>VZDJ01000077.1:2122810-2171419 GCA_008694505.1 Cyanoderma ruficeps | reverse complement strand
TTTTTTTTTTTTTTTTTTTTTTTTAGTATGTGAGTAAAAGTTTGTGTAGGCTTCATGGATTTGCATGAGCCATAAAAAGACCTTTCCATCCTTGTAACACTTTATGGCTGATTCTCCAAGGTCTGGAATGATCAAACGAAGCAGGGGAGGTAGCCTTGGAGTTGGTAGCAAGGCAAAATAAAGAAGAATCACTAAATGTGACTTGTTCTATCTGCTGTCTCTGAAGAAACATTTCTGCAAGTGGTGCCACTGCTGAACCTGAAAATCATGGAGGACATTAGTTACCCACAAGAGGACAGGCAATCTGTGAGCAATCTGCCTGAGCAGGGCTGGGGAGTGGAATGCTGCACCAAGGGCTGTGTACTCAGTGGGTATTTCCAACCCAGGACTGTGTGCAGTGATTAACAGCAGAAGGACCTTCTGCTGGCACTGCACAGTGGTGTGGCTGCACTTCAGTTTGATATATATAGGTAGCTAAATCAGGATGATTAGACTGTGCAAATTAAACTGATGTAACATCATATAAGTATTGCCTGGAGAAGAAAAAATTTGATTTTTTGGAAATACTGGATTCTTGCAAAGTTCAGCTGCCTAAGGATTGATTTGAAAAAATCGAATATTTGGTGTGGAGCCTTTGCTTAGCCAATGAAAAAGAACTGATTTTTAAGGTAGAGAACAAGGGGAAAAAAAAGAATTTATACGAAATTATGAGAAGTAGAGACAAAATCACAAAATAATATTTAGACTCAGGCAAATTCTATGAAATAGAATAAGGACACACAACACCTAATACCCAGAGTAAAATTCACTTAATGGAAGTAGTTGTAGCATTTTTGTTCAAGTGTTACATGAACATGTAGGAAATTTATATTATCTTAGAAAGTTTGTCACTCTAAAGTCACTGCTTGACATTCAGTTATTTTTAGTTTACTGTCACATACAAAATTATTCTGATAGTCACTATTAATTTTCTAGCGTATTGCCAAGAGCACTATTTGCACTCCTTACTAAAAGCCTTAAAGGAAAGAAAATGTACAAGTACTTACTTTCCCCCAGAAATCAGCTCTTGAGGCTGCAGTTAGGAAACTAACATTTTCATATACTATCAATGTCTGTAAGATCATAGTTTCCATTAAAAGTATCTAAGGTGGTTTTTTTGTTTTATTTTTTTTTTTTTGCCTGTACTTTTTTATGGGAATGTTTTGGATTCAGATTAATCTTAGGTCATCAAGGTAAAAGATACAGGCTTACCCTGTTTAAAATTAATTAATGAATTGTTAACTCTGGAACCTAAGGATGATATTAAATTGACTCCATCCTTTTTATGTCATATCATGTCCTTTTTGCAGAATCAGCCAGTACTTTAGTATCTGTTCTTTAATAATGCATCTCAGCCTCCAGGAGTTGTGAAAGACAAATTTCTTCTTTGTCTTCAGAAATTCAGTGAGAGTAAACCTTTTATTGAGAGCTTTTTGGTAGCCCCCTTTTTACATGGCTGAGTAGATGACCGTCCTTTTCAGGACAATTAAAACTGAAAATTGTAGAGATTTCAGAAAACAATAGCAGCTTATTCTGCCTATTTTATGCTTATTTTATCTTTTAGGACTGTGTTTAATGAAGTTTGGCAATCTTTCAGATTTACTATGCTTTCATTACTGGATATATTTGTAGGCCATAAAGGGTTTTTTCTATGCCCAAAAGACATGGAATACAAGCAAAGGAGCAGTAGAAGTGCCTTTACTGAGAGGTGACATGAACTCTACCTGCTCGAAATGCAAGTTGAAGTCTGGTCAGTGATATGAAGCAGCTTTAGGTCACTGGGCTCAGCTGTGGAGCCTTCAAAAAACCTGCTCTATGTTCAGACTTGGTGCATTGTACACAGTGCAGAGAGGGGCTCTAAAAGACATCTTAGATACACACAGAGAAATGACAAGTGTTAATGCCCAAATTGTTTAATTTCAAAGGAACAGCCCATCTGCACAATTCGGGGAACCCCTAATTATACGCAGAATATTTAAAGATTCTGCTTTAGTAAAAATAGTAACAAAAGAGAAGAATGCATAAAAAAAAGTTTAACTCAGTTTACCAGCACTGGAAATAAAGCTGGAGAAGGAAATGGGCCAGGAGAAGGTGTCAGACCACTCGTGATTTGGCTGTACATTCCTCCATGAGCGGCATAAACATTTTGTAAAATTTCGGTTTTTTGGTTGCATACGGTATAAAGTATTCTCTTGAGCTCATGAGGATGGTTTGAATCAGGCACTGATGTTCAGGCCAGGGAGAAGAGGGAGAGTCCTTCCCTTCCTGCCTGACCTTGTATTCTCTGCACTGCTGGTAAGCAGCTCCGAGAGCTGCCAGTAGTGCCGACGGCTTGGCTGAGCTGGAGGGGGCAGGGGGGAAGGAATGCAGCACGGAGCTGTTCTGCTGCCTTTTTACTCCTGACACACCCCATATGCTGAGATGGTGGGTGGCAGGAGGAGAGCTGGCACGGTAGCAGCACTGTGTTCCCCGTGCCAGGGGAGTAATCTGTCGGCTGGTTAAATCTCATTTCTGATTCATCTCTACTTCCTGAGCAGCACGAAGAGGCGAGATCCTCACAGAAAAGCCAGCTCTTGGAGCGTGTGATAGTGCAGTCTAGAGGAGACTCTGAGGCTTGTGCCTTGAAACTCTGTTTTGAATACTGATTTTAATACATTTAGAATAACCCCCAAACTCTAGACTTTCTAGAACTGCTGTGCAGGAGCAATTTTTGTGGAAATAATAGAGCTGTTTGCCCTTGTTAGGTTTTTAGATATGCACATGCACGGGAAAACACTACACCAGAAGATTCAAGCAGGCAAATCAAAGCAGAAACAAAAAACCTTATTTTCTCTGTTAATAACATTGCTTGTTAAACAGAAGTTGGCATAGAATCCTGGTGTGAAATTGCCAAGAAAAGATTGTTAATTTGGCATAAGCTTTAAGTCGTTTCATTCAGTATCACATGAAAATGAGTAGAATTATACGTGTGTTTGTACTGTGCACTGCTAGTGAAAAGGAGGATTTGCAACACAAGGAAAATAGGTGTGCACCATCAGGGGGAGTTCATGTTCGTTTGACAGCCCCAGGACTTGGCAAACAAATGCAGCAAACTTGGAGGCAAGCAGCAGAGAAAACATCCTGCAATGTTTTGCTGGAAGAAGCAAAATAGAGCAGAATCAATCATCTTTTCAATGAGAGTTTGAGGTGACTTGGGCCCTGCTCTCAGCTCTGCAGAGGACTTGTACATCTTTCTCTACTATTTGCAGAAGACTTTCCTTCCAGCAGGATTGAGGCAGGGCTCCCCTTTACAAGTGAGCATCTGCTGGGGCTGATTTACCCTCTGAGGAGTTGCAGAGGCTGCTGCAAAGGGAGTGGTCCTCCTTGCCTTGGGGCAATCATGTCTGTTCCTCATGCATCAAACTCTTCTTGTCAGCTTTAACAGTCAGCTCAACAAAGCTGTAAAACGGGAGAAAGGGGGGAACACCCTTCAACAGCACAGTTATTAATTGATTTTTTGCCTTGTTATAATGCTGTAAGTATCTAGAGGTATTTGTCTTCTTTTTTCATCCAAATATCTAAATTTTCTTTTCCTTGTGTCTGTCTGTGGGTGAAACAGAACCCCAGTGGCAATAGTGTAGAGTCTCTGCTCAGTTCAGCTGGAACGTGTACAAGGCTGATCCTTTACACCTACCTTTTGTATGAGGGGTCAAGCCAGAGTAACACCAGAAAAAAACCACGGAATAAAATCCTGATTCCATTGAAATCAGTTTAATTGTTCGGCGTTGGATTTGTTTGGAGTAAGATTTTAGCTGAAGATAGCTGGAGGTAGGATCTTTTTTGCAATGGATTCCTGGTGCTAAAATGTCTTTCTGAACTCCTGAATTAAGACTACTGATAGCACAGGAGTTTGCAGCAGCATTCAACAGATAGGAAAAATAAAAGCCATCCAAATTAAAAAAAAAAAAAGACTGCCTTATTCATCTCCAGTATTGTTCCTGATGTGACAGGTCTCCTTCAGTCTGCAGAGCAGTGAAGCAGATATGCAAGGACACCTCTGGCTGTGGGGAAGTCTCTTCCTCCTGCAGGTCCTTGCTGGTGGAGGCATCCATTCTCCTGCATTATCAGCCCCCTTGCCTTCTGTTTCCTGGTGGAGGAGGTTTTGGCTGTGGGCTGGGCATCCACTGCAGGCTGTGCTTGGAATGAGCCGTCTACTTTTTCCTCAGCCTTTCTGATGTTGTGCAGCCTTCTCACCTCCTGCTGCAGCTCAGCCACCTGCTGCCAGGCCTTTCCCTTCTGCAGACAAAGGTCCAGGCTCTCCCTGCATCCTCTCCCTTCAACATCTCACTGGGAGCATTGGCCACTGCCTGAGTGGATGGTGCTCTTAAATGGTACTGCACTTGAATTATTCTTAATTCACAATCAATTGATTTAAAAATAAAGATCTTCTATTGGTTATGAAGTGGAACAGCTGCAGAACAAATTTTTGTTTTGTCACATGTGTTGTTTTGTCACTGGTGGTGGAGAAGCAGGGAGGAGGATTGGAAATGATAGTCCCCTAAACCACTCCAAAAGGATTTATTAAACAATGTCAGTCAGAGACAGAAAGTGGAGTTGTGAGAGCTGTGGTTTTTTATGAGAGGAAATTTCTGTTGGTGTAAGAGTCATTGCTTTTTTCTTAAGTGTTTGAAACATGATGAGACTGAAGTCTTGTTTTGGGTAAAGAGAAATCAACAGTTTGTACTAAAAGTGTTCTGAAGATACGAAGAAATACTAAGTATTTTTGTTTAATTTTTTTTTTTAGGGGGGAAGCAGTACAGCAAAGGCAGATGGTATACTTGAACCTTTTTAATTTTATGTTAGGAATGCTTTTTGGTACCTTCCTGCAGACTGGCATAAGTAGCATCCAGGCTAGAAATACAGAGTGAGATAATAGAATTGTTTAGGAGAGACTTTTGCTTGCCTTTCTGTGTGTGGGTTGGGCTGAGATTCTCTGTGTGCTTTATTTTGTTCATTACCTTGTTCTGTGCTGCAGAGTGAGAGCGGTGAGTTATCAGGCACAGCGCTGAAGGGGAGGATGAAGATAGCCTTCTTGTCCCACAGGAAGTGGGAGGTGAAGCAGCACAGACAGGGAGACTGATTCAGGAAGATAATGCAGTAACTTACAGCATGGGGGACAAGAGAGCCCCTTAGAGGTAAAAGAACTGGCAAAATTTCACAGCAGGCACTGGTGGGAGGTGAGAATCCAAGGGAAACATCACGCCATGAGAGGAGCGAGCTTTCATTGATCACAATGTGCCAGGATGTCTCCATGAATGCTCTGTCTGGGAAATCATTCACCGTGGTGAGCAGGAATAGGCTATCTGACAACTTTTTGTTTTGCTTTTAGGGGTAGATATTAAAAATACATCTGATGTGTGGGACACAAAGAACTAAATAATGCTATTTAACTTCTGGTAGATGTGAATCTCCAGGGATGTTTACATTTGCTTTTGAAGGAAGCTGGAAAACATTAGATTATGCATTTCCAGGCTTAATTCATCATTTTATTTTGTTCTGTTTAAAGGAATCTATGCAGAATTATTAAGTTGCTCAAAATAAGCCCAAAATAGAGGACTGAGT
Organism: Cyanoderma ruficeps; assembly: GCA_008694505.1. Taxonomy (NCBI): domain Eukaryota; kingdom Metazoa; phylum Chordata; class Aves; order Passeriformes; family Timaliidae; genus Cyanoderma; species Cyanoderma ruficeps. The sequence continues at coordinate 2,165,779 of VZDJ01000077.1, read as the reverse complement.
TTTATAAACATTTTACATATTTGTGTTTAATTTGTTGAAAATAGGATAAAATCTGCTCTCATTTGGCATCCCGAATACAAATATTAGGAACCCAATCCCCTGATGCAGTATAATTTTTAACAGTACAGTTTAACAGTCTTCCAAAAGATATTGTGCACACTTTTATTTTACAAGAAGGAATTTTCTTTTAGTATAGAAAAATAATTCACGTGTTTGTCTTTGTACCTGATGAACTGAGCTGCTGTGTGTTGGCTTCTGTGCACATCTGCATTCACTGCAGAAGAAAAAGAAAACGAAGTTCCCCCAGCAGAGTTTGATTTGGAAATACATTTATTTCGCTGGCTCAAAAAATTAGGTGAGGAGATCACAGTGCAGGGAGGGTCTTTTACCTCTAAAATATAAACCTTCTATCTCCCAGTGCAGGAGTGTTAAGTGCAGAGCTTTTAAGTTGAGAAAATATGCAGTTCATGTGAAAGGTTTGATAGCACTATATACCCACCAAAAGCTTAAATGTGGCTGACTGGTTTTATGGAGGGCAGTAAATTAGTCTTTCCTTTACCTCTGACAGGTGAGCAGCAGCTCTTGCATGACCGGTGGCTCTCACCACACGGCGCTACCACACAGGTGAGGCTTTCCCGTTCAAAATGATGACTTGTAAGAAAAACAAGATGTCTTTGCTGGTTATAAATTTAACTCTTCTATGATTAGTCTGGGCCAATTAGGACACCCCTGGGGTTCAGAGTATGGCTCAAGTACAAGCTTGAAAGCTTGATTAGCTGAGGTCTCTTGATACTTGTTCTTGGTAGTAAATGCTGGCACATATAGTATTGATTTTCATTTAGATATCTTAATGTTTCCAGACAATCCTAGCAGATGTGGGCTGAACTCAGATCTACGAGAGTGCTGGGCTGCAATCTGCAAGCATTTTTCTTGCCATTTTGTTTCATTTTTCCTAAACTTAACTGATTTGGAATCAGGAGATATAAATGAAAAATGCAGAGTTTGCCTATCAATCATGGCATGTACAAACATTGCTACTGCCCTTTTCTAACATCCTATTACCACTGGGTAGTTGGCTAGTCAAACAGGAATAAAAATTACACTGCAAACATCATAAGTTAGGCTTGATTTGTTGAGCAAGAAGCCTGACAATTCTGTAAGAGTTATATACCTCAGCCTCGCTGAAAATCAGCCTTGTTATAGCTCTGGTACGTCTATAAAGATTGTTCATTTCATATAAAACAGCTACCTGCACTGAAAGGCCTGAAAGGAAGAATGATGCTGGTTATAAATATAGAGGAAAATCTATTTGTCTGCCCCTTCGTGCTGTTAGCGAGTCACACGACGCTCCCCGGCAGCAGGGGGAGTTTGCCATGGCCACCTTTCCTTTCATCTCCTGGCCTGGGCTGAAGCTCATCATCTCTCTTTGTCATATGAGATAAAGCAATGAAGTGTGACCAGTGCCACTGCATTGCACTCTGCCCACCAGGAGCACGTTAATGATAATGAAAAACTGTACTGCGCTGCATTTAAACTAAATGTGAGCGTAAGGCTGTCTGTCGGCAGACTGGTGGAACAGTTAATGTCATAAAAGATAAATAGAAATTATTAGAATTGGCTTGGAAGGGATTTTTTATAGAGCAGGGTTGTATTCCTTTAAAGTTATACATTATCAGACTGTTAAATCTAATTTCAGACTACTGGGCAATTAAAATGATTAACATTATTTACTCATATAGTTCGATTCATTAAGGTTTTAAACACCCTTTACACACTATTTATGTTGAAAATAGAAAAATAATGTGTTAAAATGTCTTGGATCATTAATCATTCAAATTTGCTGCATAACTGCTTTCTCAAAACCTTAGCACCACAGTGAATATTTACAAACCTCAGAGGCATTTTGAAAGGATGAGCAAAATCAAATTCCACCCACCTCTGATATGTCCAACAGACCTTCAGTAGTTTCCAGGCCTATTGTGTTTTCAAGAAAAATCGGACAGAAAAATCCTAAGGTTGTCTTAAAAGTTATTTTACCCAGGGGCTTGTACAAGTCTTGGCTGAGTTCACCTGAGGGCTTGCTCCCCCTTTGATATGTGAGGGGAAGAGCACGGATGCTGCTACTGAAGCTAGTAGGAGCTCCATGGATAAAGTCCTGTGTACTGAAATGGAAATATACTCTGAGTCTGGCACTTAGTTTTCAAGTGTGTCAGATGGAATTTGGTATTATCTACTGACAAACCAGTTTATTAGATGGATATAAGAAGAGATCTTCAGGCTAGTAAATGCTGCCATTAGTCAGAGGTGAAACACCCACTTCCCTTCTGAGTTGGCGTTTATAACAACCTCTGAAATACTGTGGGAAAAGTCATGAAAGTCAGTGTACAGTATGTGACAAGACAATTACAAACTGCATATTGATGCTGGTCTTTTGAAAAGACTGTCTACAGGCTTTTTTTTAGTGGTTTGAAGCATCGAGCGTTTGTTTGCTTGTTTGTTTTTATTCCTGCATGCACTGAAAATACCTTTTTGAAACAAATGCTGTGAATTGCAGGGGGCAGGTGGATGTAACCTCGACTGGGGTCCCATGCTCTGGGAAGGCAGGTTATTGTGTCTGCCTGTCCCTGGAAGCACTGGAAGCCCATGAAGGGGCTCATAGTGCACAGGGCAGGGATCTCAGTCCTTGCCTGTTGGAGGTTCTCAGCACACACGGGGCTGCAGGAGGCTGCTGAGTCACTGAATGCCCTGTTCCCCAGAGGCCAGATCTGCTGAACAAGTGTGGTCATTACTCTTTTGTGGCACCATTAGTAAGAGGAAGAGGTAGTTATAATTAGGCTCTTTGAAATCACCCAGGGGCTCAGCTGATGTGTCAGAAAGGTAGATGGTATTAAACACGATGACACAGCTGTATTGTCCCAGCTGGCAGTGTGACCCCAATACACAATGCTGTATTTAGTATCTAGGGTCTCCCACTTTGAGAATATCCAGGAGTACTCAGACTCCTCCTAGATGCTATTTCAGGAGCTCTGTGCTCTGGGTAGACACTGCAGAAGTGGTTTCATCATTTAGGTGCTTTGGATTAGGCCCAGTTATCTTAACAGATTTACTAGGGAGCTCTGTCTTCAAAGTTATTCACTTACCAGAATGCCCAGATGCAGTTAGAGACAAGTGCAGCAGTCCCAGGATCATTATTGAATGGTGTACTGGCAACAAAGCCAAGTGGCTCATCTTCCAGTAAGACCCGGAGAGGAGAAAGTCAGCGAGGTGTTGAGGATCCACACAACTGTCCTGAAAGAGACCCTTTTTAACCTCTTTCTCCCTTCATTCCATGACTCTTAGGCTCTGTGTAAAGCTGCCTGACATAGTGAGGGGCTCACGATGCAGCCTCAAACCTTGGTGTTTTCCAGGGCCATGTCCTCTATCTGATGCAGTCCTTGCTCTAGAAAATAAAGGCAACTGTCAGCCTGTATCAGTGAGGATGTTTTTAGTGTTATTCATCATTCATTTCAAAAGCAACATGAGCAAAAGATCCCTTGAGAGGCTGGCAGCTGTTACCATCTCAGCAATACTCTAAGTTTTGCTGACTTCAGGGAACAGTAGGCCCAGAGTTACCCCTGATTTCATGTCAGTGTGTGGTGGTCTAAGCCAGCCCACCAAAATGGCACACAGAGGCACTGTACCATTGCAGAAGAAGGCTGATAATTAACAGCTACTCACTCACAATGAATGTGAAGGACATACTTCTTTCAAAGAATTAATTCGCTTAACTTTTTCCTACCCCAAATCCATATGGAGGGAGGTGAGGTGGAGAAATTGTCCCTTTAACTTGGGCTGAGAGGTCTGTCTGTGCTCTTGGTGTTCTCTGCTATGTTCTGTGTGTCTGTCTTACTCAGAAGCCTGGGACTTTGGCATATTTGTGACCTCTGGCATCACTATGGTGGTCACAACTTTTGCCTCGTCTTCCTACACTTGTGAATTTGGATGGCAGAAGGCGAGTTGAGGAAAGGAATCCAGAGGGCTGAAAGGGACTCCCTTTTTCACAGTAGCAAATTCTCCTGTTGCACGGGGTTTATACACGAGAATTTATCCATCCTTTTGATGTGTGACAGAGTTTTGGCCTTCAAGTTAACCTGGCTGTGTTTGGTCACAAAGAATTAGGATTGATGCTGGTGCCCCCAGTACCTTTCCCCAAGCTGAGCTCTCCTGGGGGTTGTTGGATTTGTTTCCCCACAGGGCTGAAGATGAGTTCTGCCCAAATGATCAGTCAGGAGAATATACTGAGCTGAAAATATAAACCCAGAATACCACAAACCCTCACAGATATCAGTGAAATACAGAATAAAAAATTTAGTCTGGGTCTCTGCCTTTTCTATTTTGCTAATAATTAGAATTATATAACACGGGAATGACTTTTATTGCTGGTATATCTGGGAAATTATTTTTCCTTTGAGTTTTTCAGACTTCTTATACCTCCCATTGATTTTGATTATTTACTGTTTGACAAGGGGAACACAGGCAGCCCATGCTGTGCGAAAGATCAGAGGTGCCTTCATTCCTCAAGGCTATTGCCTTCTTTAATTCTTCAGTGTAGGATCAGTGAACTGATTGCATTTTCTTCTGTTTGACACTTTGTATTTCACGTTTCTTCATCAAACTACCATAGCATGCTCTCTCTTAGAGCAAGCTGCTCTGAGAATATAACCTTTTTGTCTTGGCCATTGTTATAACCCTTTGGTGACTTGTAACAGCGACTTCCAGCCACTATCCTGAGTCAACGTTTCAGTTAAACTGCATGGAGTTGAGTATCTTGTTAATCCACTTTTTATGCTTTTCTTTTATTGGTGTTACATGTATTTCATATTTAATCATTGCATGATGTGGCTTGAGGGCAGTTGTTCTTTGATTTTTTTTATTTTTTTAATTTTTTTTTCCCTTCAACCAGGATAGTCTTACAGGCCTAAGGGGACGTTTTTAAGCTGCAAACACTGTATGCCAAATCTGGTAGTAAAAAAGCACAGTTCAAATATTTGCAAATAGAAACAAATAAATGTACACTCTATTTGAGCATGTAGTTGTGTGTGCACATTTTTGGAAAACAGCTCCTTGGACAGACATGTTTTACAATGGTGGGAAAGAAGCCAAAGGGATATGAGTGTTTAATGTCTTGCTACTTTCTGAGTGATCCTCTTTCTACTAGAAAGTAATTAATGTAAGTATCTGAAGTAGAAAAAACAGGAGTTAGTTCTGTCAAATTTTACTTCAGGTTGTGGTTCCAAATATTTTGATCAAATAGGCTTCTCTCTCCTTTTGTGTATTGTAAGATATGCGATGTAGTACATATTTCCAGTGACTAATGTTTGTGCTGTGAGTCCCTGTAAATGAAAACTTGGGTGATGTTAGATCAAAGTCTACAGTAATTTCATAATTTCTTTAAGAAGAAATGCTTGTTTTCAGCTCTAGTTGGCATCAGTCTAAATGAATCAGTAAAAAGGGATGATCTCAGCTCATATAAATAATAACAGCCCTCTCCTGTTAGAAATTTCTTTCTTCTGGAAAAGCCAGTTGTCCCACATTAATGCATTTCCAATCAAAAACACTAAGCCCCATATGGTATTTTTTAACACATTTGAGAACCCTACTTAAGACAGAGCACTAAATGTACTGGAAAGCAAAGTTCATTGTTTTTCAGCACTCAAGAGAATGTGCAAAAAGTAGTCCCTTGCATTTGTCTTATCCTGCTTATTAGTTTTACAGTTCTGAGTCTCATTCTCTTTCCTGTTCCCCTTTCTCTGCTTTTTTTTTTTTGTTTGTTTCGTGTGTGAAATGACCTTCATGTTACCATGTAACGAGGTTCATCCTCTCTCTCCCTCTTAAACAAAATGAACGTGAGGAAAACTCTCTGAGACATGAACAAAGACCAGGAGGAGGCATCCCAGAATACCAGGGGATGGTGAGAAAAGAGGTCCACTGTACTTCAAACTAGAAAAATGTTAGAATTTAAGATAGAGCTTGCCTGTAGAAATGCTGCTTGAAAGCATTTTTGTGAGAAAATACCTAATAAGATACTTTGGGATTAAAATATATTTGTGTTTCTGTTTATCTTTTAAATGGCATCTATTTCATCTGAGTCATCATTAATTGTGAAAATTTCATATTGTGGCATGTGAGGTAGAAAATAAGTATGACTTATTAGGGTCAATATTACTAGAATGTATATTACCTAAAATTTCTCATGCTGTGGAATCCCATATACATGCATCCAGAAAAACCCTACACTTCAGGTTTAATTCTGAAGTTTTACTGGCTTAAAGCAGATCTTTTAGCACCAATTGAAAGTGTTACCGTGATATTTTCTAAACTTTGCTGTTTTTCAGCACAGAATCCTCTCAGAACGTAGGTGTGGAGGTCAGGCCAAAGCAGGGCCAGCTGAGTGAGGCTGCCCAGGACCACGTCCTGTGCAGTTTTGCTTTGTTTCACAGAAAGAGCCTCACTGGGTCCTTGGTCAGTATTTGACCACCCTCTTGTTAAGTAAGAAAACAATTTAATGAAGTTTTCCCATGTTACAGCCTGTGTTCCAGGGATGTGGAAACCCGTGCCCAGATTTTCTGCGTAAAAGTAGAATGAAAAACACTCAGTACCTTCACTCCCTCTTTGTCACTGAACCTCCTGTGCCCTCTCCCTTGTTGGCCCACACCTTTTTCAACCTTCCTTATGTTGATCTTGTACTTAAGGAAACCCTTCCTTTCCTTCCTAATATCCCTCACTAGTTTTAGTTGGATTTCTGTGATCCATCCCTGCATTTTGAGCAACACCTCTGCTTGGTAACACATTCCCACTTTCACCTTGTGTGTGTGTGTGTGTGTGTCTCCTCCATATCAGCAGAAGTTCCTTGTTCATGCATGGTGTCCTTCAGGCAAACCTTCTCAAATTCCTGCATTTTGGAATGGGCTGCTTTCAGGTTTGAGGAGGTTTTGTGCCACAAAAGAATCCCAAGAAGGGGAAAAAATAAATAGTTTCTCATTCTGGCCTGGCAATTGCAAGGTAAGCAAATATATTTCTGTGTGTATGCTAGGAAAATACCCTTAATAGCAAATTTGGCAACAGAAATAGGAATGACAGGGAATAGGGAGTGGTAATGAAAGGGTTTAATTTCAGCATGCACAGTTCTGAGCTTGAGGAAAAGTGAGATAAAATTCTACCTTGACAACCTATAGTTCAACTATCCTTCCTAGCAGAAATAGGCCTTGTGCAGAGTGATGGTCTGGCTGACAAACAGGTCTGTGTCATTTCATTATGCTGAACATCTTTTGCTTCAGAGTTTTTACATTCATTTTTAATAAGTAGAATGTAAAGAAAAAATAATTACTGGCTGCTACATGGTGCTTTTTGATGGAACTATCTATTTATGGGGGGGATAGAGCTTACCCTCTCTCTGGGCTTATGCATGAGTTTTAAACGGACTCGAACAGGATGGAGGTTGGAAAAAGGATGCAAGATGGAAAAAGACCTTATCAGAGGCACACTTAGGCAGAAGTAACTATCTGAAATTATTGTTCAGCACACCTGGAGTCTCTTTCAAGCCACGTGAGGCCACTTCCCGCAGCGTCAGCACCAAATGGTTATTCCTGGAGGATAAGACCAGCCAGAAATTTAGTTAGCAGAGGGAAAACCAGGCATGCCAATGTGCTTTCTCCACTTAACTTAAATTGCCCCTGTGACCCTGCAGGGCTTTGCGCTGATGTTCTGCTGTAACATTACTTGAATGACATTTTGTCATTTGCAGAATGTTAACCTGCAGAAATGCCATCTCTGCTGCTTTACTTTGAGACGGGGTGACACGTGCTGCAGCCCCCGTCGTTGGGGGTAATTTTATGCTCCGTTCCTGACAGACAGGATTCCAATAGCACCATATGTCAAAAGCTCCAGCCCATTCCAGTCATGTACCCACACCGTCCAGCTGTCACAGCTATAATTATTGAAACTAAAGCCCAGAGAAGTTTCTAGTTTTGGAAATGCTCTAGTCTCCTTAGATCTTTACTACTGATGTTATAGCTGATTAGGACCCTGCCAGCCTTCTGTTGGTCTCTTGAAAACTGCTGTAATTCCCATTCATCATGGAAGCTAACCAGCTGCTCCAGAGCCATCCCCTCAAATGTGTTGCTTGATGTTGTACTTTGCTGTTGTCCTGACCTTGATACTTTGGATGTTCAAACAAAGGCTCCATATTTTGTTGAAGCTGGTGCAAAAGGAGCCACGTTAACTCGATCCTGCACAGAGAAATGGAAGCAGTTTTTGTTGGTACCTGGTGTCACTGTATGACTGATGCTAATCCACACTCTTTTCTTGGCCATCCTGCCGCAGCTTCCAGGCCGTTGCAGGCAGGGCAGTGAGAGGCAGAGACCCCTGGAATGCTCTCCTGTAGGGATGACGCTGAGCTCTTGGCAGGAACATCTGTCTTGTCTCCCAGCAGAGATGAAAGGGACTCCTGTGATCAGGGCTTTGAGCCTTTACAGCCACTTTTGTCACTTTTAACCAAATGTAATGAAGTTCAACATCTTTTGATTCTATTTGAAACTTTGGTCTGAGTAGAGAGTTCAGCTATTGGCTTTTCCTATTAAAATCTTAAAGCTGAAAGCTTTATGATCTTGAGGTGTTTATGGGTTTTAGGCTTTTTTGACAGCCCTTGGATTCATGTCTCTTGCAGTGCAGATATGTGTAGTACATAAAGTAGCACCTTTTTAGATTGCATTTTCACACGATAGTCTTTTTTTTTTGCCTCCATGAATTAGCCCCTCTTGTACCCATTGCAGTAACCTCACTCCCAGTGTTAATTATGCTTTTCTGAGTTGTTCATTCATTTAGAAGGCAATTTTTATTTTAAATATATGAAAGCTTTTGTATTTAAATAAGAAACACATTAATTATCTGGCTTATATTTTGATCAAATAGCAATTTGTAATCTAGTGCCTAGACTCCAATATGCTGCTCTCAAACCAGATTTTCTAAACTCTTTTGAGATGCTAGGTAAGAAATTGTCAATATCTTTAAAGAAGAAATGTTTTATGGATGAAGAGAGATTTTTAAAATGTGAAAAGCAAGACTGAGTTGGAATTCCTCGGCTGGAACAACTGACTAATTTGATGAAGGAAATGAGAAGAAATTTGCTAAACATATTCTTTAGCAACTATCTTCTAATAATGAAGAAGCTATTCCAACAAAAACCATCGTATGCACACATACACACACAAAAGGGAATTTGATATTGCTGCTGAGAAAGCTCAGGATGACTTTGACTATTGGAAGAAGATCAAGTGTGTTGTCATGCAGATCACTGGCTCCATCCTTTCACAGGCAGTAAGGATGGCTTAGATTTAAAAGACAGACCAGGTTTTTCAGAACACACATAGGGAATTATCCCAGGTGGAAAATAAACTGTGTCCCATTTATGGTTAATTCATAGTTTTTGGATTTTATTTTATTGGCCAGATTAGGAAAAAATGAAACGGTTTGATCTGGTGGACCCTGAGGTCCTTGTTTTTTCCTGAATCTCCAGGTGCAGGATCCTGTATTTTTTTCTCATTAACCAACCCTGTGTGGGCCTGAAGTCAACAACTTCTGGACAGTTGATTGCACCTGAGCCTACTTTTGGGAGTCTTGGTAGTCACCTTACACTGAGCTGAATAATAATTGAAATGTGACTGTTAAATAGGAGACTGAAGGAGAATAAAAAGGGAATCATCAGCCAAAGAGTGCAATAAAACAGGATAGCCAAAGACAAAAAGAAAGCAAACAGAAGCAAAAAAAAAAAAAAATCAATTGACAAAGCAATCAGTGTAAAAGCAGCAGGGGGATGTGTAAAGAGAAATGTGGCCCAAGGATTGTGTCCCAAACAAGAGAACTGAGGGGGACACTGAGCTGGGTGTGCCAGTGGTGACAGACAAACCCCTCAAACAGCTTAGGGCAGCCAGCAGAGAATAAAGGGTGGAGACAACATGGTGCTCTGCATGTTGGGGTACAACACACGAGACAGATTGTTAGAAAATTCTACTAAAACTGAAGGAGAGAATGCCTATTGGAATTCTGAGACGCAGTAAAAACCTCAGTAAAAAATGGCAAAGGAAAAGGTGAAAGGACAGGGTCTGTCAAATGCAGTGAATATTGAGTAAAACACAAGTTGTTCAGAACAAGACTTACAAAAACCTTCCAGGACTGAATGAGTAGGAGAAAGTAAAAAGAATGTAGGTATCTTTCAGAAAATAATAAGAAAGAAATACTTGCAGAATGTATAAGGAGGGCACAAAATACTTTAATGTGGTATTTTTAATAAGACAGAAATCAGTGTAGCTACCATATTGCTGAATCTACTAATATCTGCCTTGAAAATAGGTTTAGCAAGTCATCTCACAGAATTGGCATATTTTGGAAACTTAGGGCCACCAAAAGCCTTGATTAAAGTAATAGAAAACCTGCACAGTTATAGAAGAAGCCAATAGAAGGAATTTCCATAATCACAGGAGTGGGATGAGCCAGGTTGTGTTACTGCTGTTCTGTTTAGCTTGGTTTCAAATTAAAAGATGAAGGGGAAGGGGAGGGGGGGGTTGGAAGAATCATTTTTATGAGAAAACAGTGAAAACACAGCTTCTCAGAGGATATTCATCTTATGGCTTCATTAAAGAACCATCAGAGGTTCCTTGGAGGAACTAAGACCAATAAGCAGAAACTCGGACTGAGGTTCAGCATGCAGAGATAAGGAATGAAGTCTGAGACAACTTAAAAGGGACTCTGAAAAGAGAGTTTGAGGAATTTCAGATAACTGTGCTTTTGCGTTTGCCTCTTGTTTGATAATAGTGCTATTTCTTTTTACCAAACTGAGTCTCTTGCTTCAGGAAAACTGTCTTCAACATAAACTTTTTAAGAAGGGAATGTGTGGGCAGTAGCACCCTGGAAAGCTCTACACTGAGCTTCAGTCTAATGGATCTTGGTCTTAAGCAATCTGGAGAGGCTGACTTAATGGAGAGTGCTCTGATGGCTAAGGGTCTGCAACTAATTTATATCAATTTTGAATGCAGCTGTATGTGTTTGAATGTTCTCACTGATAGGGATATCAAGCCCTTTTCCCTCTTGCTAAATCTAACAAATAATTGGGCAATTTCCTACACCCCTTGATGCAGGTAAATGATAGTCAAGTGCCTACATTTCCCCTGCTATGTGTGACCTGGGAAATCGTGGGGATTTGATGTTTTGATTTAAATGAAAGTTGGAAACATTTGAAAAACTCGCTTTGCTTGATTATATGTAACTTTTTTATCCTTCTGCAATGTTGTAGCTGGAGATCACATAGAAGGTGCTTAATTCTCTGTTGTGCCATAGGATTGCCAGGACACAAACAGGCTTTGTGTCTTGCAGCAGAAGTGCTGCAAAAAAGTTCAGATAGGGAGTTCACTGGCCTAGCAAATACTGTGTTGAGTCAGATATGGAAACCTGTATTACATGCAAGAGAAAAAGTAAAGGGATTTTTATGATTTATTGTACCTATGCTAACTGAGCCAAAGGAAGAATCCAGCCCTCCTAGGAAGAAACAGAATTATGCCAAGTTTTTTAAAAATTATTTAATACTTAAAAATTCTGATATGTTGAAATTTATGATTTTCACTTTGACTGTTTAGTGTACATCTAAAGAAAACCTTGTTCTTATGAGATACTTGGAAATTATTCAAACACAGCAGTACTTTTATAAACTTATAATTTTGAAAGAAAGTAGCAGTAATCATGTAAGTGATGGATTGATACCCACCTGCTTGGTTAGGAAGAATTGCTATTTTACACTTATTTCATAATTTCACTTTAGTTTGATATAATTCCAGTTTTTATTTTTAAAAATAGCAGCACGTAATAGGAAAAAAACCAAAACAAACCAGTAAAGAAGAGCTAAGAAAATAATAGTTGTTCAGAAAATGTTGCTTGTCTTGGTTTTCTCCTTTCAACTGACAGCGTGGTACAGAATTCTGCTAGGCAGGAGCATCCCAAACTGATTTTTATAATCACTGCTGTTATTACTGTTTATTACAATAATATACTTTACATTTACAGTTTTGAGCCATCACTGGTATAGAAGGCTATATGTGTAGCTATACATACCTAATTATTTGTGGAAGGTATTAGTATTGTAAACACAGCTTATCTTTGTATGAGAGTGGCATTAATAACAGAATTTCATAAATGCCAACATACAGTACGATAATTTCAAGACTCTCTGAAAATATGGTGCATTGTAGCTGAAGATGCTCACGAATGCATGTTGTGGATGGGGAGGGGGAGGAGGGCAGTTTTGTGCTTAGAATGCTTTCTGGTGCATAAATATTAGCATTAAATAATTTTGAATACCTTGTTTTCTAAAAAGATTAGTAGCTCTTCTCTGCGCGATAAATTGTGCAAGAGTTATTGTTCACACCAGTCTTTGTGCTGTATTATCCTGGGTAGCTTTAAATAACCCAGCCCAAATTACGCTCAGCAAGCTGTTGGGAAAGCTTGGAGGAATCTCAGAGCTGAAGGGCCAATTTGTGCCCTGACTTACATCCTGTGCAAATGCACTGGCTTCGTGCTGCCTCTAAAGGATATAAGGGAGGAAAGAATTTAATCTGTAGCTTTTGTTTTATTATTTTTATTTAGCTTAGTTCTATTTTTTGTTTTCTGTTTTTTGTTTATGTGTGGTTCGATCCAGCTGCAGAGGAACCTTGTGCCTGTGTATTGCGGATAGCAGCATTTCACCCTCTCTTGCTTGGCATCTCAAATGTTACATGAAAATCTTATTAAAAACAAAAGAAGAGAGAGCTATGTGTGTGTTTACCAAAACTCTGGTTTATATTGGATCACACTTGGAATCCCAAGCTTTACACTTGAAAATGTTGCACAAAAATGTATAGTTTCTATAAATTGATAAGTCTTAACAATGCCTGGTTTGGTTGGTTTGTTGTTTGTTTTTTTTTTTTTTGGTGCATCTGGTTTGTCTCTTCTCAGTGGTCTTTTTGCAGTCCACGTTGCTCTGATTTAGGAGCTATTCTGCAGGTAAAGTTACAGGCTTTGGAGAGACAGGCAGTGTAGATGGGGCTTCTCTAAATTTGGTTTGAATCACCAAAGATCCATCAAGCCATTGTAATGTGAGGAGTCAGTGTGTCATTTTGCCTGATATTTCTCCCCTATCTTCTAATGGTCTAGGAATGAATTCTTATGCTGGGAAAAAGGGAAACTGAAGTAAGGGTTCTTTGGAAATATCAGTCACCTCACTTATGTGTTTTCATCTGATTTTTCTCCCTGATGACTCCTGCAGCAAGAAAACCTCAGATTCTGGGTATTGTGAAGTGATTGGCAGTAAGTAAGACAAGCAGAGACATTCAGACATAAACCTAGTATTAATTCAAGCTGTGCAAATAATTAAACACACCAAGTGAAAGAGGCGAACTGAGCAGTTTCCACTGAGTTTAAGGACAAGGTGAAGAATTTCCACTTTTCTTAATGACCTTAGGAATAAAGAGTATTTTGTAAGGCCATCCATCTTACAGTAATTAGAACTAAGTCTGTTTAACAAGGAGGGTGTAAGGCCTGATGCTGCATTTGCCTGTTTTGCTGTCCCACTGCATCCCACTGAAATGGGTGGGACTGGTTTAGCTCGTGGTGCTCCATCATGTGGCAGTGGACTTTGTGAATGGGCCCTCCTGGATGGTTCTTTTATTAGTCTGCTGTCTGCACTTCCAAACGCTGAGAGTTCACCTCACCGTTGATTAATTCAATGAAAACAAGAATAATTTCAATGGAAAAGAAAAAAAATGCAATGTTTAAATTGGTGTCTAGTTCACAGATCCTCCCATTGTTATTTCCAGGTGAGGAGGGTGCTCACCCTGTTCAATTGCTAAGCTAGAAGAAATCTGCTGGATACTGGAGAGTAGAAGAGATTCAAGAGTAAAAGTTGTGCCACAGTTTGTTTTCACAACAGTTTAATTTGGCAGTAATTGAATTGGATGAGCAGGTCTGGAGTGACAAGAAGCAGAAAATAAATGCATTTTTTTGGTGATTAATGGCTTCAGAAATAACTGGCTTAGCACAATGTGCTGGCTCTAACCCTTCAGTCGGAGTTACTCTGTAAGCGGAGTTTGGCTCTTCTGCCATTTTGCATTTTCTGGGCAGTCAGTCACAAGTTTGATTATCAGACATCTTGGCAAAATTATAATAATTTGAAAAGTTCACTGAACCTGCAAAAACAGCGTGTAAAATTGCTGGTAGATATCATAGACTAATGAGAAAAATTAATGTGGGTCAAACATAGCTGTGGTTAACCTCTGCAACACACCTAAGATATACAGTCTTTTACTAATTGATTGAAAGAAATTGCAATCTCCATTTGAAATCCAATTCAAACTATAATGCACAAAAATGCTTCCAAAAGGACGATAGACTTTATTTGGCACATCATAGAAAAGCAGCTGGAAAAAACAGGAGGCTTGTGCTTCCAGATCAGATCTTTTATCAGTGCTGTAATACCATTTCCATTCCACTGTGCAGAAAAGGAAAAATCTGTCTTGGTATCATTTATCTCCATCAAAACCATGAAGTTTGTCTCCTAGGATTCCTCCTCAAGTGGCCTTTAGAAATTTTTGCATAACCTTGGCACATCTTCTACCCAAACTGTTCCCTCATTACCTTCGTTACTTCTGACTAAATTTTCTGCTCTCTCAAGAAGTTAGAGAAGCAGGTGTCAGTAAGAATCCCCACTGACACTTTCTTCAGGTACCTAAAAGTTTAAGCCTTGTGTAGGAAAGCTGTCATGAAAAGAAGGATGAAAATTTCAGTTTTCTCCAGTTTACCCAGCATTAGTAAGTGCCTTGGTTTTCTGTTTCCTCATAGAAAGTTTTGGAAACTTATTCCTGTGCAAGCATAATTTTTGAAAGTTCCTTTAAGGAAGCTATTAACTCTGCTGGCATATGGAGAATTTATAATTTCTGCAAGTGTTATATAGGAGAGACCCTCTCATGTAAGCATATGATGCATTTAACTCATGTTATGAAATCTGCCTCTATATCTGGCAATGATTTCAAAATTTTCTGAGTTCTCTGTTTAAACTATAACAGAACTTCCAAGCACAAACTGTCACTGAAGGGGAGCTAAAGTTATGGTATGTTATGCTTAGGTAAAAAATATTAACAGAATATTTTAATTGTTTAGGCAGAGCAGACACAAAGTGATGATGTGCACGTTTTCCAAAGTCGTGTTAGCATTTACTTTCATACTCCGCACTGATGATCTGCCTCTCTCTTTGTTCCTTATCTCCCAAAGACTTTGTCTGACGTGTTTTTGAAACGCATTTTGTCTCATGCAGATAACATGCACTGATTCTGCTGGCCAAAATTTTTAACTGTTGGTTTGGGGTTTTTTTGCTGTTAAATGCCAACTGCATGAGGAACTGGAGCTCTACTCCACCTTTTTCTCCCCCTCTGCTCCCACAAAACCAGTGCATGCCCCATGATGGTTTTCCCAAAGGGCTGTAATCCTACCAGATGACCACTCACCCATGACCAGCTACCCCACTTGCACCTCTTCTAAAATAGGTGGTTTTGAAGCGTTTTGCTCTTTTCCCTTTGGAGTATGAAAAGCATATCCTTGCTGTGGGGCTTTTGGATGATGCCTGCACAGGTAGGAGTGTAACTGATGACTGGTGAAAATAAGGACATTTTCGTTGTGGTGCTACTACATGTGTATCTAAACCACCTATTTCCAGCCATGTAATTTCCTTGTGAGATAATATCTGTGGTGAGAGTTTTTGCTGGAACTTGAGACTGACCAACTGGCATCATTTCCCCGAACCCTGTGTCTTGGTTTAACCAGGGTGGTTTACCTGCTTGTCTTGGTGTCTGGTGGTCAGTAATCTGACTCATAGAGAGCTTTGGCTGCTCATGCTCTTCCCTCCAACACTTCAACTCTTCCACGGGTCTCTAGCAAGTTCTACTAAGACATAAACCTCTTTTCCCTAAAAACCCAAGGCATTCTGGCTATTATGGCATTATTGTTAAAGACTGCTGTGCTGCCCCCTAAAGAAGCTTCATTTTAATTTGTCCAAATTAAATGTTAAAAACAGCTCAAATATTGGGTTTTCTGTCAGGAAGCAGAGCCACGTGTATAGGCCTACTACTGAAGCTGACAGGGGCTTGAATTATTGCTGTGAAAGGTTTTATATGTTCTATAAGTTTATATCAATTTCCTTTCAAACTTGGAAA
This sequence comes from Cyanoderma ruficeps, assembly GCA_008694505.1. Classification (NCBI taxonomy): domain Eukaryota; kingdom Metazoa; phylum Chordata; class Aves; order Passeriformes; family Timaliidae; genus Cyanoderma; species Cyanoderma ruficeps. Next base: position 2,149,514 of record VZDJ01000077.1, on the reverse strand, counting down.
ATTTCCTTTCCAGCCTTGCCAGGTTTTAAAATGAGAAAGTGAGTTTTTATAGTCCTGTTGCAATGGAAAAGTTGACCTGAGTTATTGTGACATGAATTACTTCAATTAAACAAAAAATTAAGTAAATAATGGAATGATAAGATTCTATATTATTCTATGAAGTCTTTAGAAAACACGCATTATAACTTCAAAAATGCAGCAGATAAAGATATTTACATTAAACTTATGTTGATTCTTTGCTGCTTTCCTTTCTCCTCCTTAAAAAAAACCCGAACAAAAAGCACCACAAAACACAGCTTTAGGCAAAAGCTGTTTCCATCATATTATTTTTTCCAAGGTAAAGACTCAGTGCCTAGACTTTTAAACAAGTGCTTTATCCTTGAAAATTAAAATAAAATATTTTCATGTAATCAGTAAATTTTGTTATGAAACTTTACAGCGGCTATATTAAACGATAAGAATAACTACTATTTTGAAATTCTGAACATCTCATAATTAGACCAGCCTTTAAGAAATATTCAGAGTTAAGGCACATTAGAATGTATTCCACAACATGGAGACAGCCCTGACAAAGAAACATTATTCTTAGATTTACAATTAATTACCCTTATGTCTATACCTTGCATTCAATTTGCATATCTTAAAGTGCTGTAAATTTCATAGCACTCCCTTGTTATTTAAGATCATTCTGCTTTAGTAAAAGTTTCCACAGTGATAACTTTCTCTTGATTATGTAGTTGTGAGGTCAATAAATTTGGCTTTACTTGGCTCTACAATGTTATAATTTTTCTTTTTTTGTGTTGTTTTTCATTATTTTGCTCCTTGTTCCTCCTGCCCTCTCATTTATAATCCCCTGAAGAACCAGTAGATAGAGAAGTGTGGCTCGAAGACGAAGTGAGTGGTCAGATCCTCAGATGTTATCTTTTTCCCAGAACGCACTGGTACTGGGTGTCTGACATGTTCTATACATCTTTCTGGTGTCAACCTCATTAAACAAATACACCTTGATCTATAGCTCTCAAGAAATGAAATTTCATGCCATGAATTTGCTCTACATCAGCCCATGTTCACCCTCTCTCTCCCCAATTCTTTTCTACTCTGGGAGTAATTTTATTTGTTCTTGATTTCAAGCATAATTTTACACGGTGACCGTCCATAATTTTGTACCCTGAGATTTGTCGGTGTTGTCTGATATTTAAAGAAATATTCCTGTTTTCTGCTCACAAATTGGCGTTTCCTGCTTTCTAAACACAGAATCCATGCCTCTGGCTAAGGTGTGGTACATTCAGGCGGTAGATCACAATATTTACTTTGGTCAGACATGTATGGGGATTTTTTCTAAATATTAGACATGTTGCAGCATGTTTGTTGTAAATTCCATAGACTTCTATGAATAATTATATATAAATGTGCTCGACCTGTGTTTTATGCTCTAATTCAAGGCTTACACAATATCCTGTAAGCCAGAAGGATGTTGAACACTTTGCCAGAGAAGTATATATTACTCTCATCTTTTTTCCCCTTTTTTCCCCCTTCAGCCTAAAAGAATTTTAAAAAGAAAATGTTTTCAAACTAAAATAAACCTTCTTTAATGAGACTATATATTATTTACAGAAAAATGCCACTAAACTCAATTAGTACTGGTCTCACCACTGGGTAGAATTGAAGTTGTTGAATTTTTTTTTAATGTAGTTCATTGAAGTCATTACTGAATCTGGGGCAATATTCTATTTTTAATCAATTTAAAAAGTATAATGTATGAGCAAACAGCAACACACTGTATGGATTTTTGTAGATTCACTGCTGCAAAAGATACACAGACAAATACATAAAGTTTATGCCCATCTTTCTTTTACTCAGAAAAATTGTTTGAATGTTACTTTACGCAGGTAATTCCTTATTGCTACCCCCTGTATTGTTAATTGGTAGCTTATTAGAGCTTTTTAAAAAGTTGTTACTGCAGCTTTTTTCCTTTAATATTTTATATATCGCTATTATTTAAAACTACTTTGCTGGATAACAGTAGCCATCTGAAACATTGTCTGTTGCTCAGAAACAGAAATAATAAATTGATGGAAAGCAGAGCCATTGTGTTAAACTAATGACTGGTTATACTTCATATATTAAACAAAACCTCTGAATAGAGTGCTTTGAAATGCTTTCTTATTGAGTCATCCAATCATTGTGAACTTTAAAGGTGAGTATATGTTTTTAAAAGGGGAGAATCTTTCTTTTTTCCCCTGGGACGTGATGTTGAAGACACGGGAAAGAGCAAGTTGCGAGATTTAACAGATATATTCATCTCTGCTTTCGAATTTCTCTCAGGCCTTTTAATATATAAAGAATTTGGAAGAACTAAATTAACCACTTTTAACCTTATTTTAATGGGCCTGGTACAAGCAAGTGTTGAATATGGCACTATTCTATTAGATTATAATATAACATTCCTATTAAAATGATTTTTAAAAACCTTCCCAAAATTCCAATAACAGTATTTCATGGAATATAACATGGTAGTGGAGATTAGCTAGCCCTAGAATACCTTGGCAAAAGTGTTCAAGTAGCAAGAGTTTTTCTAGTCTTATGTCCTATATACATCTGTTAAATTACTCAGAGATCTCATTAAATAAAGCTAATGTACTTGTAAAACAGTAGGGAGAGACAGTATATCATTGTAACTGTTAGAAAGAGCCATTCTGGCAAGGAGGGAGCCAGGAAGGCTTGGTGCATGCTGGTCAGTGGAGATGTTTCTAGGCCATAAATCTTGGCCCTTTCCTGCCTAGTTATTGTGTATTTCTTTAGGTGAGAGATTGATTGTAGCAATGGAAGATGAATTTGCCCATAGACCCTTTCTTTTTTTCTGTATACTCCTGATGCCTCACCAAGGTGATAATGCTCTTTTTTTTTTTTTTTTTCCCTGCAATCATTTGTTTCAGATTAAAAGCGTGAAACTGCATGGGGAAACACAAGAAGGCTTGTCTCTGCAGACAGGCAAAGGTGAGGGCATGAAGATGTATAACTGTCCCAGGGGGAGAAGAGCACAGTTTACCCCCTCAGGATTTGAATCAGGTTTGTCTGAAGGAGAATGGAATAGGATAAAAGTGAGAGAGCGCCCTGGAGTTTCTTTATTGTGGATTTTGAGAATGGTATTTTAATTTTTTTTTAAGTGTGGCTGTGTTATGCAACCAAAATATTTTGTGCTGCTAAAATATTCCTTACCTGTCTGTTTACTGCTGAGCAAAAAGCTCAAGAACTGCCCCCTCTGTGTGTCCTGCCCTGCTGTTTGTGCTGCAGACTGAGCAGGGGATGCTTTTCAGGGATATATATAGATGCTGAATTTATAAGGATCAATATAGTCACAAATGTTGTACAACATGTCAGGATATCATAAAAAGCAGGCAGTTCTATATAAAATACTAGCTTAATCTCAGAGATTTTAAAGCCTCATTAAAATGTGGGTAAAGTCCATATATGGAATGGCAGCATTCAAAAGGTTGAAGTTGTATATCTGTGGTGCAGAGGTTTTAACCATCATATTTGAATGTCAGTCGACTCATTTGATCACAGTTGATATTAATGTGTAACAAATTGAGATGATGGGATGCATCATATGCATCATATGCATCTTACAACCAAAAGGATTTGTTATTTAAGGTTTGGGGAGTGGGATGTAAAAACTTGTCCCTTAATTTTTGAAATCAGAGATTCTAAAATGGAGATGACAATGTGAGCATCTCGTAACAATAAAATTTTACATCACAGGACTTCCAGGCAAACTTCAGAAGTCCTGCTAAGGAAAGACCTCACTGCTTAATTGGGCAGAAAGATGGAGAAGCTCAGTGGCCTTTCCTGGTGCCGGAGGGGCAGTGAGAGAGGGATTGCGGCTGGAGTGGGAACCTGCTCAGAACAGACACCTTAAAAAATCAAGAGGCAGTGTCTGCAGCTGTTAGCCACCTTAATGCTGAAAACTGCAAATATCCAGGTTATTGCATGTCTATGGAATTTAGCTGTTCTAACTTGGTTCTAGTTTTTTTTTCCTATAAAGGCTGTGTTTGTTCCCACTTGCAGTGCTGTTTGCCAGATTTGTGGCACTCTGATAGCTCACTGTGCACCTCTGCCTGGCAAAGTTATCTGGTGGTGAGAAATCTGAGGATTCCGAGTGTTTTTTCATGGAGAAACTTTGAAAGTCAAGCAAATACTTTTATCTTGACCTTTCTGCAAGGCTGCCCCATATTCACTAGTTGTCAGCACATGTTTGTCTGGAGTCATTCGTCACTGCCATCCGTCACTCCTCTGCCATTCCCATCAGTCCCATTATCTGGGATCAGGAGAGAGCTGAGGATGTAGCCTGAAGGATCATTAAACCTCAGCTTCCAGGTACTGCAGGTAGTCCAGGTGGTCTGTTGTTATTTATAATAAAGAAACAACACAGCAGAACTGCCTGGCAGTGGCCCATGAGGCCCAGAGAAAGGACAGGCTGAGGGATGTCATCACTGAAGGACAGCTAAAAGTGGACTTTCTTCCTCCCACACTGTAAGCAGAGAGGATTTATTGAACATCTGTTCAGTACATGGCTGGGAAGATTGATTAATTTAATTGCTCACACTTTGCTTAAGTAACATTTGAATACTTAATGTCAGGTTTGAAGGATATCACAACATTTTACTCGCACACCTTTTTAAAGAGGCAGAGTTTTTCATTGCTTTTTGTGTCTTTCAAGGAAGTTGAAATGCATCCTGAAATTTACTTTGCCCAGAGGTCTGGGAAAACCGCAGCAGGTGGAAAAAGCTTCTTCCTTCATAAATGCAGGTAGATGTTTTTTGTGTTTTAATCGTTGTGGTAAATTATTAATGTAATGAGGTGGGATCCTCACACATCCTCACTACATGGTGGTAATTTTCCTTCTGATATCCAGGATAAAGACAGTTCAGGATATTATGTATTTCTGTACCCTTTAACATAATATCATGGTCACATTGAAGAACTAGGTAAGTTAAGTCAAAATAATTAATTGCATGTTCTAGAGAGTATTTGGGAAGAAATTCCTGAGATCCTCTTGAGGAATCCCACCTAAGTACCAAGGGGAAAGCATTAAACAGTGAAACATTTAGTGTTGCTTATTTCTATAAAAAAATAAATGTTTTATACATCTGATAATTTCTCAGCTGTGTAGCTCTGAAACTTTTATCTGATCAAAGTCTGTTAAAGAATGATAAAACCCAGCTGAAAGCGTTAACAGGCACTTTAGAATATTTGGCCCAAAACTAAACCTCAAGCAAGTGCACCACAGTTCACCACACTTACGAGAGCAGCAAATGTTGATATTATTGCCTGTATGTCTGTAGCAGTGCCTGTGACTACCAGCAAATGCTTATTGTTTAAAGGTGAAACTTGTTGTTCTGCTGCAGTGTGGAGGTGCCTTTACATTTGTCACCATCAGACGTTAAACTGAGAAAAAGCAGACTGATAGATACGGCTGCATGTGCAAAGACTGATTCTGTATGATTTCTTTCCATCCGAAAAGTGATTTTTTTTTTCTCATCCTCTATGCTCTAGTAAAGATGTTCTTTGATCTCTTAGTACAGCAGTTCATTTTCAGTCTGATATACAGTCAGATATTCTATTAGATGCAAGATCTTTAACTATTTGTCTTACTTTGTGTGTAATTTGCTTTGGAACTCTTCGCCCAATAAATAGTAAATGATACTGACTTACACAGCCATGTATTTTTATTGTCTAAGATACCATATATAATGTTCTCACAGCAATGCTTAACTCTGAGAGGGTAGGGATTAAACACTGCTACATGACTAATTTACTGCCTTACAACATAAAAAGCAAAGCTTGGAGAGAAAGGCCTCATATGGGGCTGCATAAAGCAGAGCAATAGCATCATGTAGTGGTACTTAATAACAGCACTGGCATTTTGTTAGCATCTCTACAAGAAAAAAATTGTTCTTAGAGAAGGATAATCTACAGTCAAATCTGATTGAAGTCAAAAGAAACACTGGCTGATTTCTTTGAAAGATGCCCGTCTGTCCGTGAATTTGNAAAAAAAAAAAAGGGAAAAAAATAAAAAGGAGAAAGTGAAAGAAAAAAGGAATCCTGACAAACGTGGGGAGATTAAACTAACTTTTTGAAGGGATGAGCTCAGCAGATAAGGGTTAATAAGTTTATCTTTGAGTAAGTGCATATAACACACAAGTCCAAGCATCAAGACAAAATGATCTTACACCTCTATAGACACACTAATCCATTAACATTGCAAAAGACTTTGATGCACATTTGGGAATTGTGTTGCATCGATTTTATTGTCATCTTTTTGCACAAATAGTAAATAGGGTAACATTTAAGGAACAGTGTAATTATTCCCAAAAAGCAAGACATCAGTGTAAAGTTTATTGTTGTAGAGCAGACATTTTGACAGGAATACTGTAATATCCCAGAGGTGTCACTAGGTTACTGAAAAGGTTAAAAATTGGTGCATTGTGTCGGAGAAGAAAGGCAGTAACAACAAACAGCATTCAAAAAATCACAGGCACTTCTGTAAGAAAGTGGAAATGTGTCATGTAACAACACACAGCTTCTGTAAGTGGATTGCTGCACCGAGGAAGAAAGTGAAACACACCTAATGAAAATTCTTCCTCCGCTGCCAGCATTTCAAGGCTCGCTCTCATTATTGAGGTTGCAAAAACAACTTTCCTCTCAGGTTCTTCCTTTTATTGTGTCCGAGCCCCACACACGGTGTATTGTGGAGTTTGAAAGGGCCGTGCCTGAAAATTTCATTTCTCTTCTCTGGTAATCGTGGGAGAAAATTCCCACTCGAGACTTTATTTGCCAAACTCTGCTGCTTTTCCCTTACTAGCCGTGTATCCTAAATCAGGAGGACAATAGTATTTTTTATAGAGTGCTATTTGACAAGGAGAAAAGTACTTTCTGTCTTGTGTTATAGTTGACCAGCAGAGCAGCATTCATTAGAATCTGAATGAGAAGAGAGAAGGGGATATATGGCAATTTATGGTATGTAACCAAGAGCAACATGTTTTATGTTTAACTATATTGTTGTTTAGCATTCTAGAGGACTAGGAAAGAGGCACATAGGTCCCCTTGTATACTGAATATAGTATGTCATCAGATCAGGATTAAAATGCATTTACTGTGACATTTTGAGCCTTGTGCAATGTCAAGAACTGTAGGGTTTGATTTCTTTTTCTAAGCAAATTTATTTCCATTATTAGCTCCCAAATCCTAGTTCTGACTTGGAACATTTTTTCAGCAGTTCCAATAGTTTTTTTCAAGCTACTCGAGTAGATGCGCAATTGTGTTTACTTCAAGTAGCAAATAGCAAGTGTAGAAAATGTCTGTCATTGAGGCATCAGTATGGTTTGAATTTGGGAACCTAAACACAACTCTTCAGTGCTTGTTTGTGCCAAGGGAGGAAGTCTGCTATCTGGCAGCAGTGACTTTTACCCTGCACTTGGATTAGCCCTTTCATGTTCTGCAAAACATATTTTACAAGCATTATACAAAAGCATAAGATGAAATATGCATATGGTATGTGCCAGACATTTCCAAGAGTACTGATATGAATACACTTAACAATATGTCGGTCCCTCACCTTTGGGCTCCATTGCCATGTTATTCTAAATTCTAGGGGTTTCAGACCTGAAGCAGTTTGTGGCAGGAGTGGTGTTTTGGGAGGCTGGTGAAGCCACCTTTCATTTGTGCAGTCCCTGGAGGTTGTCATTCAGGCTCTTGCTGGCAGAAAGGAGCTTTCATTTTTAACCACACAATGCCACTCCTTCCTTCCCTGGTGAGTTTAGACCTAACTTTTTCAATCTGTTCATGGATAGCCCTCTTCTCTGGTGCCACAGGCAGTGAAATCCCAGGATTGATTTCAACTAGAGACCACTAATACATGGGATTATGGCATTCCCTGGTTTACATCCAGTGCCTTTGCAGTTTTTCAGATGAGGTGGGGTTCTGTTTTCCAGGGCTCTCTAAGGTGTGTTTGTAGCACGTTGGCTCTACTTGTTCTTGGAGGATTCACAGCTAGGAGCTGTCACTCGAAATGCGCTGTTGTAAAGTTTTGAATAAATAACTGGTGTGTGAATCCTGCATCCTCAGCTGACCTAGATGTAGTAGATCTAATTATGTCAGGGCTGCACACTTTTAAATGCTTGCTTTTTTTTTGCCAATACATTTGTTCGCTTTCTTTTTAATTTATCAGGGCAGAAAAAGTGATTTCACCATGTTTTTCTTTACGTTTTTGTAGGCCTGTAAGCTGTCTGACCCTTACTCTTCTAACATAGGAAAATCCTGGTTTTATTTTACAGAAACCATGAACAACTTTTGTATAAATGGAAAACAGCACTCTAGTTGTTCAAGAAAACCAGCATTGTTATACAGAAGACAATGAACGAATCCTTTTTTCTGCATGCTCGTAGAATACGTGAGCTCTGCTGACCTCACATCACTCTCAGTTTAGAAAGCTGTGAAAAACTACTCCTAAACTTCCCACTGAAGCTGTACCAACTTGCAGAATGATACAGAGCTCTTTTGGCTTCTGATGGGACACGCTGCTGATTCCAAGTCCATAAAATCTGGAGAGAATTCAGGGCACACAGACTGGTTTCCCTTCAGCCAAGATGAAAAAGCCTGAATTCAGTTCTCCAGATTGGAAGATTAAGAGGTGCTTAGCTGCCCAGATTGCATCCCCACTTCTATGCACAAAGTTGGCCCTTACTATATTTATATCATTTTGAAACAGAGAGAAATTATTGCAGTCTCTAAAATATTGCCCATTAGGGGTACATTTGAAGAGAGGTTCTATAAAATTTGGGAAATTAACACATTTGCAAATAAGTATGACATGTTAACAATCATAAAGCAAATTCAGGAAAAGTTGTATTCCTTCAGTGAGTGTTCTCACTTTGCCATTCAAGTCCAGTTCATCTGGACACTATTTTGGTGCAATCCATAAAAAGCAGGAACCCTTTTCTATAGTGGGAAAGTCCATATATGTGACATGGATGATGTTCATTTCTTCAAGTGGTATATTCTCTCAAGGACCTGTTCACTGTTATGTTTCATGTTTCTGTGGCTTTTTTTTCTGGTTTCAGGGAAATGTGAGCCCCTTTAGACATTGGCAGCTTTTAAAGAAAAGGCAAAGCTTCCCCTTAGGTGTAATTAATATATTATTATTGCTTATGGTCCAAATAAGGGGGATGTCCCGTGGTCTTCATGGAAACAGGGAGTTCTCTGAACTCTGTTTCAAGCACTTGTAGCAGTTTTCTGCTCAGGCCCTCCAGTGATTTTTGCAGCAGTGACCACCAGTATCTGTCTGTGTTGGACTTTGTTCTGATTAGAAAGCAAGGAGGAATACAGAATAAAACAGGTCAATTAGTAAAAAAATGATCATATAAGGTGGCAGTTCTTAGGATAATTCAGGTGGAGAGGGACCTCAGGAGGTCACCTCAGTCAGTCTCCAGCTCGAGCTGCTCTGTCAGTGTTTATGACTGTTCTTATTTCAGCACTCTGAAGTTCTGAACTTGATTCTAACTCAACATTCACTGGAGCTGTGGGGAGCTGGGTTCATCTTAGTAGTTAGCACTTAAATATCTGTTCAATCTGCCTGTGAAGGTTGCATTCAATTCCCTGTAACCTTAGAAGAGTTTTTATGGAGTTTAGATACAGCAAAGACAGACTTGTCTTCTCACTCAGCTCTGAAAGCTTTCGTTTTGTTTGACAACATTTTATACTGAGCTTGGCTCATTCTCTCACAAGGAGAAAGTATGCAAACTTTACATAGAAGTGGGCAGAAAATTTGGCTACATTTGTTTGCTATAGCAAACACCAACTCACAGAAAGGCAAACATTATACTGATTGTGTTGAAACTTGAAGAAAACATGTCTGGTGCCCAGTATGGAATTTTGGATCAAAATGACAAAGGAAAATGCAGAAGTAACTGCAGTTTGGGACCCAGAGTATTTATATGGATGTTGCCTATTTGGATTTCTCATCTTGTTTTATTTTTTTACTCCCACCATCTCTCTCTCTCAGCCTGATGAATTAGGCTTTCTCTAGGTGCAATACTTTCAAAATTTAAAATTCTTTGTGGCTTGGAAGAAAAAATAATCCTCTATTTCCATCTGTACCACATCCAGATAGGAAACCTCATCTTCCATGGGCTGAATTCCTGCTTCCAGAGGAGCAGCATGCTGGTTTGACGGCACTGCCATCTCTGGAATACAGTGGAGGAGAATGCTTAGAACAATTTGTGCCACTCTGGAGTGAATTCCACGGGCCAGGCCCTGCACTGACACATTTCCATCCATCCCCTGCAATGCATGTGGCAGCAGCATTCCATCTGTTTCTAATGAGGCATAGCGGGGGAGGAAATCTTGTGCATAAACTTCTCCCACGTCACTTATGGTTGCATTGAAGAACATCTCTGCAACAGTATTTGTGACAAAGATTTTTAGATATTTGTTTGTTTTAATACCTGTGGATGTCAAACAGAAGTGATTAGCCAGTTCCTAAACCCGGCAAATTCCTTGGCTGAAATTTTCCTGTATTTTGAGAGCTAATTCTGGCACAAATTCTTCTTGTAAAGGTCTTGCCTACCTTCTCCAATGTATAGATAATAATTTTATATGTACCTATTCTATTTTAGGGGTGAGGCAGTTGTAGCTAGAATTAACTCTAAACAAAGAGCAAGCTGTTCTTTATTTAATTCCAGTTATAAACATGTTCTAGCAAAATATAAATGGAGGGTAAAACAAAGGAATAAAACCTGCCACTTTGCATAGCCATTCTTTAAAAATGTATGTTTCTTTGTATGGAAGAGCTCTGCAATGTTTTTTTAGAGGCAAATAGGTTACTGTGATGTGTATGAAATAGAATTTTGATAGACAGAATAAGCTGCAATCCAGCTCTAAACTATAGATTTTCAAGCAGATTGATGCAACAAATTGTTAGCAAATAGCAGTTTGCAATTTGATGCTAATTAGACATAAGGCAAATATGTGCCATGACAAATTAGCAGCAAACCATACTGAAAAGGATTAGCAAGAGCTGGCACAGAGACTGCTCGATTTTGCATACTTCCTTGTCTTAGTCTAGGAGGTCTGAGCCAGTTTTCCTTCTCTGTAAATAAGAAACCAGAGCAGAGATCACAGGCATGCTAGAATGCCTTTAATTGCATATTTGAAATGTTTTAACTCTCTCTTAATCCCATGGAGGCTTTTCTCCATACCACCAGCTTTATTATCCTGGGAGATGATCAAGTACTTTATCCATTTAATATTATAACTAAATACATTATGAGGTAAGTAACTCACGGGGTTATTTACTTTAGCAAGTCTATTGTACTTACAGATTTAAGAAAAAGCCCCATTCTTATTCAAAACACCTTTGCTTAACTTCCTGCAAATGTGTTTTTCAGCAGATTTAATTATTCATTTCATTAATAAATTAATTTTTGCTAGAGGATTATCGCATTTCTTTATTGATGTGCACAATGCCATTGTAGTAGTTAGTGCAGATCAAACTCATCACCATATCCAGATGAGATAATGCAGTTGTGTTTTCAAACCAGAGAGAAGCAGGAGGGAATTTTTAAGCCAGTTCTTCAGACCTATGCCTGCCTACCAACACAGCTGTAATTACGACTTCAGAACTAAAGCAAAAACTGCTCTTGCACCTTTGAAGGGTGACATAATTTCATTAGGATCAAGAATGCTAAATGAAATCCACAGAAAAAACCCTGTTTGTTAAATTTAGCAGCTTATTCTTTCTTTATGTGGCTGTTTGTTTGTTTAGTTTTTTTAAATTAAGAGTTTCTGAGGTAAACCATCACATTCCCGAAGCCTTCTACTCGTATTTGCTGGTGTGTACTTCAGTTTGGATATGTAAAATGACATGTTTATACTTCAAGGAATCATTGGGTAGATCAGAGGTTCTTAAATACAGTTTCTCTTTCAAATCTGACTTTCTAGGGCATACAAGACATTTAGCTTAGTGGGCTGATGGTCGTTGTCTAAAATTATACATTTATATTACATTCCCAACATTCCTGTGTCTATATATGGATCAAAAAGATTGTTAGAAATAGTTCAAAGGTGCTAAAACATTGTGTAGTTAGATGTAAACACACATTTCGGTTGCCAAAATAAATGAAGTGGGAAAATAAAAGGATATTATGCACAAAAGATTGTTCTTTTGTAAGTCTTAGAGAGAATTCCTCAGACAATTTAAACCACGATCAGTAACAAGTTTTGCCACAGCACTGTCTTCCCACATAAGCAGTATGATAATATGCTATTAAGGATTTACAAAAAGGTGATGAAAGCAGTTGTGCTGTTTAAAAAGAAAAAAAGGGAAAACTCCTGGCTTTCCCTGCAATTTTTGAAGGCATCTATGTGTAATTCACATGAAAGGCACAGTTCTGTAAAAGTTTCTTTGTGCACTGAGGCCTGGAAAGGTGTTTCTGGTATTGCCAGGCTCTCACTGAGTGTTTGCCTGCTCCCTTTTGCCAATGTTTTTGCCCACTTGCCACATCACATCAGAAATTTAGGCAACGATCTTTATGCTGGTGGAAAATCTTAGAAAAGTCAATTGATTGCCCTCTGGGCACAAAGCTTTATTTCCTTTTTGTTGTCCCCGTACAGACTCGTGGTGAATTCTTGGTGGGCATTTATTTGCCTGCATCGAAAGAGTGTAGCAAGCCCTCAGGAAGCAAATGTAAACTGAAAGTTATAATAGTTAAAAGGGATGTTGATAAGAATTTTAGGATTTCATGCAACATATAAATGGTTGTAATTTCCAAAGGGCAATTCATCCTTAGCCAAGCCATTTCACACGGTATCTTCCCTCACAAAAACATCACAAATTTCCTGCCCATAATGTTTCTCCCAAAGACCCCCACTGCTCAATTCAGTGACATCTTTCCTGGCAGTGCCTAAACAGATTTTACATTTTCCTGCAGATGCAGTGTCAGCCCAGCTACTGCCTCTGAGAGCTTGGCTGCTCGTGGCTGCTGTGGCAAATCTTTGTGCTGGGGGACAGATGTTCCACACCGTGCTGGGGACCTGGGTGGGCAGCACCCACTGACTTGGAGCGTGTTGGATGTTGGGAATCTCCTCTGGGACAGCCACTGCTTCCCAGCCATCTCCCAGTTCCAGGCCTTAGCACCAGCTGTACGTAAGGTGTCTTTATTATATTATTGTTGTTGTTGTTATTGTTGTTATTTATTTTAAAAAAATTTTGGGGATACGGCTTGAATTTTTCTGTTCTGATTTTTCCTACATGGCTTTTAGGGGACTACAAAGTGGTTGTGAGTTTTTTGAATGTGGATTTGTTTCTAAATAAGAAGAAAAAAATAAAAAAGCATGAAGCAGGAGAAAGATGCTTGATGAAAATGAAACCTACATAAATTTCTTAAGCTGCTAGAAAACAACACAAACACACATAAAGCCCCCATAAAAAGAAAATAGTACTTTTGTGTGTCTATGCAGGTTGTTTCATCTGGCTTGGGAAAAGATAGTAGATGTTAGGTTTGAGCAAATTCATCCTGATAAAGCACACATATTTTTTGACAAATGTATTATCTCTTTAGATCATGGGATTAATAAGATACATTGTCCCCAGGAAAATATGTGCACTCATGGAGAACCTTATTGACATTGCTGCAGAGAGGTGAGTTCAAAAGGCCAGATATTAAAAACTGTTTTTTTGAGGCAGTGAAGACAATTTTTTTTACTTGAAACCCCATAGGTTTGCATTTGTATCAGCTATAGTGGGTGACTGTAGACTTACCTAAGTTATCTGCACGTTTATTTGTGTAAAGATACATATGCATGAAAAATGCTGATGTGCTACAAATTTCACTTCCAAAGGTCCTGTTTGTTTCTGTTGTAGCTGGGGATGAGAATCAGAGGGTGGCTGTGGCTGGAGGGAATCTCTGAAGATCATTGAGTCTGTCCCCCTGCCAAGGCAGGGTCACCTGGAGCAGGTGACACAGGACTGTGTCCAGGTGAGTTTTGGACCTTTCCAGAGGGGAGGCTCCACAAACTCCCTGAGCAGCTTTTCCAGTGCTTTATCAGCCTCAAAGTAAATGCTGATGTGTTGCTTAACTGTGTTAAGAATAATTTTGACAGTTTTACTTGAAAATCATTCAAGTTATCCTTATCAATATTACTAGTATTTTACAATGGAGATGGCATGAAAGAATCTGACCCTGCTCCCAGACATGGAAATATTTAGGATTGTCTGGGGATTCTGGAATGCTCATAATAATCATGAAACATTTATTGTCTTTATCTGCATATCTAAAATTCATCAATGAATATAAGCAGGAGAATCTTTAAAAAAATTAAACAAAATATTATCCTGCTGTAATTTGTAGTTGCTTTCTTTTATCTGTTCAGGATGCTTGAATTCACTTTGTTAGCAAATTTCTCTTGACAAGCACACCTATTTATTATTACTAAGCATCCTTTTTAGGAATGTCTGAAATGACACATGTATTGTTTTAAATAAGATCATAGAGTTAATTTTTAACCGCACAAGCAACACAGTAAGAATAGAGTGAGCAAAACATAATTAATAGTTTTATGCCATTCGTCAGGATCATTTTATTTGCTGCCAGTATATGGCAAATGCAAAAACATTTTAACTTCAATTAAAAATTTTAAACAAGACTAAAGCTGTTGTCATTGAAATCATAGAACATATATGCTTCTAGGTATTGTGTGCATTCCTGAATAGTTGCATGTGTTCAAGCAAGGAAATGTCACTGGGACAGCAGAGGTGTGTGAGAACTTCACCACTCTGCAAAGGAGAAGGTAACAGCTGTTTCTGCATTCCCCCCCTCACAGTGACACAGCTTCCCTCTGGCCTCAAATACACATTTCATTCTCCACTGGAAAAGAAAGTGAAAGAAATAGCACCACTTCTATATTTTGTGTTTTATAGAGAAATTATGATATTACAGCCACAGTATATTAGGTGCATGAAGAAACAATTTTATACTTCTGTGCGTGTGTGTGTTTTGGGGTTTTTTTTCCTTGTTTAGGGCTTTTTAAAATTATTATTTTAAATTTTTTTTTTAATAATTGTATTGTGCTTCATGATATCTGTTATTGCTGCCTCTCCAAATAGGATCTTATCACTGTCAGGGATCCTGCTGCCTTGCTGAGTTACTGTCACAGCTAAGGATATTTTAAACGCCAAAGACCTGTTTCATCCTGAATTAGTGGCTGGTCAGAGTTTCAGTTTGGGTACCAGTGCCACCTCAGCAATTTGAAACCAAGAGCATGACCTAGAGAAAATAAAGTAATATGTATTGTCTTCAACTCCTGGTTAGTAAAACACTTCAGTGCTTATTTAAATTTAAACATGCCTGAACCATATTAATTCCTTATTAATTGCTGATTTGTTAATTTTAGTGGATTTATTAAATTGAAGACTGAAGGAATGAAGAGCCCCCACAGGATGATAGGACTAAGGAAGATCCACACTGAATAGCTGAGCTCCCCTAAAGGCTTACAGCTCCCTGTTTACTTAGGCACACACCAACATGCAGATTTCCTGCCTGGTGTACTGCAGTGCAGGGGGAAAATCCCAGATTATTTGCTACCAAGCTGGTACCTTTGATGTGATACTGTGCAGAACCATGCAAAAGCAATTAATGCCCTGAATGAGGCCCACACTAATGAGGCTGTCTCAATGTAAACCTTCACCATGGCCCGTCAAGAAATGGTTTTGGTTATGTTACCAAAGATTGCAATGTTTTAAAGGGTTTGGAACAGAGATTGTGTTCTGCTCCTACGTTGCTTAATTCTGAAACTAATGGTTGGATAAGCAGCAGATGGTAGAGACTTCTGCAAATGCAGGGTATTTTCAAATTAACTTAAATACACTGTATGGGACTGAGCCACAGAGCAGCATTGTAAATTGTAGCCATGCACTTGGAGATGTGCAGTGAGGACTGCAGCTTCCATTTTTCTAGCTGTCAATTCAGCTTTTGTTCTCTGTTCCATTTCTGGGACAGAAAATCTTCATCA
Organism: Cyanoderma ruficeps; assembly: GCA_008694505.1. Lineage (NCBI taxonomy): Eukaryota > Metazoa > Chordata > Aves > Passeriformes > Timaliidae > Cyanoderma > Cyanoderma ruficeps. Next base: position 2,133,446 of record VZDJ01000077.1, on the reverse strand, counting down.
GGTTGTGAATTTAGGTTCAGCAGAAATGGGGGGGAAGGATATCTGGGTTCAAAACACTAGTAACAATAATAACAATTTAAAAATACTTATAAGAGGGCACATATAGTAGGAATGGAGAAATCATCATCATCAATTATACCTCTTGCGCTATTAGAAATATTTGTATTTGCTGAGGAAAGGACAGTTACAGAAAAAGCCAACTTAATGAAATGCATTTGGACCCTTGGAAAATTAATAGACAATGGAGAAACTGGCCAGTGTTCAGCACCTGTACAAGTTAACAGGGTTCCCAGAGACTCAGGATTAACAGTGATGTAGTCAGTATATTTATTAGATTTATTTGCATTGTAGAGACTCAAGTGAAGCTGCGTATGGAATGCAAAATAAAAGGCAAAAAAATACACATGACAACAATTTTTGCTTACTCAAGTCCATAGCAGCCTCTGAGGAATTCTGGAGATCTAACTGATTTAAGCAATTAGGGAGCAGAAATCCAAATATAGTCAGTTTTGACAAATTTCCTGCAATGTAAATTTTGTAGAATTACTTGCAGTATTCATAGGCATTGATTGAATTCTAAATTAGCTACGAGGACTTGATAGAAAGAACTCCAGTGAAATTCAGATCCTGCTGAAGTCTCTGGGAGTTTTGCCTTTTCTTTCAGTGGGGATAGAGTTTCCCCATGATCATCATTACTGCAGACAGCTCAATAGAAAAGGCTGCTCAGTTCACAGCGGTGGTCTGAGCAGCCAGCAAAATGCTTGGGTGAATAAAGAATGGCTTGGAAAATAATACTGCAAATATTATGATACCTATCAGTGATATCCTCTTGCCTTGAATACACTGCTGAATTCATACCTTTCTGCTTGAAAATATACATCATAAACAGGAAGAGTAAAGCAATAGACATAAAAAGTGTCCCAGAAGCATAGAGAATTTTACGTGCAAAGAGTAAAAATAGGGGAGCTTATGCTAAGTGAATGAGATGATAAGTAAAGTTTTGTAGGAAAGGAATGATTTACCTAAGGTAAATCTGATTTCTTTCTTGGCTTTGCCCCATACTGCAAACAGAGAAGTGTGCCAACAAAGTGAAAATTGATAAGGAGGAGGTTTTGATGGTATGCAGGCCAGGACTTGGAGCTGAAGGAAGCCTTTGCAGTGAAAACTGTGGCAGGACTAGAAAACAAAACAAAGCTGGACATCCATGTTTGTAAGGCAGTTCTCAGAGATGCTGTGAGATAAAGCAGGAAAGCAAAAGCTAATACTTATCCTTTGACAAAATTTTCTGTCTCCTTTTGGGTTAGTGATGATTTTTTGGGCTTTTTTTCCCACATCTGGGAGCCTGTTTGTTACAGGCAATGGGGTGGGATGCTGAATTAGGTCACACACTCATGTGATTTGTTTAACTTCTCCCTTCCATGCCTGGGGCTGTCCCCGGGGTGCAGTTCGGGGGAAGGAGAGGAGCTGCTCAGAGTCCCAGAGTGTCCCAGGCTGGCTCTGCCCTCCTGCTCTGCACAGCTGAGGAGCTCTGTGGAAGTCTTGTGCTGAAGGAGGATTCTCTTCTCTCCATCAGAGCTCAGGGAATCTTTAACCTTTGATGGAAAGTAGGATTTACACTTACCTGTTTGTCTTTGTCTTGGGACAATGAATTAAGTCCCAAAGTAAAGACTACGGACTCTTCTGGTGGATAACTTCAGGCTCTAAATGTCCTATTTTAGATTTTCAAGTAAAACACATTCTGTTTTCAGGAATGCTCATGCCACACAATGTAGTAAGAGTGGGTTGATAACATCCAGATATCGTCAATGTGCAAGTTTGTTATTTTTCTTTAATTTTTTCAACAAGAGTTTCTGGCATTATTTTTATCCTAAAGTACAGTTTTGTATAAAAACCGGTACAAACAACTTAGAATAGCTAGAAATGCTTAATGATGAGGGTGGTGCACAGCTGAAACATTACCAGTAGTGTTGCTTGCTCACTGATTTGTTGCCAGGTAGCGAGCCAATTAGCAGTGCTGGTTATTATTTACTTTTCATGCTATATTTCACTAAAATTGTGCTGTTGATTTATCATTTATATTGTTGTATTGTCAGCATAATTTATTCAGATCATGCTGAGATACCTGGGAAATTAAGTAATAAAGAGAATGGCATAGAATGTGTCTGTATTCAGAGATATTTACTTTGCTTTTAATGAGAATGCATGTTCAGGTAAAACATAGATCATTTAGCTATTAAATTGTTTTTTAATAAACCTGTTAAAAGTTTGTACCTTGGATTTTCTATAAATAAAGAGGCTTGGTTTAAATTCTAATCCAATTTTTACTATTAAATAAGAAACTTTTTATAGATTATGTTGAATAGCAGACCAACTAATTGTGCCAACTTAGTTGATTAATGGTTTGTAGGAAGCTGTACTAGTTGAGATATTACTGAAGCATCATAGTGTTCTTTATGCATTTGATACTGCTTCAGTTGTTTCAGCAAATACAAACATAGATTTTTATTGAAAATCCTTCCTAATTGTTTGAATTATTAAAAAAAAAAGGGAAAATTGAAAGCAAGTATTTCACAAGAAATAAATATTTTGAGTCCATTCACCTAACCAGAAAAGGTCAATGCTTTGACTTTAGAATGCTTTTTCTACATTTTTTCCTTAGCTGGGACTGGAACGTGTCAGAGCCCTTTGTACAGCTTCATCTTATCTCTTCCTTTTAATCATCCTATCTAGTTCTTTTAAAATCTTTAGACTGACAAACAGATCTCTGTGTGTGTGTTCAGGAGGTTTGTCTAGTCAAGAATGGTTCTCTCCTGAGTGTTCCATACAGGGAAAAGGGTCTGATGCTTCCAGTGGCTGGATGCACTTTTCCATTATGACAATGGCACTTCTTTCTAAACTTGTGAAAATTAACTTCCAAATGAGGCAATAATTCAAAGTAAAGTGAAAGGGGATATTATTTTCCTTAAGCTATTAAAACTCCCTTATCTTTTTCAGTTGCCTTTAGTTTCTGTTTGCAGTGATAGCTCTAACACACCAGTAGAACCACATAAACCCCACTCATTTCTAGTCAATCTTGATAGTGGAACCTTTTAAACAGCTCTATTGACTCCAGAACTGGAATTTTCTGCCAGTCTTGTGTCATGATTTTCAGTTTTCACAGCACTGCAACCTTGCAATGACTCTCTTGGGTATGGCGAGGCCTGTGAATGAATAATTCCAAGGAGGAAACGTCAGTAATCCCTGAGCAACCATCCAATTTTCTGTTTACTAACTTTTAGTTGATCTTTGAACTTTGCATATATGTGGTGTGAAGGAATTTTTATATGCCTTCGGGAGTCAAGGGGCAGAAGTTTCTGCCAAAGGACAGAATCCTGAAAATGGTGGTTCTTAATTAAAACATCTCTGATAATCCCCTGTATGAATTTTGATACAAGGTTGAGGTCAGTTCTATGATGATATGAATGAAAAATGTCAAGGAAAAAATGACTACTGAGCTAGAAACCTTGCAGTAACAAGGCTCAGAACAGCTTGGATCAATTCTATGTCTTCACAGTTAAGAAGGGAAATTTAAATGATACCGGTCTTATTTCATTACTTGTAGTAGGAGAGGCTTTTATTTTGCAGTCTTGTGCAGCAGAAGCACAGCACTTGCTGTAAGTAGGTGTAAAAGCATTTTCAGAGGCTGAAATCATGGGGGTACTATGGTTTGTGTGTTAAATGGTCTTAAAGAGTACAAGGTGTATTCAGCTGGACTGTCTAGAGGCTGAATAACTTTGTAAATTAAGAACCAGCAAACCCCCAGTGAAATGTATATTGTATTACTAAGTAAGGATACTTCATTTACTTATTTTGACAACCATAGGTTAGTTTCAGTTGGAAGTTATTCGTGAAATATGAGTGCACTTAAGTCATATTTTATGAAAATATTGAAATCTGAACTTGAGACAGGGAGCATTGCATGACAAAACATTGGGAGCCTGTGTGTCTGCGTGCAGAGGATGGAAAAACTCCTTTTTTTTTGCCATAAGATGTGTGAGTCAGCTGGGAGTAAGTGACACTCCACTCTGCAGGTTTACTGGGTGTCTGCTATGAGGATTTCAGGCGGACAGCAGGTTTTCTGCTTTCCACATTTCTCCCGAAACCTCTGCGTGTCATTACACAGCTGAAACAGAATACAGGATGGGCTGTAGGAAGACGTAGCATTATTCCATCTGTGAGAGAAAAAAGTTACTTAACTTGCTCTTAGCTGTGTTATTTGAGATTCACAGGATCTCTCCTCACTTGAATGATAAATGTCAAATTCCCACGGAACCCACCCCTTATTCTCTTTAAATATAATGGCAAACATTTGTCCATGGCAGTTAGTGGTTTTTGTATTTTAATGTTATAATATTGATGAAATTCAAGTGCCTTATTTTAATGTTATTTACTACAAAAGTCAATTGCTTAATCCAAAGCTGATTTCTTTAGACAAAATTTGTTTCCCCAAATTCCAGACGTTTTACTGTTTATTCTTTTGAACTTGGACGACGCATGTTCTACGTCTTTAAGCTTCCCTAGTCTGTCTCAGGATTTCATTAACTAAGATGAAATCTTAGCATGTTTCTGGATTTGTGTGCTCCTCTGTGCTGCTTCTATTACCAGTCAATATTGTACTGCTCCCAGTTTTCTCAGCTGCCATGGACAGTCAGAATGCACCTTGGAGTGTCATTAGCAGTGAAGGATGTCTTTTCAGCAATTTTAGATGGACTATATCTGACCTTCACCTAAGATGGCCCTGTGTTTTAAAAAGGGTTTTAAAACCCTTTTAAAAAGGGTTTTAAAACCCTTTTTAAAGTATGAAATTAGCAGTTGGCAGAATGGATCATGTTAAATTTTTGCCAGTTTCATCTTGGCTTTCCTCTCCAGGAAAAGCCAGTTCTGTACAGAACAGTTCTTTTGCACTCATACACTCTGCACTCTGACTTCTCGATGAGTTGATTTGTATTAAATCTGAGTTGTTTGCCCAAATTTTTTGTACTGTGTCAGGAGATACAATGAAAGCAAATAAAATACTCAGAAATATCCAGTTGTGTCTTAATCCCCTTATTTCCTTTTAATAGTATTTTCTTTGCATGGTTCTTGACACGAGAGTTTTAGTGACTTTATTCTCCTGATCATGTCACGTTAAGCCTACAAATTCTGGTGAGAAATACTCATTTGGAATGTAAGAGTCCAACCTGAAGTTTATTTTGTGTTGAAATAAGAGCTACTAAGGAGGTCATCAGAGCAACTGCATGAAGGAGAACTGTCCTTTTACAAGCAGATTTGAGAAAGAGAGGTGTCAGGCAGGATTCATGAGAGAGATGAAGATGAGAAAAAGAAATTTAAAAGGGAAGTTTGCAGATTACAGAAGAAAGCAGATAGGATGATAAAAAAGATAAATTTCTTTGGGTGGAGATCATGCCTTTCCTGTGATTTATAGAGTTTTTCAGAATTCAAAGCCAAGCTGTGCTGACTTGTGGCTGTCAATATCGAGACATCTCATGAATCCAAATCAGAAAGGTTGATGAAGCTCTGGTACAAAGTAGAACTTTAGCATGCCACATCCCCACCTACCCTCCCTCCCCATTCTGAATAAGTCTGGAGAATTAAAAAAGTTCAAGTTAAATCATTATTTTATTAGAGATCAGATAATGAAGTCAAAGCTGAAGGAGAGTTTATCCTATCCCTGACTTCTTTTCCTTTACCAGGATGATTCAGGCCTGGAATTGGATTTCTTGAACAAGACAGAACAGTAGTCCATGTCTCCTCTCTTTATGCTCCCAGCACTGCAGGCTCACGTTTTCCTGTGCAAACTCCTTCCCTTGGATGTGCATCCAGGAGCATGTGTGCTGCACCAAGGCGGATCTGTTCAGCTGAGGCTGAAATCCTAGGTCAGGAAGTCTTTAGGAAAGAAGAAATCTCATATTTCACTCTATAGTTTCTTAGGGGAAAAAAAGAAAGTTGGCATTAAATATTGCTCTCTAGTTGATTTTATTGCTTCCATTGCCTTCTACTCTTTCCTATTCTTTCTTTGACAAGTGTGAAACAAAACTCAGACTAAGTTTTAAGAGCAACTCAGGCATGTCTGGCTCAGTTGCCAGACTCTAATGTACATAGCTGCTCGGGAACTAAAGGTCTTGTTGATGTGCAGTAGCCTGAACTCTTCCCTCAGAAACTGATGGAACCCTAAAGGCGAATCATTATCTACTGGATCTGTGGAGAGCAGTGCTGGAGCTGTCCCAGTGTTTTCAGGGTGGGTCTTAATGGTTCTGTGAGGGTAAATGTCAGAAAAATGTGAAAGGTCTGCTTGAAGTTACCACTCTCAACCAGCTGTTTAATATCTTAACCATTTCTATTTGCAGCACTCTGGAAATACTGAAAAGCATAAAACAATAAGTGAAAGGTTAAATTAGGAAACAACGTATTATTTTGTGTACTGTACTAGGTAAATTTATCTATTTATAATTTTGTTCTCATTCCAAGATGAAGTGGAAAGTGGGCAAAGAAAGATTGATGGTCGCCAGGCAGGGACACAGGGATTGGAGTGATGTTCCATGTGTTACCTTGGTCCCAATTATTTCATTCAATAGCAGGATTTAGTTATGTACACCTGCATTTTGGAGAAGTTTTCAATTTGTCATTTGTTGTTACAAGGTGAAAGTTGCTCATTTAGATCAACCCAAATCTTCTTTATCTGGATAATTCTGCTTTGTGTTTAATTTCCAAAGACAAAGCGGAGGTTGTCTTTGAAGATGATATTGCTGTACCCAGTGATTTTGCATTATTGTGTACTTGGCTGTTTTTCACCATAGGTGAAGAGAAAGCCAGGGTAGGGGTGTTTAGATCTTGGCTTCATTAACTTGCCTTACCTGGAAACTCTGATTATCATGATTTTGACTTTAATTGTGACTTTGTGCTGCACAGCCTAGTTGTTTCACAGTTCACTGTTAGTCCTGCCCTCTTCTCACAGAGTATGTTAAAGGCTGAAAAATGGGATTTTTGTCTCCATTCATTAAAATCCTTATTCTATCCTTCAGCTTCTTTAAAAACATGCTTTCCCTTAAGTCTCCTCGTTGTAAGAAAATCACTACTAAAGCAGTGCCTGCACTAGATTATTTCATTAGTGCTACTGGACGCTGCTACCGCTCAGCTTAGCAGCCTCCTCCTTCACTGAGGATGGTCAAGCTATATCCTAAAATGTGGTGAACACATATCTGCTCTGTGCTTGAAGATGTAGACTGGTTTCCTTGAATAATTGAGAGCTATATGTTTAAAAAGTAATTGCTGGCTCATCCTCTTCCTAATTGTTGATTTGTCTTCTGGCTTTGTCAGCTCTGGAAGCCTTGTAACTCTGTTCTGCTCTCTTGTTCAGGATCAGAGTTAAATTAAAAACCCTGACATATGAATAATATTTCTGCTTAAAATGAAATAATTTACCTCACATGGCTGCTAACCAGCTTCAGAAAGTAACAAACACAATGCTACCTGTCTGTTTCAAAAATCACATGCTAATCTGGAAATTTGGTCCCACTGGGTGAAGATCAAATGAACAATATTATCCTTCTGCACTCAGCCACACGTGCCCTGTGTACACAATCCGGAGGGAAGGTGTAAATAGACAGTGTTTAGGATCTATGAATTGTTAGCTTATTCTGCCCAGCAGGCTGATGTGCTCAGGGTATAAACAGATCAGTCTCCACTTGATCTTCTGCACCTCATGCTTTTTGACATCACCATAAATTCATATTGTGTTTTTATGGAAGCTGTAGAAGAGGCGCGGCTTTGGCAGCCTTGGCACAATTTTATTTTGTATTGACTGTAATATTCTATTTTTTCCTACACTGCTGTAGTTCTGGGGCTCCTTTTATCATTTTGGTGTTTAAGCCACTCTTGCACGATATGTTATTTTTGTTAAAGCATCGGTGTGGTCTTTAATTTACCTGTGAAGGAGAAAATGACTGTTGTTACCATGTGTGTTTGATTCTGCTGCAGGGTCGCTCTCAAGTCCTGTCACCAGAGAATATGGGAGAAGTCCCCAGAAAAAAACTAATCTTTAAATTCTGAGTTTTCCTAGCAAGCACTCATGGTATAAAAACTGTTACAGAAAGAGTTTAGTTTTTGTAGTTTTCTGTCTTAATGTATCCTTCAGGAAAAGAGTATCTCCACATCTCCTAATGGTGTGATAACTTTCAAATGTGTTGTTGTCTGAACCCTTGATTAAACAAAATGGTGCTGATTGCAGCAGGGTGGCTAAACGTGGGCAGAAGTGGCTATTGCAGCCTGCTCACTAAGAAGTCATTTATCAAAGTTTTATCTGATTTCAGAGGCATTAGGTTTATCAGTCACAGTTTATAAATGGCATGTCATCAGCATCAAACCAGAGCAGTGCCTGCTCAAGTGCTGCTGTAGAGCAAGTGTAAACATCCCCTGCAGATGCACTGTGTCCTTCCACCAGGAGCTATGTCATGCACCACATTGTAACCTTTAGCTTTTTGTTAGCTCTGGAATTGTTTGGATGTTGTTGTGTCGGTGATCAGAGTTTGATTTCGCCTTCTCACCCAACCTAAAAATGTTAATGGTTGAAGTCTTGATGAGAAAAAGCAAAGGCATTTGGTGCTATGTGGCAAAATACGCAGTGGAATGTGTAGGAATAGACAACTGGAAAAGTTGAAGGTGTTGGGGCCAGCAGGTGGTTAAACCACTTGACATTCAAATGGAGGAGAGTTTTATTAAACCTATACATCCATTTGAGCCTGAATTAACCTTGGTTCTATATTAACCTTTTGTTCTTTTAACCTTGGTGTTCTCCTTTAGCCTAAAAGGAGAAAAAGTGCTAAACCCCAGCTGGACAGACACCCCTGACTGCTCACTTGGTTTTGGGGTATGTTTTAAAAATTTCAACACTCGCTTCTGTATTTGCAAACTTAAGCTCCAAATTATTAATGGTGAGAAGATTGTTTTAGACCCTTGAAAGCATACACAACTTCTTTAAGTGATTGTGAAGGTAAATCTTATCCTCTGGGGAAATGACTTCTGCACAGCTATTTCTTTTATTGCTGTGCTGAATGTGAAGGCATTACTCACTTTAATAAATCCTACTGTATCTCTCAGTCAGTGTAGGCTGATATAAATATCTCCAGTTATGTCATATTACCACCTTTGTACGGCTAATGTTACATTCTTGATGACTGGTGGCTGATAAATGCAAAACCTCATTTGGTTTGTGAGTGATTGAATGCTAACACTGTTTAGATTTCTTAATATACTTGTATTAGCATGAATAAGTAATGAGCATGCCAGGCTTTTTTGAATATTTGATTGTATCTTTATAATGGATTTGTGTCTCTCTCTTTGTGCTAATGTCATTGTAACTTTGTTGGTGTCATAACTCCAAACCCTAGCAATCGATCTTTATCAGAATATCTTAAGTCAATTACCCTCTCATGGCCAAATTACTGTGTCATAATACTTTTCTTATAAAAGTATTCTGCATATTGCATTTGGGATACAAATAGGTACTAATTCTATCTGCAGTCTATTCCTCATTTCCTCGTTGTGGCTTCTCTGAGCGTATCGACCTGTCCTGTCTCTGTAAGCACATATATGCACACATGAAACATTAAACCTCTCCTGCTCTTTATTAATAGACTGGCTGACCCTTACTGCTCAAATTCAGCCATCTCTCATGTGCCCCAGACTTCTGCTGCTTCTAAAGGAATTAAGCCCTAATGTTTGCTGTTTCTTGGAAATCATAATCCATCATTTTGGATGGTGACTATCGTAGGAAGAAAATATTAGTTTGCCAGAGACTTCTAGTTATTCCATTACCCTAAAAAGACTTGCACCTACAGTGCAGTGGATTTTCTTTCATCATCTTGTGTCCTGGTTGCTGACTGACACATTTTACAAGTAAAAGAATTGGAAGAAAGGCTATTTTGTTAGCTTGTTAGTGGTTCCCAAATAGATATTGCTATTTCTATGAGAACATACCTCAAGAGAAGACTGCTGGACCAGTGATTCTGGCACAGACCAGGGATTGTCTGGGCATGCATTGATCTCTCTCTCTGTGCTTCTGAATTTATGCTTCTGTTCTGAGACCCCACACAGTATTTTTGCTTATGGAAAAGTCAAGACCTGTTCTGTGCACTTCAGTTCGTGACAGAATTAAAACCCTTCTGCTTCATGTCAGATGTTGAATCCATTCTTGCTGTTACTATAGTATAGGTGAAACACAGCCCCAGCTGCTGCATTTAATTGCTGGGCTCCATCAGAACCAGTGTGAGCTGGAATATGGGACTACCAGAGGTGGATCTGCCCCTGCTACTTTCCTTTAAAATCAGCAAGCCTAAATGCTTCCCATTTTTTAAGCTATATTAATCAAAATATACTAATAATAATGTAAAGCAAACCAACTCTGTAACAAGGCACAAACAGAGCTGCTGAATGAGGGAATATCTCCACAAAATGGGATTAAAATAAATTACTCCTGCCTGGCAGAGGCTGGTGAAGAGATAGTCATCCTATTTTGCTTTTCAGTCCATTGGCTTAGTGACTTCTAAATTAAACCAAACTTCATAGAGTCTCTCTGTTTTCTAGATTTTTTTTTTTTTTT
>VZDJ01000077.1:2082263-2122804 GCA_008694505.1 Cyanoderma ruficeps | reverse complement strand
TTTTTTTTTTTTTTTGTACTCAGCTCCTCAGGCTGGATCCATGATGTTGCCAGACATCTCCTTTTTTCTAGAAACTTCCAGCCTGGCTTCTGCTGTAATCTGTGCCCCCACAGTCCCCAGTGTCCTGCTCTGGCTGTTGTTCCCCTGGGCTGGCAGGGCTGAAGCTCAGCTCTCCAAGGGCAGGACAAGCTTCCTGCCTTGCTTCTGCACAGGGCTCAATCTGAGCACATGAAGCTTTGGAACTGGGCAGTCACACAGCCTTCCTTTGCTCCCACCCACAGAACATCCCAAATGAGATGTTTGCAGTCCTTGGATGGTAAACTGAGAAGAAAGCCATCAGATTCTTCTCTTTTGTCACAAACTGTCATCTTGGAGGATGGGCACAGCATCTTGATCTTCTGTGTGTCTCAAAAAGAGGGTACAGCAGGGGATTTTTATTTTTTAATAAAAGTGAATTTTAATATTTTACGTAATATAGCACAGAAGAATGTTGTGATTAACAAATGAGAACCTGAGACAATGGCCTTCAAGCCCCAAAGCTTTTTCCAGGTTGACTGAAGAGGGTAAAAATCCTTCCTGAGGGTTTCCTCCTTAGATCCCAGAAAGAAATTATGGAGCATACTCTCCAGGAGAAGTCCATGAAGGTCCATCTCTGCTTTCCTGCAGACTTAAAACATGTGCTGTGAAGGTGTGCCAAGATAAGCCAATGGGAATGTTACAAAAAACCATAATGAAAACATCTGGAAACACCTCAGACTTCCACAGACTTGTCAGTGATTAATGCAAAGATGGAACTTCAGAAAAAAAAAGGTGAGCCTCCCTCACCTGTTTATTTTTGAAACCCCCACTCCACCTTCTCTTCAGCTTGCGGCCTAAATTCCCTGCTTGCATTCACTCTGCATTCCTTCTTGCACACCATTTGTTCAGGCCTGTTTCCCATGAATTTTTATCCCATGTACTTCTGTCCCATGTTTCAGACACAAGCAGCATGGCCTCTGGATCAGCAACAGCTCACATGGAGTTTTACAGATCTTGTCCTGTTAGAACAGGCCATATATTTTGTAGTTTATAGAGTTATGTGGGAGAATCAGAGGGGTCACATCTCCCTCTGTTTTTCCACAGAAGAAAATGAGTGTGGTATAGTTCATAGTGATGCCAAGTACATAATCATATTTCCCTCCTACTTAAGAAACCTTAGCCTCAGAATTTTATGGTAGATGAGCAGATGCATTGCATGGGATGTTTTCCAGGTTCCTTTTTAAAAATCTGAGTCACTCAGCATTTGCCATGCAAAGTCCTTTACTCTGTAACAACGTCCCTGGACCGTTTGAATGTGCACCAGGAAACATGCTGAGCAAATTAATAGATCGAATAGCGAATTTTTAATAAAGTTTGTCATTCAAGTTAGCAAAGTGACAAGGGTGCCAAAAGGAAAAAAAAAGCTCTAAAAGTAAGGTCTATGTTTGTACCCACTTTTGAAAAAAGCCTTCCATTTTTACTTCATGGAATATGCCCAGCCCTGCCCTATGTGATGGCACTGTGCGGACTAGCTCAGATCTGAGCGTTTCATAAACCTCCTCATTTGGAAGAATGAAATTGAGCTCGTGGACAGTTTCAGACATTCCTAATTGGACAAAATCTCAGTTTCACTACCACTTTTCTGCAATGCTTTCTATTTGCTCTGCTGGGAGTCTCTCCATTATGCAGGATGAATTTTGAGGATCCTTTTCTTTCTGGGTACTTTCCTTTTTCTTCTAAGTTCTATGCAAAGAGGCATCACTGGGTGTTCAGGCACGCAGGATCAGCTCTCAGGCCCACATCTTTGAGGAATTATGTTGCAAGGAATATCCTGAGGTTTACTTTTTTTGACTCTTGTCTCCTTACTACAGTTTACCCTGCAAATACTTTTCCATGAATGATGATTTCAGTGTTGATAATCTCATGTTCCATTAATTCTCTGAAGATTTCAGTGAAGTTCTCTCTGGTGGAAATTAATTCATTCTGCTAACTTGAGAGAAAGGCTTTCAGAACACTTTGTAAAAATATGTTTTTGGTGAACTGTATTTATATGAATTTTGGGAACAAAAAATTATTAAGAATGGTGCATGGCTTTAAATAGCATGATAAGCTTACAGATCACAAGAAGACATGAAATAAGAGTTTTACCACATCCATACACCTATAACTGTCTTTGCACATCTGTTTTGTATTTTTGCATTTTCCCAGCACTTTCTGGGCCACAATTCCAATTGTGGTTTTATTAAATGAGGTAGAAATAGATTGCTCTAGGTGCAGGTGAAAGCAACATCTGGCTTTCTAATGTTATGATTGTCAGAGAATAAGGACAGCTTTTCTCTCTGATTCTAATGTTATGACTCTTGACTTGCTAAAATGAAGGAAAAGGAAAAAGTGTTTTTTTTGATGTACTTTGTCTGTGAAGGACCTTATGAAGATATGCCCTTATAGAAATTATTTTTGAGTGCCCTCTTAAATGCTAGTAACCGAAAGATACAAACTTCAGCAATAGGAAAGAAAACCTAATTTCTTAAGAAATGGATAGCATTTCATTCATGCTATTTGAATACTTTTCTTCAATGGAAGACTGAAAGTGGCATTTCTAAAAAGAAGGCTTGACAATGATCCCACTTCTGTGGTGGAAGTAGACTTCCAGAGAAGCCTCCCTGGGCTGTCTGTGTGATCTCACTGGCAGCAGCTGGAGCAGGATGAGCTGCTGTGCCTGGTAAAACCCAGCCCAGACCCCTGTGCTCCCTGCAGTCACACACACAGAGCTCTTACTCTTTGAGGATTTATCTTTAGTGTTTGGTTTTATTCTGATTGATATCTGTCCCATCTGATGAGGAGAAATGCTACCTGCTCTTCTAGAGAATTCCTTTCTGTGATGTGCCTTCTCTTGGGGCACAAGTCAATCTGTATGGCAGAGTTACAGACCTGGAGAACGAGACCTGAGGGATGAGGGATGATAAACCTTGGAGTTTGGTAGTCCTGGATTCCTGGCTCTGCAGCAGCCCACTCTGTGAGCTTTCAGTTAATTCCCAGCCCAGATATAAGCTAGGAATCATATACTCTTTTGTTGGATGCCTTTTAATTTTTTTTCTTTAATAAACTGTGCTATTCTTGCCAAGCTTTTTTGAGAATTGTCAAGACACTGCATTTCCATCAGTAGGAAAATTTTATTTAATTCAGTAGTATAAGATGTGTTAAGCTTGAAATTTAGTGTCTGTTTTTCTTAGGAGCTTATGGATTTATATGTTGTAAACTTCTCTGGGTAAGCAAGACTTTTTCCTCAAGTTTCTTGGCAGAGTGGTTTTTCCTGCATTTCCCGGTTGAAAATTCCTTCTCCTTTTGATTGCTGAAAGACCATTATCAGCTCTTTTTTCCCTTCCATGATTTAAAAGCATGTTAGGGGAAGTTAATTAACAGTCTGTCCTTTTCCATATTTAAAGGTTTTTAAAATATCTTTAGCTCCTGGAAGAAGTTTGTATTAAAATAGAATATTGCATAGAAAAGCCACCTACAGATATTAGTTCTCTGGTAAAAGACACAATAAAGGAGACAGTGACTTTCTGTCTTTCTTGATGGGGATATATACTAGGCATTTCCATGGTGATTAGTGTTTTATAAATGTCAGAGATAAATGGTCACAAGGAACTGCTGTAAACAGTAATAAGTGCTGAAATAAAGGCTTTAAAAATTCTCCCAGTTTCCCCTTGTGATTCACTCCCTGTGAAACTGCAACTTGTGGACCTACCTGACCAAGCTAAAGAGCTCATGTACTATTTTCTGACCACCTGGCATGTCTCTATTTTCTCTAATTAAAAACATGTATCACTGTACAGTGGCTCAGATTATATCAATACATATATAAATTATAATGTTAGCATCACTCATTATCAAAATGTACTCTCCATTTGTGGGAGAAGGTTATAATTAGTCCCCAATTAGATAATGGAAGTGGTCAGTGCCCTGTGCCAGTCGGTGGAGCCCCGCCTGGAGTGCAGAGCCTGTCACTGTCACTGGAGCTGGTGTCACAGTGCTGGTGTCAGCTGGCAGGTTTGCAGTGAGGGCAGAGTTGGAGCGATGATTTTGTTGGCACCATTGTGTAACGTGAAGATTGTTTTACCTGTAAGCCTCAAACTCTATAAAATTGACCCAATCCCAGACTGTACCTCGTACCAGGGTTTTTTTGTATTTGTACCTGGGAGTCTGATTCTTGGGAAGGGAAGGTGCTGCCAGTCTCGAAGCACCTTCTTCCCTAAAGAGCTGTAAGTGGAGTCAGTTTCTGTTTACTGCTATGGGAGTGCTTCTGTGCACAAATTGCATTTATTACAATAAATGCACAGTTCAAGGGTGAGCTTTTCAAGAGAATTATTTCTCATTAAAGGGATGAGCTTAACTCATTCAAAGTTAGTTGAAAACAGTTACCTTGATTTCCAATCAAAATCAACACTGGTGAAATCTGTGATAAACGTGTTTTGTTTATTTCAGAGTAGTATTTTTTCCTAGTTTGCTATTGTTGAGCATCTGAATCTGATTTATTTCTCCTGAGGTGGCAGTTTGATATGCAAATTCAGAAAAAAATGTCTTTGTGAGTCCAGGATTTCCAGGACAGAATCAAGACCCAGAGCCTGTTCCTGGTCTCACCACAGTGTGTGGGAAAACTTTGCCAGCTACATAAACATCCTATTAATGAAGAAAACACGTGTAACTTCAGGGGTCCCATGTTCTGAACTTTTATTTCATCTTTTCTGAAGCAGCAACAGTAACATGAATATTTTACCTGTTCGGTCTTTTTTCTCTGCTGTGTTTAATTTTGTTCCTTTTATTGTGGACACCACAGGACTTAGAAGTGTGTCCAAAATGCCATTCTAGATGGTTTAATCCTCTGGTGGTTACTGGGTTTGAGTGCCTGTAACAAACCCATTGCTCCAAGTCGTTTCCCCTCATTATTAGATGTTTGATGGGATGACTTAGAACCTTGTAAGCTTAAGGTTTTGAGGCAACAGTAACGAAAATAAAAATTACCTCATCTCTTTTGATTGTTATGTGCTCTGCATTAATTCATACAATGGATTTTTTATATCAAAGTTTTCTTAAGATATGACAAGTGATTATTTCTTTAAGTATGTACTCTATCCATTATTAAATTGATTATTCAAATCTCATTTAAAACAAGAGGCCAGATGGCAATATTCCAGTATTTGTTGCTACTAGCAACCAAAAACCCGAAACTGAACGATTTTCCATTTTTCACTGTGGATGAAGGGATCTCTTCATTTTACAGGCAATAAAAAGAAGCTACAGCTCACCAATTATGAAACCAGATTGTTATACTAATACTTTATAAAAATCATTCACTGGCATTCTGTTACACTTGATGACCTCCTGATGTATGTGATCTAATTCTAGGTTTGTTAACTTTGTTACCAATTATAATTTTTAGTTAGAATAATATTGTCAGGAAAGGAAGGCTTTTTTCTTTTTGCTATTTTGCTCAGATTATGAGACTCTAATTAATGAGATTATGGCTATTCTAAGAAAGTAGAAGAAAAAATAAAATTAAGAAGGGCTCAGAACATAATTTACCTGGTGGCTGGTACATGTGATTCAAGTAAAAGAAATGTATTTTGAGAGTAAACTTTAAAATGATACAAAAATATCCTTCAAAAAATAACGACTGGGGAATGAGTAATTAATGTCTTCAGAAGTATCTGTGATTTAAAAAATGGGGACTGACACAATATCTAGAATAGATGTATATTTAGAATTTACTTGATGTCTCACTTGTTAGCATTTAGGAATCCCAGAGCTGACCACTTTGGCTAATTAGCCAAAAAATGACACTGAGCCAGGGACTCTCTGGGTCCCCTCCTTAATGGGGACTTGCTGTGTAATGGCAAAAAGTGATGTCTGTCTAACTCGTTAATTGGTATCAGACAAGTGATAATGACAATAATAAAGGCAAATATGCAGAAGTAACTTTTTAATTTTCATGGAAGGGGCTGTTTTGAATACAACTAATTTCTTCATATCTACTTATAAGCATCTTAACATGGTTCCTACCTAGTGAACCTTGTCACTGTCGACATGAAAGCAGGGTATTTTAATAATCCCCTATTGCAGCTCTGGTTTGGCCGCAGAATTAAATGGTCTTGAGGTGAATTTATTTTGTTACTTGTTTGTTCTTCATTCCCTATGAAATCAATAGTAAAATTCCCACTGACTGTGGCACATGCCACTGGCCCAGTTTTCCTTGGTTGCTTCACAGGCAGTAAAATTTTTGGTCAATGGCCTGAATTTCTGCAAGACTTTAGACATTATATACTTCATGCAAGTACTAGATATACTCTTTGCATGTTATATTTGGTGTTATTTATTAAATACAAGTTGACCTTTTGTGCACCATGAGTAGGAGATGAGAAAAGGGATCCTAAATGGCTGATGAGAGCTTGCTGAATGTGCTATCAGGAAGATCTGTGAGGATGCAGTAAACAGTGTAGCACAAGAAAGAGAAAGGGGAGGTGAATATGAAAGTACTCTTTTGTTATTTATTGAATTTAGGAAGGGATTTTAGTAAGTTGAAAATTCTCACAAATATCTTTTGAAATAAAACACTTGGTAAATAGTAAACATGCTCAGCCCCATAAACCAGGGACTGTTTATACTCTGGTAATTTCAAGAAACAAATATTATCTTATAAATGCAGTGATGGCAAAATGTGCTAGCATACATGTTAAGTTTCTAATCAAACATTGCAAAAAATCATTAATCAGTATTTCATAGTTCATTACAGTCTGACTAATTTTGAAATCCTTCATGTAAATTGATTAAATGTCTTCAGTATTCAGATAAATGGGCTTTTGTTTTAAGCAACCTTTACTGTGAAGTCCATATTTCTCCAGGATTGAGTCCTGGTAACATTTGACTGTCATGTCTGACATACTAGACAGTTGCCATTTCACCCCTTCTCCTTCCCCTCCTCTCTGTTCCAAATATCCCATTGAGCAATTGTGATAAAAATATTCTTAAATCTTTTTCAGACGTACCAGGTCATGGTTAGAAAAGTGCTCCATCTTTCTGCTGTCATTAGTCACCAAAGCCTTTTTTTTTTTTCCTTTATATTAATACAACTCTGCTTGTATTTGAAGGAAGTGCCTTGCTGCATAAACTGTGGATGTGAACACTTCAGGTTGGTGATCAAGCCTTGTTTTTCACAAGGGAATACACGTGAAGAATACTTTGGAGTATCTGTGTGCACAACCAATTTACCAGGGAATTGTCCATCCCTATATCCTCAGCCCCTGCAGCCACTGCCAAATTCCAGTGCCCAGAGACATAGGCACAGCTTGGTCCTTCCCAGGCTGAGCTCCCTGAAAGGAGAGGAAAGGTTCTGCTTCCACTGAGCACTGGTAGGGCTCAGATTTTACACTTTTATGTAAGACTGTGATGGGAGATTAATGGAGCTACTACAGCACATAGTGCTTTCTATTAGAGACACCCCATTCCTTCTCTGTAAACATCCAGCAGCTCGTCTGCATGGCAAGTGCAGAGAGCAGTCTCACACAGTCTTCTGCAAAATAAATCCTCCTGAAAGCAAAGTGCTGGCTGCAAAAGTAATGGACATCTTTTCGTTTGCTTTACTGGACAATTGGAAACTTTCTACTGTGAGTTTTCAGCTGGCTTTCCAAAAGTGGTCATCACAGTTCAAGTATTTCAGAGCTCGTACAGAATCAATGTAAGGGCCCAAGGGTGGCCAATATGCATTAAACTCTCAAGTCAAAATCTGACTCCCAAGACCAGTTTTGTTTAGCAGAGCCTTTTTGAAATAAAATGGGTGTTGAGTTCTTATTCATGTGAACTGGTGTTCATATGAATTCATGTGAATTCATACAAATTTCTTGGAAATTGTACTATAGGAACCATAGAGCAAAGCCCAGTAGATACGAGCCATCTCACAGATGTATCTGCCTTCCTCCTAATCAGTGGAATTTAAAGTGTAAATGTTGGATTCAACTGAAGGAACCTGGGGTGAGTTCAAGGGGATTTAATGATAATCTTTGACCAAGCTATTAAACTGAGATTTTAAACGGGTTAGGTATTTGCCTGAAATCCCTTGGAATATCTGAGCTGAGATGCTCAGCCTTGTCTCTTGCTGGATTTTGGTGTACAGCTGATACCAAGAGGTGTCAGAGAGTTCATTGGCATCTTGACTATAATGTGCAGGGAGAGAAAGACATTCTTCTCTTTCTGGAATTTCTTTTTCTGCAGACTCTTTGATCTTAATAGTAAAATTTCATCTGTTTCCTGTCATGTCAGTTTAGAGGGAAAAAAGAAAAAAAGCTGGAAAAGAACTATTTCAAGTAAATTGTTTTACACTTAACAGATCCCAAATTACATTTCCGCAGTGCTATTCCTAGGAAGCATTTTATTACCAAATTAATAAATCTTTCAGAAGTCACTTACATATGATAGTTGTATCCCAATTTGGTGGCTTCTGGAGTGAATTCTCCTTTAAGGTTTGCAAGTCTTATTTCCACTGGTAGTTTTTTTTTAGTCTTCAAGCAGCAGCCTGATCAGTAACTGTGCAATAGTATGTGCTCCAGCCTCGTTTCCTTTTGTAATTTCATAGCAGGTGCCTTCAGTAAATATATTGTACTTACAAGTGTAAGGTGAGCAGAATACAGAGAATCCCCCTTGGAGTTAACTGGGAGAGATACCAATGTGTATGAGGGAAAAAATATTGAAGCAATATGTATTTTTACCTAGCTTTAATGAACATGAAGTTTTGAAACAATTTATCCCTCACTTCAGTAATATTTGTGTCTTTCATAAATCATATTTACATGTATTTTATGGAAAGATAGCTCCCCTTACTGCTTCTGTAATAAAAGTCTTTACAAATCTGCTCCTTGATAAATTAAAAGTAGCTGGCCACATCTTTTTGGAAAGTCATAAAGGGGAATTAAGTGCCCATCTCCTATTAACTTTTGATGATGCCTGAGAAAATCTGCTGGAAGATTTCTCACAGATACCTCCAAAACTAGTGGTTGAGAGTGTATTTTGATTTTAGGAGCAAGAAATTTGCTGTTACACTCTGCTTTTTGTCTCAGAGAGGATCTTTGTTGGGTGTTCTGCCCATGCCTGACCCTGTTTTTTCATGCTGACATTCAAATCCTGCAGGTGCTTTGCTTTTTCCAGCGCGGGCTTTGCCCTTGGAGGTGGCTGCAGAGATCTGTAGCTTTCTGCCTGTCTGGTCACAGACTGTGTGCCTTTGAAGAAATATCCATTACCCCCAAATTAGTGATTTGATTTCCTTTGACCGTAAATATGCTTGTTTCAGCTCATGATACGTGTATTGTTGCTTACTAGTGTGCTTTCACACTTAGCTGCATATTCCATGGGCTGGCCTCTCCTACCAGAGTGAGGTGGAGAAATCAGCCTTGAGAAAAGGGAAGAAAAGGTTTGGGCAATGAAGGTGTTTGGAAGTGTTTCTTGCACGCCCTGAATTCCCAGTTTCTCACCTGTTTGTAGTGGAGCCAGGCGGTGTTACCAACAGGAGAGCGGGAACAGTTTTGGGCAAGCCTGTAGCAGAAGGTGGCACCCTGGTTCCTCCCAGGTGTCTAACACTGGAAAGGCCATCCCAGCTAGAAATGTTCAGGGGAGTTATCTTTGCTTTAGGAAATAAAGCAAAAGCTATAAAAATCATGAATGTTTTGCTCCTCTCCTCCACTGATGAACTTTCTGCCCCACAGTCTGTTTCCATCACTGTCTCCTGGTATATATTGTGTAATTATGTTGCAGAGAAAGGCTGGAAAAGCACCAGGCCAGAGTCCCTCATGTTCTGGACCAAGCCTGACTAAACCCAGCTCTGCAGTCTCAGAGATTTCAGGTTTTTCATGGCTCCCCCTTGCATCAGCTGAATCCTTTACCCTCGCTGGTGGCAGCAACTGCTGGAAACGTGGCCACAGTAGAAATGAAATTGCTGTAGTTCTGTAGGCAATGAGCTAAAAATGAACAATCATGGCCTAAAACGATCAACAGAGTTGGGGAGTAAAATATTCCAAATGGCTTAATTAAGTCTTTGTGCAGCTGAATTGTTGATGCAGAGATGAGTGTCCACAAAAGGGT
The DNA here is from genome assembly GCA_008694505.1 of Cyanoderma ruficeps. Lineage (NCBI taxonomy): Eukaryota > Metazoa > Chordata > Aves > Passeriformes > Timaliidae > Cyanoderma > Cyanoderma ruficeps. Next base: position 2,112,658 of record VZDJ01000077.1, on the reverse strand, counting down.
TTATTTTCCTGGATTAAAAATTGTGAAGCAAAGTAAAAGAAAATAAAAAATGGAGGTTTGCCTATAATAAATATTTCTTCATGTATGCTTGGATTTTTTTACTCCTCTCATCATACTATAAATCTATCAAACAGAAAAGCAAAGAAAACTACTGAAATCTGTATATGTGCAGTACCCAATAGTTTGAGTTAATTTGCTTTGGAAATTAAAGTAAACCATAGGTAGTATTTCAAATAAAATCAAAAGAAACTTTGCAATTTAATGGTGATTTAAGTACATTTTGTTCTCATTTATACTGGCAAATTTGACCTGGATTAGGTAGGAGAACCTACATATGTAATAAAACATTTTACAAAAAATTAGAGAGTGTCATTTTATCAAAACTAAAAAATTGCTTTCTGAAAATACTGTCAATACACTAATAGGAATTATTTTAAAAGGTTTGGCTAGACTTTGAATCTAAGCAGCTAACATTAGACAAGGGCTATGTAAAGACTATGTAAATCCAACTTGAGTTTCCATTATTAACCATTAATCTTAAAATAGATGAATCCACAGACACTGGAATCATACACTGATAATTTAATATAAATGTATTAGACTTGCTAATAATATTCTGCCAAGGACTGTTTTAAGCATCTTTAAAAAAATAAATAAATAAAGCACAGACTAATTCATAGTAATAAAATAATTTTAGACAGCATCTTAGTTTGGAGAAATTTTTTTTCTGTTGCAGATTTTCAAAAGACAAAAATATTTTTAAGTGTTCTCCTTATGGTTCTATTGTATTTTTACTTTATTGCTGGCGATTTCTACTTTTGACTAGCTAATGGGAATGTATTTTTTCTCTGTATTGCTATTACCTCTTCCTGCTACTTTCCAGGTCACTAATTTTTCTGCTTAGAGTTCATTCTGCTTAGACCGATATGCTGTCTTTTTTAATGAGGTTATTTCTGGGTTATTAGCCTTCCTGTTATATGATACCTTATGTGAAAGATCTAATTGATGTAAATCAAACATAGCTTGCAGAATAAAATCAAAATGATCCTTTAGATATTTTGTAGTTTCATGTGTATCTCAGAAATTTTGTATTTAAAGCTACTTTTTAGACAAGAGGGTTGTATGTGGCAAATGACACAAATAAATCTTTTTTTTATTCATACATTAACAGGTTCAAAGAAGTGGAAATTGAAGAAATGCATTGGCATTTTGGTTTGCTGAATAAGCTTTAGATGGAAATTGCACTGAAAAGTATTTAGTGGGAGGGGTTTAATTGTACAGTTCAATAACCTCAGTAGCATTTTTTTTATTAAAGCATTCTTACATAAGCCGTTAAGCTTTAGGTTAATTTTTACTGTTATGTTCTGGTTATATTTAAAACCAGAGTTTGGAAATACAACTAAGACTCTGCTATACCTTGTTAACACTTTTAAGTGGATTACATGTATGCTGCCTTTTTAGAATTATTTTTGATGCAAATTTTGCAGCCGAGAGGATTGTGTTGTTATTTTACACCAGTTAACAGCTTGTTGTTTGCCAATCGTTTTTGCTTGTGGCAATCCGTAGTGTCAAAGGGAGAACTTTGTGTCTTTTGTATAAACATTATAACTATATAGGAAATTAAAATGTGATTTATTCTTTTTTCCATTGGCTTTCCCCTCCTCTGCCATCTAATGATTTTTTGCCTCAGCTGAAATGTCCTAGTTTAGAGATACGTGAGTGACTTTTATGTATGTACTGTTTTATATTCTTCTATGGTACTTGTGCATGTTTTACATAATATACACACAAAAGGCATGTTGTTTCTTGCAAAAATATCTGGCACAATATAGCCCAATTTACCTAGTGTGAATGTGTAGATCTGTATTGCATTGGAATTTTAAAGTTTTCTTGCCAGCTGTCAAGGTTTTTGTTTATTTTTTACTTTGCCTATGGTTTAGGGTTGGATTATATAGCAGTGTCAACCTCTGCTGCCACACCTCAGTTCTATTTAACGCATGTACAAAATTGCTTTTCGTGCAGAAAACTGGGACAAAATTCCATTTTGATCAGCTTTACAGTTCCATAATGAGAGACAGTCTCTATTAAAAAAAAGCCTTTCAAGCTAATAGGATACATTTTGTTTTGCTTTTGCTCAGAGCTAGCAAGCTATCCACTAGTATTCCTGAATCTCTAGAATTATTTTATTTCGTTAGAACTTGGAAAATTCCTGGCTTGGAAAAATACAAACATTAAAAAAAAAAAAAAAGTTGGAATATTTGCTAAAACCTGTGTTGATGTTCTGAGCTTGCTTAGAGTCAATGAAATATTTTATTGGAACCTGAGTGGTGTGTTCTGGAAACTAATTAGATTTATTTAATTTACTTTGTGTTTTCACACAAAAATTCCTGGTAAATTTTTGATGAACAGTAGATTGTGTGAGAAGTTGTAGTGAATAAAAATAAATGTAACAGAAAATGACGCCAGTCTAAGCGAGAATTTAATATTTACTTTCTTGTTGCTAGTGAATACAGAGGAAATCACAACAGTTCAAGTAAAGACCCTTCCCTGCTGAAGGTGAGTTAAGTGAAATGACGATAATAATGTCAGCTGATTTCCAAGAAGCCAGAATTTTGTGGTTGTCAAAACCAGACGTGTTTTGGCAAGCAGACCTAGATGTGGTCGGTTCTAATACAGTGACTTCCAGCCCACCATTTGGACGTTGCAGGTTTAAATTGCTGGCATTAATTTCACTGACGTAGTTTTCCCAAAAGTTTCTGCATGGTTCATGAAATTTGGAAGTATTGACATTCTTGTTCTTTAATTTGAACTAAGGACCTCAAAGGATATAGTAAAAGATCTTGGCAAACTGCATTTGATGAATAAACTGAAAAATTACAATTTTTTTTCCTCAAGCATGTAAATTAAGAGGAAAAAAGACCAAAAAAAAAAAAAGAAAAAAGCTGACACCTGGAAGTATCTGGAATTCCCTCTGCAACATAAAGTTAATTCAGACTGACATCTACTTGGGAAATCTTTTTTACAGGTCCGTCTGATATAAAAAACTCTTGGGAAAGGTGTCGGACAGTGGCATTTTCTCGTATGTCAGACAGGTGTATTTGTGTTTCTAAAGCTACAGAAAAATTCCTACACTGGGTGAAGGTGAGTGAAGTTTTGAGTATTCTGGAATGTTCTTTCTGCAGCCTCTTGCTGCTCTGGGGTGCTCTGACTGCCAGAAGGTTTATACTTTACTAAGTCCATTCATGTTGTACCAATATTGCCTCTTCCACATGCAGCAGCTGCTGTGAAACACCTCCCAGGAGTTACAGAGGTGCAATGCAGTGCTGCTGCATCTTCAAACAGTCCTGGAAACCTCTGGCTCTTGTATAAAATCCTTGATAAAATATCTGGTTTAGTCTTATATGTTAATCCGAGTGTGAAATTGCTCTGCAGGTTACAACAGAACTAGAAAGCCTTTAATCCTCGGTGGTATCTCTTCCAGTTTAGCTGTGTCCAGCCCTCAGGAGCTCGTGCTTTGGCCTCCATCAGGAGCTAGAGTGGCTCAGGGGTTCTGGGGTGTGTTGCCCCTGGCATGATCTGAGGAGCCTGTTGGAAGCCTGCAGAACCTGAACAGAGCTGCCTGTAGCAAGACCCCCCTCAAAGCTGCATGTGCAGAAATAACCAGAAATTCCTGAGTCTTGCAGAGACTTTGGTCCTTAAATGTTGCCATAGCCGGTGTCTCTGTGGAAGATATTGAGATCCACCCGCACAATGCAGTTGAAACTGTTTTATTTCTCATTCCTGGCTAGACAGTGCTCGCCACTGAGGAAGCAAAGCTCTGATATGTAGCCTGAACTGATGGATTGCTGAGCAGCACAGTCCTAGGCCTCAACAGGATCACTTTGGCACTTGGGGTACCAATATATCTACAAGATCTCTAAAAATGAGCCCCTGTAGAACATTCTGTGTATATATGTGTGTTTTACCTAAAATTTAAGCTTGCAGGTACATCCTTTGCAATATAACATAGTAAATCCTTTTCTTCTTCATTAGGCCTTGTGTTTTACTGCCTACAGCAGCTCAGCTCTGTTTAACTGGCCGCTGCTTGCCCACAGCATTTAATGTATGGCAGTCTGAAAATAGTTTATTTACCAAGTTCCATTAATTCTAAAGTTTATCTGATGATCTATTATTTTAAGAGTAGTATATTGATAACAGAGCCTGTGATAAAATGCTGCTAGAAAATAGGAAGCTTTTATTTATGCCCAGAAGTCAATTTGCATTCTTTCATATAGTTTCTGTTGCTTTCACCCATCTACATGCAGTCACACAACTACTGAGTGCTGGAAGGTCTGTGCATTGCTCAGTGACACAAGACAGGCACTGTAAAACTTCCAAAGCATGTTTCCATCTCTTTCTTGTCACAAAGGAGGTAGGTGGCAGACTGTCCCCAAACTGGCCTGTTAAGATCTCAACAAATGCATTCAAATTCATCCTCATAATGCTCGGTGTGGGAAAATAGTCTGAAGCAGCAAATATTAGCAGCTTGTTTGTCAGAAGTTTAAGTGAAAACAAATGATGAAGTTTTTAGTGCTCTCAACTTGTATTTTTTAATGGTATTTAATGGATAGTTTACATCTGGCTGATAGTAAGGTTTGGGTGGTGTTAACATTTGAGTCAAACAACATACATTTATTCACAACATGTGGAGAGAAAAATGGTGATGTGACTTTGTTCTTTCCACACTTTTCTGATCCATGCTGAAACAGTAATGAGAAAGCAAATGACTGACTGGTTTTTTTCATTCTGTAATAATTTGAATTCTTTAGATGTTTCATTACCTTGGGTATTGAAGAGGCAGCTTGTTTGTAACTTTAAGTCCTGCCTTTGCAGGACTTCAGCCCTTTTCACATGCTTGAAGAAAAGCCCACTAACCACCCACTCTGCTGTGGAGTATGTGCTTTCTCTACATCGTAGATTTTAAAAGGTCGACTCTTCAAAGCTGATCATGTAGCAATTTTTTGCTTTGTTTTCAAATAGGAGAAAAGCTATTCCCTTTCATTAATATTCTAGTCCTGGACTAGGGCTCTGGGTTTAAATGAGGATTTGTGAGGTTCAGACACTTGGAGTTTCAATCTTACAGCAGGAGAACAGGTGTGATGATTCAGGAAATGTCATTGATGTTTCACCTTCTGCTAGAAATACTTTTGTCTTTGGGTGGTTTGAGTTTCAAATAAATTTCTGGACATTTTGAAGGAATCCTCTATTTCAGTCTGCTTCTGTTCCTCTCTAGGAAATCTTTGTCTTCAAAGTAAGGGTGTAACGGAGGGGAGTGTTTACAAACTCTTTAAAAGGTGAAAGTGCTGGTGCAAATGTCTTGGGTCTTCAGTATTCAATGGTGAATCCTTTTTGTTTTGCTTGGACACAAAGGAAAAAAGGAAGTTGCTTACCAAATTTATGGAAGTACTTAAACATGTGCTTTTTCAGGTGTGTGAAATGGTTGGCACTTACATCCAGGTCTATATCATAATCTAATAAACCTTTAATCCAGAAGAGTCTTTAAACTACTCTTTCTGAGTAATTTAAACTGTTGTATCTGCCTGCCTGTAAAAGATGGATAATATTGCCATTCACCTGGGAACAATCTTCATTAATAAATTTTGGTGAAATTCCATTCAGTCTTTTCATCTGTGCTTGATACTGAGTTCTTCAGGTGCAGTCAAAGGTGAAATTGGGAGGGAAGAGGAGGAAAAAAGAATGTCTTACTTCATAATAGGTTTTCCCCCTTAGTTTTTAACATACTGACATATAACTTCAAATGTTGACTCTTCGTACTGCAGCACCAAAATGAGACTTTCAATAGGCTCTGATAACATCAAATGTTCTTTTTGCTATGTTGATAGTAATTAAATGCAATAGAGATAATTTCAAACTTGAAAACACAGGCCATGGTTCAGAACGGGGATGTACACTTTTAGAATATCCATCTTTTTTGTAATTTATATTTCACAAACACATAAAATTCTGGGAATTCTGCCTCACTACTGTGATTTATGCACAATCCAAAAAAAGAGGGGACAATGGAAAGACCTCATCTGTCTGTTAGTAATCAAAATAATAGAAATCTAAGCCTTATCTCTTGCTCTGTTTAAAGCAAGATTCAGTAATCTGAAGGAGTCATGAAGATCATAAACGTTACTTTTGTTCAGTTCTCTACTTAGCAGAAATAACAATGCAAAGGACATTTCATTTTCTGGCCAGTGAAATTGTTTACTTTGTGGTTATAATGCCTTTTATTTCAGGGATGCGTGTCCTTCTCCAGTCAGGTAGCCCCTCTGTGCCAAAATGTGGCCATCGGAGCCCCTGGTCTCATCCCTGTACACAATATGTGTGTTGTGCCTGTCCTGGCAACCAGCCCTGAGAACCTCCAGGAGAAAAGGCCAGGAGCAATCTGGAATGACTCACAAGTTGTTATCTGACATGTGGGTTGATTTGCCGGCTAAAATTACCTCGGATTCATGAGGACACCCAGAGAAGTCACTCTCCTCTTAAAACACGCTGGATTTCTGTGAGAGCTGAAATGAGAAGGGCTTCTATCACTTCACAAATTTGGTTGAAATAGGCCAAAGGTACAGTGGTCAGTGGCATGTCAAAGATGGGCAGAGGTAGTTGCAGAAGCCTTGCTTTTTTAAGAAGGTAGTTTTCTGCATTAGTGAGTTTAGGAAGTAGTGAAATATTTCTAAAACTTTAGAAAGAATTTTCCATTATTCTCATTTTACATCTGATAAAAAAATGATCATTGCACCCCCCTCCCTACCCTGAATTCTGCCAGAGAGGAGGGACAGATGAGCCAACGGATGAACATATTTAGTCTTTAAGTGTTTTAGAACTCTAGAATCACCAGCTTTGGGTTTGTCTACAGATGATGAAGACTCCAGATAATTATGAGTGTCATGTGAAAGCAGATTCTACTTTCATTGAGTTTATAAGTTTAACAATGTGAATATTTTAATTTTTCTCAATATTTTCTACTGCTTTCTATCGAAGATACTGAGTGGACCAAATTATGCTACACGCCCCATGAATGCCAACTAGTTCTTTATCCACCTACCACTGGAATATTATAGGTCAATTTAGCAAGATCGTTAACAGCAACCATTTTTATTCCCCTTGCTCCTATTTCAAATCCCAGAAGATGAATTCTTATGCAGTCAGTTCAACATGTAGATGACCAATTTATGTTGTAATTCCTAAAACAGGGTGTTTAGAATTTATGCTAGCTATGGCTCACCAGTACTGAGCATTCTGATTCCTTTTCTTTACTTGCATGGGTTCTGGAAGGAAGCAATATTCATTTTGGTTAACCTGTCTTTCAAAGATAATTAATTTGTACTTAGAGCATTCAAGAAATTTTAATTAAAAATTAGGTTTGTATCAAAAGGTTTCTTGGGACGCTGGGTTTTCTTGTTGTTTTGTACTGTGTGTACACTTTTTCAGAATGCAGCAGCTATTCCACCAGCATGTAACATGTTCTGCAACTCTTAGAGATATCCTGGGAAAGTCAATTCTACCTACTGTTTTTTTCCAGATTAGATTGGTTTATAAATTGGTCTGGAATGTGAATTTCCTTCTCTAGTGTGGTCTTTCATTAAAAGCTATCTTTACATCATGATAAAAGTTTTCTTTAAAAACAAAATGCTTAATTTCATTAATGTGTTTAGCAATACCAATATAATGAGCCATAATATTGATTTTTTTACTTAGGATTTAAAATCTCTATTTCTTTCCACAGAATTAAATGTTTCAAACTGATACTCAACCTCCTTACAGTCCCCTCTTTAATTTAGTTGTTATAATTAGGCATTAACTGGTGTCGGTGGTATAGCCAGTTACAAGCCATTCTGTTCTGCTTGTCTTGATTATCACAGTTTGGATGTAAAGTAAATTAGAATGAAAGACTATACAGTCCAATTACAGATAAAAGCAGCAAACTCTACTGCTGTAATTAGACGCCAGTACTATTTTTCTTAGATATTCTATCTCTGAGGGCATTTCTTGTAGCTACTTTGCTGAAGCTAATGTTTAAAGATTTTATAAATGCTTTGTGTCTTTGTGGCATCATCTTTGCTCCTTAAAATTTAAGTGGCATGTTTGATGTGCAGGATCTGTCTCTATACATTCCTTGCCCATGATTCATTTTTATTTCAAGCTGATGTAATGTGTTTTCTATACTATGAGTGTGTGGACCTTAATAAGCAAGAGTGTTAAATAGTTATCATCTGTGTACTCAGACCTTTCCAGTGAGGAGGTACCTGCTTTTTGCCACAATGCAAAATAATTCCACACTCTGTCACAGCAGATAAGGGTGTGCTGAGGGTTCTGCTGTCTCCCACCTGTGTGACTTCTTCACCAGGACAGTTCTCTTCACTGAGCTGTTCTGAGTGTCTAGTACACCTCAATGACACTCACAAATGTTAAACAGCACATCCCAGAGTTATTAATTAAAAAGAGTCTTTTTATTTTTGGGGTATGGGGAATGAAAACACCCTCAGCAGGCAGTGGAGGCTCAAGGTCATGTAAAATTTCTTGACTGCCACTCCAGCATCCTAGAAACCAGCTCTTTTCTTCCTCAGGAACCTTTAAAATTGGCATGCAAGGATCCATAAAACAGTGGAAGACAATGTAGATTGGATTGGCTTTGCTATATTTTGCAGAAAAAAATTTGCTTCTTTATGAATGGCAAAAAAAGCTTTAGCTCCAAAATCACTGAAAAGTGATGAAACAGACAAGAACCATTTAATACTCAGCAAGGTCACTGTAAATACAATATTTTTGGTACTTTTACTTGCAGACAGTTGTGTTAAAACAGCCTGTAGATGCAAGAAATATTTTATGACCAGCAAAAAATACAAACTCTGCTGTATTCACCTTTTAAGTCCTTGAGGTAAAAAGGAAGTACATTTCAAATAATTTAGAGAAAATCTGGTATTTGCTGTAGCTGATCAAAAGCACCAGACGGAATAATTCTTGTACTGAAAAATTCAAATGTCTAGTTTTGTTATGGGAAAAACTTAGATTCAGTTAACGTGTTGCAGGAGCACTGCATCAAAATAATTGGCTTCAAGTGTTTTGTTTTGGCAAAGTTGTTTCAAGTCGTTCCAGTGCATTCTAAGTATTACAATTAGTGAGTGTTAGTATTACCTGTGCAACTCAGTATTTCACATGCTACAAGATCTGAAACTATTTGAATCAGAGTAAGTTTGCTGAAGAAACAATATCTTCATGACTTTTTTTGCTGGGATAATATTTTACTAGGAAATAAAAATTTGTTATTTTGTAGCCATTGCAGTTCCCTTTTTTCTATTGAAATAATTGAATAGCCAGTTATTGAGTAGTTTCCTAGATCTTTAGCAACCACTAATATGAATTATGTCACTGACTGTGCAGTGTTATTCTGTAAAGTCATAAAATACCATTCATACGTGATAAAACATTCAAATTAGTGCAAATGTGTATCAGTAAGGACAGTACCAGAAATTATCTCAAACAAGGAAAATGAGGAGCATATTGCTCATTATGTGTGAAATTTGCCCGTTGAGAGTACATTCCACCTGCTTGGATGTGAGGTCAGTGCCACAGAGCCTTAGGGACAAACTAAACCTCTGGAGGAGAGCCTGGGAGTCAGGTCATACCACTGGTGACTGAAATGGCACCAATGACTCTCCAACACCACCTGAATGACACACTTGAAACATCAAAAGCTTCAGTGTAAGATCTCCACAATGGACTTTACATCGTCTGGAGGCAGGAAATTTGAAGAAATTATATGTGAGTATCATGATATTAGAGACAATTATTGGGCTGATGTTATAGCTGGCAGTAAAAGAGATTTAAAAAACATACTTGTATTATTGATGTTTCTTCCTCACACACCGTGTTTGGGTATGGTTTTAATGTACTGGTAGAGCATAAAAGACTCACGTTGTTTGATTCTCTAGGGTAAAGTTAATTGGTAATTTAAACAAAAATGATAATCAAAAAACATTTAGCAAGTTGCATTTTTCAAAGCAATGTTTAAACTTCCTGTTTTGCAGCAAAGGTACAGAAAATTATATATGTTGATTTAAGGAGATTCAGTTTTACGTGATGAGTTTTCTAAAGATCGTTTAAGGTGTAAGCAAAGCATATATTTTCTTGTGAAACTAAATTGGTACGACCCCTCACTAATTTTGCCTACAATTAGTTTGGTGTAATTATCACAGCATACAATTTAGTCTGCTTCCACAAAAAATTATTGTTCACAGGACCATAAAACTCTCTAAAAATTGCTTAATGAACAACTCAGCCATGAGTATGTCTTAGAAGATGAGAACTGCTATTCAATACGCAGAAGGTGAAGATGCAATATGTGTACATTGCACATAACAAACGCAGTGTAAAACCAAACTCCTGGACACTCTACAGCGTGGAAGGATAGCATGAGGTCCCCAAATGAAAAGCTGTTTCCAAACATATCAAACTGAAGCAAGGTGACCCATGCAAGCTAAGTCCTGCTATCTCCTGATTTCTAAAGGCTTGGATTTTGCGCATTAGTGTTACCTTACTATGAACCCAGGCTCTGTTTTGGTGGGTTTTGTTTGGTTTGTTTTTATTTTAATGAAAATGGTGCCATCATTCATATGTGGGACTTGGACTGAATTACATACTAATAGTTAAGGTAAAATTGATTGGTGTCACTGCTTCCCAAAGCTGGAAGGCCCATGTGCCAAGCACCAGACATGGTGATTTTGATTTCTTATTTCAAGTAAAGGAAATTAATGAAATTTCTGCCAAGACTTGAATCATCTGACAGTCCAGAACTGAGGATAGGTCCATGGCAAGGATATTCAGACACATGCAGACAGCACCTGTACATTCACCAGAATTGTTTCATGTCATATTTTTGCTGCATAAATCCACGGAGTTACCTTCTGATTTATAATACTTATGCTTTGCTCATAAGAGAAAGTAAACCTAAAAGATTTCTTCTGTGATTAATTCTTACAAAGACTGAGGAAATTTTTCCTTGATAAACCACTTTTATGGGTTGAAATCTGATCATGGTTTCCTACTGCCAGAGCATATTTAGAAACCTGTTTCCATTGCCAGTTTGCAGCAGGAAAAATGTAATTGAGCTTCAAAATATTGTTTCTATTCTAAGTTTTGTCAACAGTGTACAATAAAGTCTTTTGGGTGAGATTTTCAAGATGCACACAATATTAGCCAAAATAGTGTCAGTCATAAAAGTCCCTTTGTCTTTAGTGGACAAAGAGGTAAATAGAGCTTTTTTTTTTTTTAAAAATTTTAAATCCTACTGTCATTTATTTTAGTACTTTGTGGCTTCATAAGATCTTATTTCATTGGTTGCCATACAGCCAAAACATCTTGTGCACGACTCAAGACCTCTTTCCCTAGAAAACTAATGGAGTACCTTTTGGAAACCTTCCAGCTAATAGTCTGCTCCAGATGGTGTTGCTTGCAATTTCTAAGAAGCACAGGAACAGACAGCAAGTGCCTTATTCTTTCTGTCAAATAAACAATCCATGTTTTGGTAGGTTAGGATGTGGTAAAAATAAATCAAGCTTCATGAGCATGAACAGTAAACTGAACTTGTAAGTAGAACTGTTCGACTTTGGAGGTCGAGTTGCCTACTATCAAGTTCAGGATATTCCAGATAATACCAGCCAAGTGGTAGGCTCAGTTTCTAGCCTGGCTTCTTTCAAAGGGGAAAAGAGCCATGCTTTAAAAAGTGATGCCTGGAGGTGACAAAACTAGCAGAGTGAGGGCTACTGTTTAAACAGCTCCACAGCTCATCTCTTTTGACAATTCAGATACTGGAAGTCTAATCATGATACATTGTGATGCAACTGTGTGCAGTCTGATACGGGCTGAAAACGTGGGGAAAGGCAAAAACTTCTGTTTGCTTAAGGAACAATACATTCACCATGGTGTCAAAGTGGTCAGTCTGGAAGTGCAATTATCAATTTGCCTTTTCCTGCTTGTTTATTCCTTGCATACATTAAGTAAAGATCTATCAGCAATTGACAAGAGGTAAACTCTGAAAAGCATTGTTATGAGTCTGTTGCATAGAAAACAATGGTATAATTCAGATTATTTGCCCATTTCATAGGAAGAGTCACAATACCTGTAAATATGTTGATTCTATCTTTAATTCTTTGTTTTCCTTGTATGTGCTCAGTGCGTATCATTTTCTTGGTCTTTCAGAAGGCCTCAAAATAGCAGTAATTAATCTTTAGTGATACTGAGTATTCTATTAGCTGTGAATAATAACTTTTACTTTCATTAAGAGGGGTTTTTTTTTTAACCTCTGAGGAATGTAAAGTATTGTTCTCAATTAGTTACAATGATGAGAGAAATATAAACTGCAGTCATGGGAAAGTTACTATAAGCAACTCAGACCAAATGTTTGATTGGCATGGACTGGCCCTGCTCCATGTTTTGTGTGCAATTATTGCCACCTTCCTGAAGCGTAGATTTTGCCCTTGTAGACAGTATTTTGAGATTTTTTTTCCCCTACAGATGTTTTTCCTCCGTGTACTCATGATTGTCTGCACAACTCACTAAAACTGTATCTGGGTATCAGGCTCAGGGACAAAATTCATTCTTTTTGGAGATGCAGCAGAGAAGGATTATAGGAAACTTCCATGTTCCATAAACGGCTACTCGATTAAGCAAAGAATTATGTTAATATCCATTGCACCTTATAGCTCTTATGTTTGAATTGTTCCACAGAAATGAATGGCAATACTCACATAAAAATTATGTTGGAATCAAGAGCAGTCCCTCGCTCTAAAGATTTTTTCTCTCTGTCATCCCACACATTACTTTCACCTACAAGAATGACCGTCATGAGTATTTATGCTGGAAACTCTACACTTAGGTCTCCTGGAATTTACATGACCCAAATATATAAACAAGAGGTTTTAATGTTTCACAGTCTTTTAAGAATCGGATAGAGTTCAAATTCTCCTTGCGGTTTGGAGTATGAGTTTACCTAATTTCATTGAGGAAATTGGCTCAATAATTTGGAGGTGGGAAGGATATTTTAAAATTTGTAAATGCTGCAAAAGCTTGTATCACAGTTAAGTAACAGTTTGTTGTTTAGAGCAACTCTACTTCTTTCCGGTAGTAGACACAATGCAAGTTACAAGAGATTTCTAAAAGTGTGTGTGTGTTGTGTATATATATATATAATATATGTATAAAGGCTTTTATACATATGCATATTCAGTGTATTCTGTAAACGGTATCAAACTAATGTGAAAATTAGTAAATAATAGGAGTAGACCAGGATAAAAAAACAAGAAGAAAGAAAAAGAAACCAATAACTATTCCGTTCATTCTGAGCACATCACACAGAATTGCATTAGGAAAAACAATAAAAAATGTGCTTTTAATCTGATAGTAAAAAACCCTCAATAAAATACAAATGAGATCCATTAATGAAAATAATGGATTTTATCCAAACTAGTTAAATACTTAGCTTCTTTTTTTTTGATACAGTACTTTCAGCCAAATACTGGGTTGCTAGTGTGCAATTAGTACCAGTGTGTAAGTTTAAGAACAAGATGAATTGAGATAGATAGATGGATGGATGGATATATTCTTAATGATTCCAGGATAACTGTGGTTAAAAAAAAGAAAAAAAGGAACTTTTCATTGGATGGCATCTTAAAATGAAATGGCTAAGACATTTTGGAATGTGTTAAGTCCTGAGGAAATGGATTAATGGGCCAGTAATGTCATAGTACTACGTAAAGGCAGTTTGGTTTAAGAGATACTTCATTTTTGGTCACAAAATTCCTCCTGTGGTCTGAGATTCTGTAATCCGTTTAGTTGACAAGTTGAAATTATTATTGTTTTCAGAAATAATGGATCAGAAAGTAGGTTATGAAAATGCATTTACGTTGATGAAACATTTTCTGTCTTTACTTTGTCTCATTTTGGTCTTTTGTGTTTTCCTCTGTTTGGTCTTTTGTGTCCTGAAAGACTAGATGTGATTAGAAGGTAAATTTAAATTGCATGGATAAATGATTAACTTATTAGAAATCACAATTCACAACTTAATTTATCACATGCCTCCCTAATTTTTCACACGGTGATTACGAATGGGGGCTATATGAAAAATTTGAGACATACAAGATAAATTGCAAACCCACGTGATAAATGTACTTATCATGCACCTTTTGGCAGCTTTACCTCCTCTCTGCTCGCTCATCCATCTCTCCTGGGACTTATGGAGAAACCTATGAGCAGAGTCAATAAATCACTGGAATTTTAAAACCAAATTCTTCTGGAAATATTGTGTCCTCTTTTCGCCAGGTGTAGGTTTGCCTTGTCCAGTGTCGCTCCTGCCACGTTTCTGTGCAGCAGTTCTGTGGTCACTGTATGGTCAATGGGTTTTTGATTGTGGGATGTGGTGATTCCTGCTTTTCCAAAAGGGATACAGACTTTACTTCCTCACTCTTTTCCTGCAAGATGCTTATTATACACATAGAGTGAGGCATCTCTGTGCATGCCTACTCTGGAGCTAGCTAGTTCTCTGTGTAACGAAGCCTTTCTTCCTGGATCATAGCTTAAATTTTATTTTACATGCCTGTGACGTAATTTGCGGAAGTTTATCACTAAACTGTGCTCTAACATGCTTTCAGAGACATTTTTCTAAAACAAAATTTCAACTTGTATAAAAAAGTGATTATGCAAAACATATTGCAAATGATTTAACATAATAAATAAAGGTTTTTTCAATCTCTCTTTGTATGCAAACTGGGAAAAAAAAACTTTGTACATTCCTTAAATGGAAAAAAAAAACTATTGAAAGGGGAAAAGATATGGAGAAAACTCAGTAAAAATAATTAAAACCGAGTAGGAATTTTCTATTTTTAACTATTATTGATATTCCAGATACATTGCATATTATATATAGTCACATCTATTAAAGTATAATATAGTATGTTATTGTTTATATCATAAATGTTTAGGTAATGTGTGTAATTTCATATATTAGGTATGTATTTAATTATTTCAGTATCATATAAACATTATACGAGTAACTTTTTTTTCACAATGGAGAGAGCAATGTTACAGTTCCTTTAAAACTGGTTAGAATTTGTCAACTCATTTACATAATATTTCTTTTTCTGTGCAGGGAGGAATGATTTCTTCATGTCTTTATATTCTTTGGATAGTAGTGGAACCAGATGAGAGAAATGCTTGTTTTGGCACTTCCCCAAAGAGAAATATAGATTTTGATGTTGGCAAAGATGACTTCAGCAAATAGTGCACATAAAAAGCCAGCATTTCATGCAAGTTCATAAGGAAAAGCTACAGAATAGAATAACTTTTATGAAGAAAGTCTATGTCTTACTTGGTGAATAGGTCCCTGTGCTACCATAATAATGCCCAGTTCTACAACTACAAACACTTATTTGTTCAAAGTGAATATTAACATTGTAATTTACTATCTAATTACAATTTTATAGTAATAACTGAAAATGTGTTGTTAAAAAGCATTGCATTCACAGCCTCACACTCAGGCTGTTCTCAGCAGCACAGTGTCTGATTTCTGCCGATCTGAAAGGATTCGTAGAAAGCATTGATGTAGATTTTTCAAAGTTTCGTGCTCAAACCCTTTTGCAAAAAAATGTTTTACAAAGCTGCTCTGAATGCTCCAATATCACAATCACATTGTAGCTGAAGAATATTTGCTGTGAACTTAATGGAGCAGGATTGAGCCCTGTGAACAATCAGTTTGCAAAGAAAATCTTCATGTTAAAGGCCTTTGCATTTTATTTCTCAAGGAACAACATATCTCACTAATTTGAACAGTTCCAAATGAATGGGTTAATCTTGTAATAGGTTGTTATTTTTGTCAGCTAATCTGAAAGACTTCTCACTTAAAACTACAGAATTAAAAGCTAATTGAAAAAAATAGGGTAGTATTAATACTTATAAATAAGACATTCATAAAATGTAGTTAGCTGATGGTGATTATTACTAAAAGATGGGATTTTTTGGATAGAAAATTATAGTAAAAGAATTGCAAAAATAAGTTTTACCACTGATATCATTGGTGTATTTAAAAAAATATATATTGACTTAATAATAACTTTAATCAAGAGGAAAATTTTCAGAAAATGTTAAATCTATTAATTTCCATGTATTTGATGCTGATCTGAATTACAGTTGTATTAAATTATCTTCATGACACTTATTAGCAATAAAAATAACAATTGAAAATTTTGGTATGATTATAGTGCAAACTGAAAAATAACTGAGGAATTTCAGGGTGTAAAAATCCTGATGCATCTCAGATAAAAGTATGTGGTACTTGCCAATAGATAAATCTCTCTTTGAAGACCTAACCTAGCTAATTATACCAGGATGCTTGTGGTAATGATGAAGTAAGCCTGTAGATTTTTTCACACACCTGGACTGTGTGTGAGTACTTACACATGCCTCTTTAATAAATACCTGTTACGGGCTTCATAGAGCATTTTTTTCTGACAGGCAAAAGAAAGCACAGTTTTGCAACTTAGAACTTCATGCCTTTAATCATAAAACTAAAAATGCTGTCATAACTCAGCAGTCAATTATTGTTTCATATGCAGTATGAAGCATTGTGAGTTCCACTGATGGTATCAGATTGCTGCCTGGTAGAGCACACTGTGATAGATTTTTCCCACTGTCTGTGGATAAATGCAGTACCAAACCCCAAGCTGTTGTGCGCTATTTACAGAAGAAATTAATCATTCCTTCTTATTATCAATAAGGTTCAAATGTAAATTTCCCTCAGATACAAGAATGCTTTTTGTATGACATTTCCCCAAGAAATCCTTTCTGCTGGTCTTGCTCCTGAGAGAAAGGTGAAGGAGCACCATGACCATCGTTTCCAATCTTCCTCTTGTCATTTATGCCATCACAGAAAGAAAGGCTCCAGAGTTCAGATGGGAGAAAGCAAGCAGTAGCTCGGGGAATAGCTGATATTTAATTGATTTTGTTGCTTTGCTAAATTGATTGTTTTCTTGCTAAGGAAATGAACAACTGTGCACCATTCCTTATTGTTATCAGCTGATTGTACTTGTTTTACTGCACAATTTTGCCAGAGAGGGGTTTTTGCAAATATTGTGCAGTGGAATGAGTCTGAACTAAAATGAGTGCAAACATTTAACGTACACAATGCAGCATGCACAAAAGCCTATGACAATTTGCAGATGACTTTGCCTAGATAAGCAGTTTTTAAGCCATCATAAGATATAGGGATTCAGCCTCATGAAATTGTGCACGGAACAGACTGGGTTTGTTGAAGAGCAAAGTGACATCTGTGTAGCTGGTTAGATGTAAGGTGGTACCATTATCAGTGGAGGCTGATACAGGTGGCACTGGGCTAGGCAAGCAGCTTGAGGGACAGTCAGGGGATTTTCAAGGGACAACAGAGATTTTTCCATCTAAGTAGAATACAACTCATTAACCAGGACAAAACCAAGCCAAGTGCCTGTGCTGCATGTGAGGAGTGGGGCTCTGTGTCTCTGGGTAATGCTACTCAAAAACTATTAGACAGCTGTGAGAAGGGCTCCCTGAAAAAATAATGTGTGAGAGTCTGCTGGGAATCCTATCTTTTTGAGGGGTATAAAATCTTTTCATAGGGAAATGTTGTATTATTTCTCGTACTTCAGAGGGATTTTGTTTCTGTGAAAACCTTGCTAAGACAGCTGCAGTCATCAGAGAGACATTTGCTTGTAAGGTCATCTTCTGTTGAAAGTGTTTTGTCAGGGAATGGAGAGGGCTACTTTCACTGCCAGAAAGGCACTTTAAAAGATTGACAAGAGAGATAAGAGAGGATACAGAAATTTTGGAAGACGTTCTTTTAACCTTTTAATATGGTGCCATCTTGGCAGCAGCGAGTCTGTGGCAGGATTAGTTAGGGACCATGCATTTCTGGAATTGTGTTCCTTTTCTTTTTTTTTCTTTGCTCTTTCCATTTGGGGTATCAATTAACTGCAATTTCACCAGGGCAGTAAAGCAAGAGAGTAAACAGTAAATAAGCAGCAAGCAAATTAAAAACAGTAATGAACATTATGAATATGGGAGTGTTATAATGTTTGAAATGCATTTATTTTGGAGCTTTGCATGTTCTGGGAAAACACAATGACTTTGTGAATGCATCGTCTCATTTTACATTAAACAGAGACTCTGTTTATTGGCCCTGGAGGCTGACAAGGAACCGACACCTGTGCCCAAACGTTTTCCAAACCTTGGCAGCAACAGGCACGTTCATTATGCAGTAGAGTTGTAGATCCACGTGTCCTCAAGGCAGGGGAGAGGAGTAGACTTTACCTTTGCAAGGAAAAACAGGTTAAGAGGCAAAATGATCAGGGCAGTGGATTTACTAACATGGCAAATCTTCATGGAAACTGGTGCTTCTGTGTCTGTGCACCACTGCAGTAGTGCCAGCTGCTATTTAGGGGAAGTTTGTTTTGGGAACTGAATACTAGGCACAGGAGAGCTCGTCAGAGCTGGGAAACCTCAAGATATTTAGTTTCTCTATCAGTTAAAGGAATTAAAAAAATAATGTTTATAGTGGATTTTAGCATGGATCTTAGCTACAAATTGTATTTGCATACTGAGAGTAGGTTTAGATTAGATATTGGAAGAAATTGTTCCCTGTGAGGGAACTGGCACAAGTTGCCCAGCAAAGCTGTGGCTACCCTATCCCTGGAAGTGTCCAAGGTCAGGTTGGATGGGACTTGAAACAACCTGGGATAGTGGAAGTTGCCTCTGCCCATAGCAGAGGTTGGACCTGGATGGTCTTTAAAGTCCTTTCCAACCCAAAGTATTCTATGATTTTGGGATGGGAAAGCATTCATTGTTTTTTGAAGCTCCTAAATAAAATCTAACAGAGAAAGGTGAAACAGTACAGATGTGTCCTGTGTTAAATAAGGTTTATGGATATTTTGAATTATCTAAAAAAATAGTTCAATGAAAGCTTACACAAGAATACACAGTTGTGCAATCTCCACGGTTTGGCAAAGGAGAGATTAGTGTTGATAAGTTCAAGGTTGATTACTTTAGAAAAATGTCAGTTTTTCATTAAAAAACCATTTTCCTTAAGTGAACATAGTGGTCTGTAATGTCACTTCCATGGTTTCTGTGTGGCCGTATCGACAATAAGGGTAGACTTTCATTAAAGTAAGGCCTGAAGCATACACAGGTAGATTTTATTTTAAATAGGACTATCTATATAGATTATAAAAGGAAAGTTTTGTAAATGTGGTATTTCAGGAGCACTGGGAAGCAATTAGAATCATCCATTTAGTGAATTTTGGTGGTCAGAAAGGCATTAGCTAGGATCAACTTTACTCATTCATCATACCCTGTTACTTATGGATAAACAGTGTGATATGGTGTCTTGCTAATTCTCAGATATCATTATATAATATAATTGTGTTCTTGAGATGCTGTTGAAGGCCATTTCCAATTACCATTGTATATAGGAAACATAGGTTAAAAACATTGAGGTTAAGTGTGACACAGCAAACACAAAGCAATCATGCTGCAGGTGTGTGGGCTGCATTGGGAGCACAGTTATTTCTCTGTGTGTGCTCTGCAGGAGAGAGCAAGCTTGTGTATTGAAAGCTTGAACTGACCATGGCACTAACAAAAGGTATTTGGCTTTTTAAAGATAGAATTCTAGATGTCAAAATCACTGGGTTCATGCTACTACCCAGATGAGTTTGGGAATGTGCCAGGCAGCTAAAAGCAGTTGATGAACCCCAGAAGAAAAGTAGTAAATCAAAAGCAAGAAAGCTTTTGAAAAATTTAAAAAGTGGGGTTATATGTAGGGATAATCATATAACTCTGAAAAAGAGCTTGATTGCCTCACAGAGATTGCTGTGTGCCAGCATATTAATACTCAGACCCTGAGAGCTTTGCACTTTGATTGTAATGAATGTCCCAGAAGTTTGGATGTTTATATGAACATTATCTCTGTCTAAAATGGTGAGTTTAAAACCTTAACTCTGCTGGGGTTTGATGTGTATCCTTTAATCTAGACTCTGTATTGATGGGATTATTCACATGAATGAGGTTTTTCTGGCTTAGTCCCAGAATTTATGCAATGGATTATATTGATGCATTTGCTCCATCATTGGTCAGAAGGATTTAAGCTGTACTTTTGCTGTATGAACTGGAACTCCCTTTCCCATGGGATCATCCAGTGAGGAACATGGGTTAAATGCTGCATTATTCTTCCCTACCAAAAAAGCAAAAGGCACATCTCAGATCCTCTCTTCTGCTGCTCTCAGCTTCATTCAGGAGTGTGATGTGATACTGAATTGCTCTCTAATTAATTAATTAATTAACTAGTGAATTATTTCAAAGGCAAGATCCCCATGTGCCATTGAGCTACCCGTTCTAGAAGCACATAAGTTCTTGTTGAGTCTTTGGGGCAAAAGAGAATGAAAAGCTTTCTACAGGCTTTATGTACATCTTGATTATGTGTTCTTGAAGTGTTTTCGTGACCACTTACTAATATACTTCTGTCTCCTTCTGTTTGCAATGCCTGTAAGATAATAATGTCCTTATCATACTCCAGACCTTTCTCCTCCCTTTTTTCTCTGAATTTAGTCTGATCTCTTACTTGGCATTATAGGTATGTGGATGATTCATTTCAAAAACATTGTCAATTCCACTGGTACCAAAAGGACTATTAGAATGCAATTAGTGTGCACGTACCGAAGTACCTGCTGAGTTGTAGCTTTATGCATTCAGAAATATGATGTACTTGCAAAGTCCAAGGATTGCAATCCACGTCAGTTGAACTGTTCCTACTTTCAGTAATGAGATTTTGAAAAGGGTCTGCGTGAAGAAGGTTTAAGCTACTTATACAATGGCCAGTCTCAGAAAGTACCTGAAGAAATGGTTACACATTGGGAAATTAATGTTACTAAGGAATGTTCAGACCTGAAAACTACAGCAGATGCCACAGTAGTCGTCACAATTTGTATGCCATGGGCTTTTCATGACTGTGCTTCTAATTTATCAATTCTCCTGCCTCAAAAGCAGTTAAATAGGTATATGGTTCATTATTACATACAGAACACTGCATTAAAAGAAAACCTTGCAGCTGGAAAGTTAGTAATGTCTAATTAAGGTAAGAATTAAGTTAGTAGCCTTAATCTCCTTTGTCCGCAGTTACAGTGCTGCACCATGTCTCATGTTGGAGATACCAGGCTATAGAATTTGACTCCTAATTCTCATGCTCATTAGCTCTCTTTCCATCTTAGCTGTTTATTGGGGTACTGTTGCTTCATTTTATTTTGTGTAATTCCTCCACCCAGTCCCTATAGTAATCCAGTTTTAATGTCCTCATATCTTTTATTTTTCTCTCCAGCAGCTTGTCTGATCTTGGAATTATTTCCAAAACTTGGATGACAAAAGAGGAGGAGACTGAGAACACACTGTGGTTCACAGTGGCAGGAAAAGGGTAATGCTCAAACTAGAACTGCTTTGAGCAACAGATTGGACTGCAGGCCCAGCAAGGTCCCTTCCAACCTGAGTGATGCCACAGATCTGTGAGAGCAATGCTGGGGCTCTCTGCTATGGCTTTGTAAGTTGCTATTAAGCATTTGAGAATAGGTCTTCTTTTATTTTTTTTCCTCCAGTTTAGGACTTGCCTAATTTGATTTACTGAAGAGAGCTGTCCCTCAGGTTCTTTCATTATTTTCGTTTCCTTCATGGCTTTCCTTTTACAATTTCAGCTCCCCCTCCCTGCCTCTGTTTCTTATACCTTTGCCCTCAAGAGTGGGTATTGAGTGTTTAAAGGAGTGGGTTGCCAGAGTTTGCTAACCCTGGCAAAGCATCTTTGTTGCATTTTTAAATGATCTGTTTTGGCTCCAACTTTGAGAAAGTACTAATAATCTGGAGGCAGGCACTGAGGAGAGAAAATTATATCCTGATGCATTGTAATTCCTTAAAGGGCAAACGAAAACTGTGTTGTAATTAGAAGTCTGAAAGGCTCCATTTCTGATGAAGCTGATTGGGGGCTTCAGCTAGGATCTAAATCAATAAGACATTCATAGTAAAATGAAGAGGAAAATGTTTTTTAATCATAGGTGCTAAAGAGATTCTCTGCTAAACTTTCCTCGGAAAAAAGGTTCGTACCAGGTGTTTATATACTTCTCTTGCTCATGGATATAAGGGTATCTGCCTGGAGATGCATGTGGGGAAGCTTGCTCCCCTGAAAATTAAAAACACACAATTAAGGAAGCAAACTCAGTGTTTGAAATAAATATTTAGATAGAGATAGAAATATTTTAAATGAGAGATGAAGTTAATTGTGAGGGTTTTATATAATACAGTCAAAGATTTTGGTTTAATCTACTAATTTGAAATATACTTTTATAAAAATTTTTAAGAACATTGACGTGGCACATTTCTTTATATTATACTTGTAAGAGATTAATTTTTTTACTGCTACATAATTAGCAATTTTTAAAATGCTAAACCAAGTCCAAAGGCATTGAAAATATTTTTTAATTTTTTTAAAACTAATTTTGGTTTTTCCAGAATAATGTTTTTCAGTATATTGATATTATGTGCAACATAAGATGAATTAATTGAGTTAAACCCACACATTATTTGATTACTATCCATCCTTACAACTGTTTATAGATATATTTTTTTCATGTTTCGAATGTGTTTACATTTTCTCAGGGGTTTAACATCATTGATATTTTCAGAAGTATTACTGTATCACTCATCTTCAGTAAAACATTGCCTATTAATAAATAGTTCAAAATCACTAAGTGAGGAAGAAAAAGTCTTTTTCTTCTCTAACTAAGATTTGGTTGTTGAATCTCACTTTGAAATTTTGGCCCTTGGTAAAGGAATCTGAACCTGTTGCTAAAGTTTTCCTTAGTTTTCTAAGGAGAGGATTGTTTAGACAGAGACTCTGAAAAAGTGAGGTGGAGAGCACAGGAGTCACTCAAAATGTCTTCGGTGAATAAACAAGTAAAATTCTGTGTGTCACCAGCTGGGCTGATTCTAGGGTGTCCCAGGAGATGGGGTGTCCGGAAAAACATGGTTGTAGAGCTCACAACCTGTGGTATGGGCAAAATAACGTAATGATAAAGAAGAGTCCAAAGCAGCAGGTGCAGGTGGCGGCTCTTCCCCTCATGGGCCCGCTGTGTTCCTGCCTGTGCTGCCCCCCCGGGCCTAGCAGGGCCTGATCGCCACCAAACGGATCCCACCCTGGGTATCCAGGCCAAAAGGTGTCCATGCTGCAGCAAAAGAGGGAGTTCCAGAGGGAATTCATCACTGTCCAGGCTAGGAGCTGAGCTGCTGGGAAGCAGCAAGCAGCTCTGTGAAGGAGGGTGGACAGGCAGGTGTCCCTGACCAGCAGCGTGTCCTGGGGGACAAGGCCAGGAGATCCTGGGCCTCCCTGATGGCCGGTCAGGGAGGGGATCCCGTCCCTCTGCTCAGCCCCATGTCCAGCTCTGGGCTGAGGGAGCTGGGCCTGTTTAACCTGAGGAAGGCTCAGAAGAGATATTATCTGTGTCCATCAGAGGATGGACCAGGCTCTGCTCTGTGGGCCCAGGAACAGGAGAAGAGGCAATGGGCAGAAACTCGAACACAGCATATCCCTTCCACCCGAATATCAGGAAAAACTCCACTTCTATGGTGACTGGAGCAGACTGCCCAGATTCCTTGTTCAGTCTCCCTCACTGGAGATATGCAAACCCCACCTGGACACAACCCTGTGCCTTGAGCAGGAAGGTGACCCAAATGACCCACTGTGGTCCCTTCCAACCTGAGCCATTCTGTGACTGGGAGAGGATACACAGCCCAAAGCCAATTTAATTGTGTGATCTGGTCTTTGTGTCTTTTGAACCTAAAATGTGCTGCTTCCTTCTCTTTTCTCCCTAAATCTCAGAGGCATTTCTTCATAGTAGCTCTGTGTTTAGGCAGCTACCTCATCATTATTCATCTAAGTCATCAAAATTGTAAAAAGGTCTAAAAACCCTGATGTGTTATAAATAAAATATGGGAAGGAGGACAGTAATAGAATAAGAGTTCATATATTTGAGGGAATACCCAGCCAAAAGCCCTCCCGCAGCAGTTGCTATGTTTTCTTATTGTTTAAATATTTCAATCAAAGAATGAAATGCAATATGATCAATAGTTGGAGCTGAAATCCTATAGATGTCGTGTGACAGTGTATGTACTAAATATTCATTCAAAATTTACACCGTTTGTATTTCCTCCACTGTAATTACCTCTGTACTGTGGCTTTCAATAGCTGTAAATTAACTCTGTCATAATTGCTCTCTTTTTTTTCTTGAATATTTCTATCCTTGCTGTAAATTGCATTTCTGTTACTTCCAGTATTGATATTGTGACATGTCCACTAAGACAGCACAGTATCTGGAGACATGTATATATCTTCTTGGAATAATTTTCTTTTACCCTTCCCATTTTATTCATACAGTTGATTTCTCTTGCCTCTGAGCCCAGTTTGCTTGATTTTTTGTTTATTTTGTACAGGATTACACACTCTGCTTTGAGATGGACACTGTAAATTAATAAATAAATGCATTATATGCTTCCTTTTAGTGGATTGCTTGGCATATCTGGTTTTTAGAGGTTTTAAGTCTTCATAATCGGTATAAGATATCTTTAGTTACATAGGATTAGGAACAGTATCATATTTTTAACAAGTACAAGGTTTCCCACTGAAAAGTCACTGTTTACTAGCTGTTAGAGTGGCATACTGGATACTGAAGTATGTCTCAATAGCTGGAATGTAGAATAATGGTTCTATTTAAGACACTAAAGGTATCTTAGCTAGGGCAAATGCTTGTTTTTGATGCCGAAAACTTGTTTGTGCTCAGCAGGTTTTTAGGACTGTTGTGTATATAATTATAGATGTTGCATCCTGTTTGAAATACTGACATTCCTTCAGTATTGTTAGGAGCTTTCAAAGGCAGAACTGTAATGAAACAATATCCAACGTATTGGTTATAGCCAGTTGCATCGCTCTGGAATAACCAAAAGCACTTTAATGGAACCCAGGGACACTTTGCATTAAAAAAAATTCCAATTTGCACGATTATTTTATCTCAATGTATCAAGGAGACAGTTAAAGAAGTAGTCAGCAAACATTGTGGCACCAAATTGTCATAAATAGCTCAGAAACGAGAAGGGACTGCAGTTGAGGCAGACAGCAGTTAAAGAGTAATGACAAAGTTTGTTCTGCAGGAGAGCAGGGAGATTCGACATACACAGAGATGTGAAAGTATCATGTGTAACGCTGAGGTCAAAGATGACATTTGTGAGGAAAGGGGAAAAAGCTTGCTCTGATGAACTGTATAATCTCAAGTATTTCCCTACTCATAGTGAAGTCAGCATCATAAATTGCTCTCCTAACAGAGCACCACATTCTTCCAGTCCTTTAACTGAATGAATAGGTTCTGTGTATGACTTGGGTTGCAATTTTTATTGCAATACTTGAAGTGAAGGTGGGAAGAAAGGGGAGGCACAGGAAGGAGGGTGATGTACTGATTAATGTATAAGAATAAACAGTTGGCACTCCTTAGTCACTAAGGTGGGGATGTCACAGTTATCTTTTTTAGGTGCTCAAAACACAAAGATGTGCTACCATCCCATGATTTTCCAACTCCATATTTTGTAAGGAACTTGAATAGACAGGTGATGAACATCCATTGAAGGCAGTGTGGGAGGCAGAGGAATACTCATGAATCCAGTGAGGGTTAAGGTCTGACCACAGCATTATCAGGACTGAGAAGAGGGAGTGCTTCCAGGCACGCCCAAATGTAAACCCTCAGGTATGTAAGGAGCTCTCCATGTAAGAACCATTGATGGCTGTGACGTTGGCAGACATGGTCCATAAACTGTGGGATTAGGTGCTAATTGAGCTGAGATTCTGAAGGATTTGAATTCTGTATTAGTGTGTGTCTCCTATCTAAGGCTTCTAATGGCTTATGGGTTTGATCTTAAGCCTTTAAGCAACTTCTTGCTACTCTGGAGAACTCTTTCCAGATGTGCAGTTAGTTCCTGGGTAAGAAAACACAGATATTTCAGTAAAATCTCTGCATCTGGATCCTTGTTAATACATTCATCAAATCAGTTCTCTAATATCTGTGGTTTCTGAGACCAAAGCCTTCTAGAGCTCTTGACCTCTGCTGGAAGAAATGGTTTATTTGCCCATGTACGGCCCATATACGACCCACGCAGATGGCAACAGATATGTGCACACCATCCCTTCATGTTCCCAATTGTGTTTACTCTCCAAAAGGCTGGAAGTCCTGGATATCTCTCATTTATACTTGGTTAATGTTTTTGCCTCTAATATGGCAAGCCTAAGACAAGGGAGAATAGTACCTGAATTCTGCCAGGGTCTGTTAGAGGGAGGGCAAGGAACTGTGAGCTGCATTCACTTCATGTAGTACTAGTGTGAGGCCCTTAGTTGTACAAAGTCCTCCAGCACAACTGTCTCGTGGTTAGAAGGAATGCTGTAGAAGAAGCAGGGACACATTTTTCTGATACTGTTTCATAATATAAATAAAATTTTTTAAATGGTGCTTTTTTTTGTGCTTTATAATTATGGTGTTCTTATATTGAATGGCTAGCATTTTGATACAAGACCATATAGATAAAATAAAAACAAAAAAAGTGTGGAAAATTAGTTCCTAGTAACAAAATATAAGTTGTTCAAAAATGGAGAAAAAAGAGGGGGGGAAGAATTATGCATCCAGGTACACCAAGATGTCTTGGTGCTGTGCACCTTAAATACAGCTGCATAAACCAAGCCTAAAATGTCTTTATTTTTGGAGGGGTTTGGAGGGGAATACATGGAAGCATTTCTTTAGAAAGCTGTTTGAAATTTAAACATTTGGTATCACCGCTACTGGAAGTAACCCAGTCCACGGCCACAGGGATGGTCAGGAATCAGGAACATGGTGATGAAATGGAAGAAAAGGGACAGAAATGGGAGCAGAATTAAAATGGTGCGGGCAGGCAACTCTTTGAGTGGCAATGTTTCCCATTTCTTTCCTAAGCACATCCACACTTAGTTTCCGAGAAAGCAGGAAGGACACATAGGCAAATTGCCAACCAGATGGTGCAATCGAATACGAAGAATGCTTTCAGAAGGGCAGTATAACACAGAATTTAAAAATGCTATCGTTTGCTTTCCTGATACAATATAAGACAAAATTCACAGGGAAAGAGTAAATGTTAACTATATACTTGCACCTTCTAGTCATCTTTGTGACTTGGCTTCAGAAAATGTCCACCTTTGAGCTCTACTGTGGTATCCTGTCCGCCAAAGTAATTTAATGTGTTCCAATTATGTGTTTCTTTGCAGGTTTTTCAAAACTGCCTTATTATTCCCTAAATATGTTTCTGGGAATATACAAAATTTGATTGTGAGAGACAGATGAGGTCCATTTTCAGGACTTCTGTAGTTGCTATTCTTACGTAACATGAAGAAAAGAAAATAACATTTGCTATGTAAGCTTCTATATAATCACTAGATAAAGATAATATCAGTGTGGAATTAGTGGCAGACCAAGGAATTATAGTATTTTTCATGTTATGCAATTTCCAATTTATCACTGAATCTATGTGGTGTGTATTGTTTGCATTTCATCTTTGGAATAATTTTCTATTCTCTCTCACTTACAATGTATTTTTATTTCACTTACAGTGTATTTTCTTTCTATCATAATTTGGCTTTTTTCAAAAGCAGCCTGAGTGTCTATTGCATAGATTTTGCATATACAGAAATACAGATTCCCACCCTGTTCTTCTGACTTGCTTTTAAATTTCAGAAGATACATATAGAAATTCATAAAGTTTTGTAGCAATAATATTTTATAATTTTTAATATAATTTTTCTTATTAGTAGCATGGTTTTGATTATGTGATTGGATGCTACAATTTTATGTCAATACAAAATCAGAACTTGACAAATCTAGTCGTAATTGAAGAGAGGAAGCCATATCCTGGCAAAAATGTAGGAACCAGCCATCTGTCCTGATGTCAGCCTTTTTGTTATGTATTTTATGTCTATATCTTGATGTACTATAAATATATATATATGGCATATCTATCCTCTACCTTAATTCTTGTGAATGGCTTCCAAATGAGAATCAGCTACAGCATATGAGCATTACCTTCACGAATCTAAACAAGAGCTGCCGCCTCTTTTCTCTGCCCAGTCCTAGCTGGTCTTTATGTACTCTTGTTGAATAGTGTTTGTAGACTACAAATAAATCTGGAAATAAAAGGAAGTTTATAATCCATTTAATGAAATTTTTATTAATTGATTTTTGAAAAATTAAGTATTGGAGCACGTTTTTGTGTTTTCATTATTTGGATTATGGAGAACCATGTTCCTATGTTTTTTCTTAGACTTATTAATTTCTGAATCTATTTACTTAGATTAGAGGTGTTTTGGTTTTTTCCAGTGCTTGAAAATCCAGTCTGGTTTGTGAGAAACCAAATGTGATTTTCATTCTTTCCTTTTTGGAAATCCCTTTTGGCTATAAAGATTTTACAGGTGATTTTTGACATTGATGGGCATAGAACAAGCTCTGTTGTATTCATATTGCATTCCCTGTAGCACATGTATAACCTTATTTTTTTCCCTAGGTGGGATGAAGGGTATTTGAAATCTTACCTGTAATGGTAAAATGTTATCTGAGCTGGACAACCAGAGACAATGCTGCTGTTCAGCTCGTAGAACTGCGTTGCTGATTGAGTCAGTGTTGGGGCTTTTTGTAAAATTCATATTGCTGCTGGTAGTTTGCCTGCTGGTGAGAGAAGCTAATCTCCATTTCACTTTTTTTGGATTCTAAACGGTTTGGTCACTGTTTCCAATCAGTTTCAGGGTTCCTCTAATCTTTTGCATTAAGTTAAACCAGCCATTGCTTGAGATTTTGTGTATTTGTCTGGACAGGGCACAAACTTATTTTTGCTTACATCAAGGTCCCCAAAGGTTTTGTCGTTGTCCATAGTAAGTAGTTATAGCCCCAGTTTCTCCAGGTAACAGCAAACTTCACTCTTGCCAAGCTTTTCTCTGAGGGTCCAGTGTTATTTCCTACAGAAAATACCGACAGAACTAGTTGACAACTCATCTTGGATAAATAGAAGAGCTTGGTGTCGTGGTCTATGTGAAAATAATGTCTTGAAAACTTAGCTGGACAGCTGAAAATCACAAAGAACAGGCAATTTTTTTAAAAAGAACCAGAGGTAACACGGTGTTGACATGATCAGTATTGGTAGTTGTTGTGGGGACAACTGGGCACAATGTTAAATAACAGAAGTTGAATAATTCCCAACTCCATTGACTTCAGGTCAGAAAAAAAAACCACACAGAAGCTGAGTTAGGAATTATTACGAAAGACATAGAAGACAAATTGGAAAACACGACTCTGTGTAGAGTTCTGGCTTATTCTGCTTCTTCAGTGCTATTTGTAATTCTCATGCTCCCATTTCAGAGTGAACATGTGAAGAGTGATAAAGGTGATCAGGCTTCTGGAGCAGCTTCCATGTGATGAAAGAAATTTGACAACCTTCAGCCTGGAGTAGAGTCAACTGACGGAGAATTTGATAGAGATCTACAGGACTAGGAATGATGTGAAAAAGGTAAGTGGAAGACGACTGTATCTTCTTCACATGTAGGAGCTGAGCATCAAGTGAAACTAATAGGGCAGTTCAAAACAAAGGAATTTTTTTCATACTCACATCTTAAGTAATGGAGCTCTGTTTCAGAGGTTGTTAAGGGTGTTGAAAGTTGACATGGATTCAAAACTGAAACAAGTTCAATCCATTCAAAGCTATTAAATAAAAACATGCCAACCCTCGAGAAAATGCCTGGGCCATAAATGAGTGGAAGCTGGGGAAGGATAAAAAGGTTTAGTAACATTTATGTACTTTTCTCCTTTTTTTTCCTCTGAGTTCACTGTTGCTACTATGATACTTAAAATTAGGTGTGTCAGAGCATGTCTGTTTAACTTATTATTTCAGGTTTAGGTTCATGGGAAATAAATGATTGCTCAGGAAAGGCAACAAAAGAAAACACAGCTTTGCCTTTCCTTTTTCTGGTGGGCAGTTCTTTGCCTCCAGAGTCAAACCTGAGTGCACAAGCATGGTGTTAATGGATGGCTTTGATGGAGCTGTCAGCATTCAGTCAGATAAGACATGACACTGGGATTTTGACCATTTGTGGTCATTAAAGTTATCGTGTATTTATTACAGCCCTGGTGTCCTGGTCTAATTCCAGTTTATGTGTCTCCTGCAGTTTGACTTGGATGGGTTCCTTTTCCACCCTT
>VZDJ01000077.1:2044516-2074707 GCA_008694505.1 Cyanoderma ruficeps | reverse complement strand
CTCTTTAGAGTTGTGGCATATGGCCAAATACGAAGGCAGCACATCTTCATTGTTGCTGGTTTTCATTTCTAGTGCTTAAACAACTCATGCAGGTTTTGACAGCTTTTTTTTTTTTAATATATTAACATAAACCGCTTTATTGCGGTAGCACGTTTTCAATAGAAAATATAAATGTTGGCTTATGAAAAGATTTTTTTTTTTAAAGACCATGCACATTTTTTTTTTGTTCTTAGGAAAACATAGAAATAATGTTGCATTTGGGGAACTTTAAAAGTTACTTTATTATAAAATATGAATCAAAATACCATAAAAACACAATAAAAAGAGTCATTTTCTCTGAGAGACCATTTTGGAAGTCAGCTGCGTGCCTGCAGTACTATGTAGTGTTGGTATGTGCTGGGAGATATGACTGGAAGATGAAATTATCCCTACTGAAGACTAGTAGAGATCTGTACAAAACTAACCTATAATTAGATTTAAATATGATATGTATTCACTTTGCTTACTTTGGCATTTATTGATTTATTTATAATGAGTTGAAAGTATAGGGTGATACCTCAAATCACCTTAGGCAGGGCTTTATGACTGCCTCAGGTCTCACTGTTAATAATCTTATAGCTGTTTACCTCCATTGGTAATGAGTAGGCTCATGGGTCAGCAAATCCAACTGGACACTGATCTCTCAGGGTGGGTTTCACTCACTCTTCTTCTGGAGCTGACTTTCACATGTAGCCAAAGAAATTTAAGTGTTTCTGTGTAGGACACTTGTCAGACATGTAACTAGGTAATCAGGAAATTAGTTGTGTTTGAAAAAAAAATGCAATTTTTATACTAATGCAAGTTATTACGGGCACTACAACACCCCTCAGAAAGCTGTGTGAAAGAAAAGGCATGTGGCACTGTGATGCTAATAGTTACAGGACAGATTTGCAGCATGGTCCATCCTCTGCAGCTGGAACTAGATTTTAAACCAGCAGAGATTTTACCTGGGCTCAGATGCTGCTTGTCAAAACACATCCAGATTCCCAGAGGACTTCAGCATTTTGGGTGCTGAGCTTGTGTAGCAATTCAGCTGTAAATGTCACAGTAGGAACAGATGGACATCAAGCACTTTAGTAAATCGCACTTAGATTTTGGTGAACAGAAGAATTTGACATTTTTACCCTAATTATAGGTACTGAGCACTGCAACACTTGACCAGAGAGCATTTGAAAATTTTATCTTAAAATATTTCCTGTTCAGGAGTGATTAGCCAATACAGATTTCAATTTAAATTTTAATTAAAGCTTATTTGTTATGTGCAGTATTAGCTTGCAACACTTTTTTTTTTTTTTTTTAAGAAAAGATGTTATCTTTATAGAATTGACTTATTTGGAAACTTAACATAAGCTTCCAAGCCCACAGAAAATATGGTGATGTGTTTCTGTTTAAAATATGTTTTTAAAAGTAATTCACTGTAAAATGTTTTCGCAGTACTACTTTAGAAATAATTTTGGATGTCTTAGATAGCAACCTCTTAAACCCTGACTCTAAAATCCAGAAATACAAAAAACTTACAGAAATACATAAAACTTACAGGAATACAGTTTCACTACTCAATATTTTAGCCATGCATTTTGCACGTGACCTGATTATCACTTGGAAAACATCTGGGTTGACTAGTGATAGGAAAAAGCACCTCAGTGCTGTTGTATGAGATAGCCCTGGCCCTGAATATAGATGGACACAGGGTGTCTCTTGACATCAACAGATGTTGTAGGTAGGGGAGGTACTTGAAATATTACAATTTTATCTGTGAATGACTGTTCGAGTAGTTTCACTGATCATAATACCTCAAAAATTTAATTTTTAAGAAGCTCCTGTCCAGTCAGTCTTGAATTTATTGAGCTAATGAGTGGCTTTCTTTCAATGCAGCGCTGTTCTATGCACCCTGTGTCGATTGCATGGCTTTAATTAAATCCATGCAAGGGCTGTGCTTTATGCTGTTATTAAACAGCAGAGTGTTAAAATTGATTTAGCAGGCTTTAGAAGCAGTTACCCTGGAGAGATGGCGTGGCCAGGAGTCACCTGTTTCTGCAGAAACACAACATAAAGCCAGTCTTCTCCCTAGCAGTTCTGGACAGATTAAAAAGTAGTGTTTCAGGTACCTCAGGTGCAGGCTAAAACTTCCAAGGAATCACCTGATGATCGACAAAGAGAAAATTAGCTGAAAAACAAACATAAAAAACTTCCAAAATGTGTGTGTTGGTTGGTTGGGGTTTTTTTGTTTGTGTTTGTTGTTGTTGTTGTTGTTTTAGTAATTAGAGGGAAATAGTGTGAGAAGTTGGGAGGGTCTCTTGCAGTTAAGCCTGAACTTAAACCTTTCACCATTCTGGCAGATGCTTTGAATACATCTCATGGTGCACTAACATACCCTGCTAACTGCCCAGAGCACTGATCAGCTGGTTTCTCACTGCGGGGGGATTAAACAGGAAGAGTAAAATACAGACACAGCAGTGAAAAAGAGAATCACAGCACCAAAAATAGATTTGAATGGCTTTAAAGGCATAGGTGTGACTGCCTCATGAAAGCTTGGGCACCTCTTGGTTGACACACCAGGTATTTAACTCTCAGGAGAGATTTCTAGAGGTGGTATGTGACTGCTGTGCTTGTAGGAGACAAAAAAGGGGGAAGGTTCCCACCAGGAACAGAGGCTCCAGGGGTGCCCATAGCTAAGCAGAAGGTAGAAATTAGTGCTGATGGAAATCTGGCTTTAGAGGAACAAGGGGAAATGCTGGAATGTCCTAGCTTGAGCCTAGGGAGGTTCAGCTGAGGCTTTCATCCAAAGCTCATTCCAGTGGTTGAAAACACTGTCCATTGACACTGAAGGTCTGTCAGGAAAACCTTCCCTCCCGTTCTCTTCCCTACTTCTCCCTTACCAGTCATCCAAAAGCCTCTCCTAGAAATGTTTTGTTCCTGACATTTTAATTTTCCTATCCAAAGATGTGAGGTGTATCCTTGTGGCTGACTTGGAGATCTCTCTTCTTTGTGCCTTGCATTGATGAACAGTGGACATGTGAGTCCACCAGACTAAAATTATGAGGACAAAATTACAAAGAAATAAGTCTGGTTTATCTTTAGTTTCATTGTTCACATGTGAGAGTCTAAGCTCCCAAGGGAAAATAAAAGTTTCATTTTTACCTAAAGAGAAAAAGGAGATATTATCTTGAAGTTAAAATGGTTACAGCTGAGTATTGGAGAAAAACAACAAACATTTTCAGACTTGATAATATGTGAATCAGCAACACTGGGAGAAGTGTCTGCAAGATGATTTGAGTTTCAAGGACGTAAACATACTTCATTGCTCTGATTTAGTCACCCTTGGTCATTCAGGATGTAAGTGGGAACTGATCTCATTTAGGAAATCATTGAGAGGAGATGAGTCTGAGGACTTGATTCTATCTTATCTTGACACACCACAGTTAATAAAGGAAGGCAATTATTATGTTTTCTGGGATGTTCCCTCATCTGAGGCATTGTTAATAAACATTAAAGGGCTAGTTCTTCAAAGGTGTTTAAGCACCTAGCTTCCATTGATTTCAATAAAATGAAGCATCTAAGTGCCTTTAAAAATCTGACCTTAAGTGTCATCAGGAAAAAGTGGAGCAAAAGATAAGCAGGTTCTAAAGGAATAACAAGAGATTGCAGGCATATGATTCTGGCATGCTCCTGCTTATTACATTTTTTATATGTATGGAGTGTCTGCACATTTTAAACCAAACAAAGATACAAACAAACCATCCCCGCCTATACTGCACAAAGCATCAAATTGCTCTCACTTCTCCAGTCGTGTCTCAGACATTTCTACAAAACATGCTGTATGGATTGAGATAAAAAGTGAGAAAACAACAAACCCAACACTATCCCCTCTGCTCCCTTCAGCCTCTGTGACAGAGCCCCCCTCTCCCAGGGCCAGGCTTGCCCCTCCTCTTCCCTTCCCCAGAGTACTTGGTGAGCTGGAGGGGTTTGTTCACCCGACTCCTTGTGACAAGTAAACAGTTGGTCACAGCCCTAATTACAGATTTTATTTTTTTTTTAACTCAAACATATTCTTTCAGTTAGAGGAAAATACCTTGCTCTCAAAATTAGCCTTATCGAGAAGGTACAAGTAGGTATGACATAGTCCCAATGTGATAAATAGATAGATAGACAGCAGTAGCAAGCAAATGTTAACATATTTTTTTTTCTTTTTGAGGAAAAATCCTGAACTAGAAAACATCATGTTGGTTTGTCACTATCTTCTCAGGTTTGTGGAATTTTAATACAAAATAGAAAGTGAGAGTGAAGGAGGTTGCCTTGCTGTTTGTTTCTTTCATGTTAAGCCAACTATGCTGCTAACCTACTTCTTGATAAATATTGCTCAACTACTTCTCTTTGGGATTAAGTAAATGAAAAAAAACCCTCCACAGATAACAATAATTCCCACAGAAGAGATTTTCAAATTTAAAGGCTGAACTGAAATTTAAAATGATTTTCTTGGATTTCCGACCTAGATTCCCCGCCTTATTCTCAGTGCATTTGTCCTTTTAAAGGAACCAATATGTTTGTATAACTGATGTGAAACAAGCTTGACTCCAAAAAGATTTAACTTAATATCTGGCTAAGCATTCAGAGGGTAGTCCATCTGTAGAATGTACATTAAGGACCCTGGCTGGAGCGCAGCGAGTCATGTATGATATCAGGCACACAAATGTGACGTGATGCCCATATACTCTTGAGCATAATTCAAAGTGCCATGAAGCTCTATGGGTAGAGAAGCTATAAACACAGTTGTCACAAATGAGAAAGTCTACAGGGTTATATTCAGGCTGAAGAATGAAGAAGCATTAGAACCAGCCATCACATCCTAATGAAATTGTTAATTAGGATGTTATGGAATTCATAGCTGGAGATAATATCTGTCCAGCAACCTTGCAGCATGCTTTAATTAACCATTTCTTCTCCAAAATTGAAGGCAGACTCAAAAACGGTGCAGAAAACCCTCCATAAATATACAAATACTATCAAAATGGTGCTACTTTTTTTTTCCCCAGTAGATGTTTTTAATCTTTTTTTTTTCCTTTCTACACAGACCAGCATAGAACATGTGATTATAGGAATAAGTACACATTTAATCTACATAATCATCAGTCTTTCTTTATGTAAAAATGATTAGTAAATAGGGGTTTTAAGCAACTATTTAGATTAGGCATTGGCATCATAGATTAACTTATTTCTAAAACACTTGATTTTATCACTCTGCCTAATGATTTGTCTCATGATTTATTGGCTAATATGATGAATCATGTTAGATTTATTGTTTATCCTATAAATAGTGCGACAAATCATTAAACAGTGATAAAACCCAGCAGTTTCACAAGAAAGTCTACCTATGTTTTCTTCATGTACAATGTGCTCGTGCTGTACAATAATTTGATGGTTCTGTTTTCGGTTTTATGATATCAGGGGAATAGGCATCTCTGTTTAAATTAAATGGTTTTACAAAATAATAGTGAAGTCATAATCTTATACTCCTGCTATATTTATTTTATACAGAAAAATAAAGCCTAATGTCTGATGTATAGTAAATCTGTGAATTTATTCACAAGAATAAATGTAATATTCTTTCTTAGAAACACCTTAAATATAATGGCAGTTTTTCATATTTTAGCATGTCAGCCGTGTTTTTCCTGCTATGGTTTCATGTTGCAGTTGACAAAAATGTTGCTTCTGTCCTGGTGATTTTAGAGATCTCAGTTCATCTCGTTCCATCGATCTGAGAGGCTGGTGTGGGACATTGGTGAACTGAATATATGAAATTTGGCATTCAGATAATGGGAGTGGTCATTTTTTTTCTTAAGACATAATGGCTTTTCTTGTTGCAGATGGAGCTGAGTCTGCCTGTATACATTAGGGATGAAAGGACAGAAAATAGAAGTAATATTCTTGGAAACTCCCTGAGGTCATCAGTGGGTTAGAATAGACGCAGTCATGATGATATTATATTCTGCTGGAGTAGATTTGCAGCAGTTTAAATTGAATTATTTGGACTGTAGTGGTCAACCTTTATTGCTAACTAGGCTATTTGTGTTCTTTTGATCTCAAGGTATTGCCACGCCCTGTCTCCCCTCACCTGTTGCAGCAGAGCTTGCACCTTCATCGGATCCGTTGTCTCATACACAGCCCCTCCCCGAAACACCTGAAAAGTGTGGTGTGCCAAGGACAGCTCACCTGCACTTTCAACATCCAGGACATACTGGAAACACCAGTCTTTTGTTCATCCTTGGATGCAGAGCCCTGAGCTGGTGGAGCTGTGCTGCCCCCACCCAAGAGCAGCAGATTTGCACGGCATATGTGGCACGTGTGACGTTTGCGCACAGCCCATCAGTTCTGAACGAGCCCAGGGCTCCTGACATGGGAAGTGCAGAGGAAAACAGCACCTGAGAGCCAGTGCTGCTGCTGCTTGTCCCTGATATTCTGTGTGCCCTGGACGAAAAGGATCAATGGGACAGGGGCCAAATGCCACACCCTACCTGGGCAGCTGCATGATGCCTGAGGCTGTAATCGGGCACCTGTCTTACACAGCTCCTTTTGTTTTGCCTGTCACAAGAACTTGATTTGTGTGAGATGGAACAAAATGGGATGAGCAAGAAGAAGATTAAACAAAGGATCAAAGAATAAACCTGTGACAAATTTTTGACAAGCACAGCTCTTCCCAGGCCACCGTTAGGTCAGCTGCATTGGCTACTTGATTTGCTTCTTTAGCACAATGGTAAATTATGGGGAATTTGGAGATTGATTATTTGTATTTGGCCATGGGTGCTGTGCAGCCTGAGCATTCAAACTCTGATTATTGATTATTTAGACTTTGCCATGGATGCTGTGCAGCCTGGGCATTCAAACTCTGGTTATTGGTTATTTGCACTTTGCCATGGGTGCTGTGCAGCCTGGGCACTCGGACTCATCTTCTGTGCCAGGTGCTTGTTCAGCTGCCTGTAGAAGAGCCTGAACACAAATTGGCAGAATCTATGCAGCAAGGCTCTGAAAATCATCTCCAGTGATCCAGAAAGCTTCATAGCAAGCAGAAGTCGTCCTGCTCCTTGTCACTGTGATTATGGAGATGCAGGAAGCAGGTATCCATGTGTGGCATGGCCTAACGAAGAAAGTGTGCCTTGTTTGTTAACTAACTGAGCATGTCCCTTCACTGCCCTGATAATAATTCCTCCTCAGGTTTTCACAGGGAAACTGCCACAGTTCTTAAGATGCACCGTGAAGAATAACATTCTTCTGTGTCTTGACCACCT
Source organism: Cyanoderma ruficeps (assembly GCA_008694505.1). Lineage (NCBI taxonomy): Eukaryota > Metazoa > Chordata > Aves > Passeriformes > Timaliidae > Cyanoderma > Cyanoderma ruficeps. The sequence continues at coordinate 2,067,385 of VZDJ01000077.1, read as the reverse complement.
ATTTTATTTGTAGAAGAACGCTGAGCACAGCTCAGCAGCTTCCCAGTCTTGGCCAACTGTACAGTTTTAAAAATTTGTGGAAAATATCATGTGAGCCCTTTCTGTGGTACTCTAACCTAGTTGTATTTAGTCTCTTTGTGTCTTATCAGTAATGCACTTTTATAAAAAGAAGAAGGAACAACAAATTTGAACCTTTGAAAGCTGGTTGAAATAAAATTTCCATGGCTATTCTTAAAGGAAACCTGGCAATATTTTTGGGTCAAAGTCTGGAAAACATGAAGTTAATTGAAAGGTAGGCAGTAAACGAGATGCCTATTTAGGATTGATATTTTAGTGTGTCCAGCAATGAAATCCACAAAGATGGTGTTGACGACAGAAGCCAGCAAACAATGCGTACCTCTGTGTGCATTTGTTCCTCCATGTGTGTATGAGCATCACAGATTTGTCCTTTGGTGCAACACTCTTCCTTGAAAGGATGCACCCCATGGTCCAGCAGCAGAGTAAAGCTGAGGATCTTTTGAGTCTCCGGGGTAATCCTGGGAAGTGCTACCACTGATTTTACTACAGACAGCCCATTGAGTCCTCTTAGTGTTTCTAGAGGCATATTTTTTTTATTTTAGAGGCATCTCTTGGGAAAGTTGCCTGGAATTTCTCTAGATCAGAGGTAGAGGAGGAAAATGGAATGGAAATGCTGCATTAAAGGAAAAGGCCCTTAAAGGACTAAAAGTTATCATTTGATAGAGGAGGAGGAAGAGGTTTATTATACTGGACCAAACAGCTCGAAAGACTTGACTTTATAAATGCTGACACAGGCTTATCTCAAAGCAGGGTAAAGGTTATTGCATTAAAGGTTTCAAACCTGGGAAATTCATGTTCCTAGAGTGGGTGCATAAATCTGAGACATTTTTAATCTCACTATGTAAATAAATCTCATCAGAAAAATAAAATTGTACTGCTTTGATTCATTTGCCATAAACCCTTTTAATTTGATTTTGATTGATAGCTAAACCCCTTGCATTAGAACTTTTTGAAAAAGTTTCAAGGTAAGCAATTACTCACTCCCTCTGGGTAACACATAGTTTTCAAACTTGTGAGGATGTGTTACTCCTGTATAAAATATAACTGGCAAATATTTTTTATATTGTAATTGCATTTTGGTTTTATCTTTCACAGCATTTGTTCATCTTTCATGCCAGACTTTCAAACTCTGCAATGTGACTGACTGATGCGGTAAGTGCAGTTAATTTTAATTCTGATTTTTAGGACTGGATTTGTCAATCAATATTGTTCACTGGAGGAATTCAGTAAGTGTCTCTAATTTCTTAGCCTTTTTTTTTTCCCTCTCTTCCTTTCTCTTTTACTTAATAATTTAAAAGTGAAACTTCTCTAAGAGCTACCTGTCAATTTGGTGTTCAGAAATTGAAGGATGAGTGGCTGTTGTTTGCATCCCACACGAGCACAGCTCTGGTTTGGCAACAGTGATTGTCAGTAGATTGCCATTAAGTCTGTGCTCTTACCCCCATTCAATAGGCAGCCAAGATGTCAGAAAAACAGAACAAGCTGCATCTTCAAGAAATAAAAGCACACAGGGAGCACGGGTAACCAGCAGTACATACTCCAAACCAGACAGATCAAATTAATTCCGTGAAGAGGACTGGATTATATAAACACATTACATATGCCAGATATTGATGTAGGACATTATTCTCCCTTATTCACAGGAGATTCTGCTAGTGTCAATAAGAGGTTTACAGAAAGATGTAAAGTGTCATCATCAAGTAGTAACTAATGTTTTAGTTAGCACCATTACTATTTCATATGCAGCATTACCTGATGGGAAAAACCCATTAACTTTAAAACCACAGTTGTGTGCTCTGTATTTCTTCTTGTTTGTTGTCCTTTCAACTTCCCTATCAGCTTTTAACATCAATCAACAAATTCATCCTTTTCCACGTGAATAATGATCCCCTGCTGACTGGCATATCTGTCTGGAGAACAAGGAGTGCAGCAGAGCTGATCCTGCAGCACCCCTGTTATCTAGGACACAGACCTTGGATATTCAGGGGTAACATCCAAAACAGGTAGACTAAAATTATTTCATAATTCAACCATATTTTTCTGAGTTTTTTACTCATCTGTAATCCTATCACTTATGTCCTAGTCCAGGCACTCAAAGTTCTCAATACCCACCTGCTGTGTTCCAAGGCACTTCCAGACCCCTGCCTCCCCCAGTTGTGTGTGCAGCAGCTCTGCATGGCAGGCCTGTAGTCCAGAAAGACGATCCCTCTTTTTTCTGTGCAGCCAAAATTATGGACTTGCCATGTCAGTGAAGATAATAAGAACTGACTGGCCTAAATTGGACTTGTATTCTTAGTGCGTTTTTGGCAACGTCATTGCTGTCCCTCAGAAACAGCCCACATTCCATTCCTCCTTGCTGAACATCGGGATAGATGTGTCCCCAGTGTGGCAGCTTCCCAAGCATGCACAGCAGTGCAGGGGTGATGAGCACTGCTGATAGCATCAGCTGCCTGCAGAGCCTCTCTCCCTGCTGTGCCCCTGCCCCAATCCCACAGTCTCTGGCTGGATGTCCCCCCATTTCCCTGGGCACGTGGAAGATTTTGCTTGCATGAGAACCCCTCTCCTTGTGTGGCTGGGCTGAAAGCATTCCCTGGAAATAAAACCAGCATATTTTCCATACACCATTGCAACATGGCAGCGCTGAGGCTCCTGCAGCACCTTTTCCCAATGGCTTGCTGCAACTCCTTGGTTGCAGCCAGTGGCTGATTGTTGGCCACCACAGCTGTTATTGCTCCTTCCACCAAAACCCTTCCAAGCGGCTCCTCTCTGTCCAGGTTCTAGTAGGGTTTTTTGGGTTTTTTTTGTCTCTGAAGATAAGCAAGAACTGTGTTCTGAACCTTTATTTAGATGCTAAAACAAGTTTTGAACTCTCTGGCTGGTCACCAGATGACTTTCAGTGGGGGATGCAGCCTGCCCAGCCCCACCATGCCTCCTTGTGAAGCCCAGAGTGGCACTTTCACTAATATTTTGCTCATCTGAACTCATCTCCCTCACCTTCCCTCATCCCCCAAAGGTAGAAATAGTTATCTAATAAATATCCAAGTGTGTTCTAGCTTTAGGGATGACACTCATTTAATGTGGCTTATGCTATATTATTCTTGCTTAACTTTGAGCTTTTGATTTAGCATTCCAGTTTAGCAGTGGTATTCCACAGGGGATATTGTTGGTTTCCAAATCTTTTGTCAGAGTAATTGAGCATAACATCTCTGCAGGTTTGTGTTTCAAAAGATGCATTATCTTTTCTCATCCATTTGTTCTAGCCAGGCTATCCAAAACTTTTAGTTTTACAGATCCTTTGAAAGAATTTGAGGTTTAATACTGATAATTTATGTTTCTGCTGAATTTGCAACTCTTCATGTGATGATTAATACACTTCTCTCCATAAATAAGAAGAGATGATATCTGTAAATTGGTAACAAAACAGAAGAATTTCATTAAATTCTGTATTTTGCAAGAGACTTCCATCCTTTTAAATCTTTATAAATTAAACATCATCCATGTCTGGCTCGCTGAAGAATGAATGTCACATATAAGATATCTCCCTTAAATATTTTCTTGAAAGTAATCTATATGATTTACAACATATTGCAATTAACATTGACCTTTTGTCTGCTTCAAAAGAATGTGAGAACAGTTTTTTGACATCAAAGAGATTTTCTAAATTTCCAAAAATATTCCTCATGAAAGTTGTTCAGACTGGGAAAAATATGTCACCTTCATTTAAAAGTTATGGCAAACTTGATAGATTATCTGCCTCTTTCCTAACCTTAGTTCATGCACAAGAGTGGATTTAAAAATACACTTGCACGTAATCATCTTTTAGAAAATGCAGATCCTCAGAAGTCAAAGCTAAGAATCCTGTACTTCCTGTTTAAGATCAACTCACAATTTATTCAAGATTTGGAGGCTGCTACTCACTCTCCCATTTCTTTCCAGCCACTTAATTGCCAACGTACAGCTGCAGTTGAGATCCCAATAAATTTTGTACCTTCTTTCATCCAAAATGTAGTAAAAAAAAAAGAATAAAGCTCAGTTTTCACAAATGCCTCTATTCAACTTTATTTTACAGTTTCTTTGTATCAATATTTTGTTCTGTTTTGCCTTTAACCAACAGTTGCCTGTGGAAATGTTTGTGGAGAACAGACAAAGGGTCTGTGAGTAGGATCCAATCTCTTAACACAGTAAGACATAGAGTCCTGCTCCTCTCTATTTGCTTACTCTTTGCTCTTCACTGCTTTGGTCCCCTTCTAAAGGTTAGGAAGGCTGCTCTGGGCACAGTGTCCTGCCAAGGTGTGACAAGTTCAGGCACTGTCCCCCTGGGCACTTGGCTGGAGCAGACACTCTTTGTAGCAGCCCTGACTTTGACGGCAAAGTATTAACTGTTCAGTCGAGGGAGGGGAGGAGAGATCAGAGCACAAGTTAGGCCAGCTGCCAGCCACACTAAAATTACTCCTGTAAGCACTCCAATATGTGTACCAGAATTTAGGGACTCTGATATATTCAGACAGAACAGTTTTACACAAAGGGTAGTTGAAATACAGTCTGGAACAAACTGCCGAAGTCAGCAGTAGAAGCAAATAGTGTAAATCAGCTCAAGGAGGAGTTTTTGAAGAAAGCAGGGGAAGAGCACGGAGCTACTAGCTAGAAGTTCAAGTTTCAGATGATGAAACACAGATTGATTTGTATTTCCTGAGGTTATGAGGGCAGGTCTTCATGGACCAAATCATCTTCTTTGGGCTGTTAAATGCTCATATGTACTTTTGTGCTGTGTTTCATCCCCTTTCAGTTTGGAGTGTTGCTGCTTTCCTCCCCACACTGTCTTGCTTGTACAGTCTCTTCAGATAAGGTCTTACAGAGGGAAATGCATAGCACAGAACCTCTGTTTCCTCTCATCTTGGTGAACTTCCCCAAAGCCAGTGTAATCATTTAGTAACAGTGGTGCAATCAAGAACACTTTTCAGCTTCTCGCCATATAAATATGCCTGTGTTTTGTTTCCTGGGAAGGGCCTCCAGACCATGACACAGTATTTATGTCTACACTGTCAGGGTAAAGAAATTTTGACTATGAATTCAAACATGGAAGTGTTTTAGTGTTTCAGGAAATCAAACATGGAAGTGTTTTAGCTTTTCAGGGTACCACTGATCTCAGAGCTGTCGTGCTGATGTGGTGAAAGATGCACACTGCAGGTGGGAACAGAACAGAAGCAAGGAGAAAACAGATCCACTTTACTGCTCTTCAATGATGAGCCTGTATATTGTCCTTGTGGGCACGGATGTGTTGTTCTTGAGCAGAGAAACTCTGCCATAAAACATCTTGGGTTTTGTTGCTGTTGTTGGGCTTTTTTTACTATCAGGCAGTCTATATACATAACTGTGCATGTAACAGAGTCCCTTTGCTCTCTCCCACATTTGTGACCCACTGACACTTCTCTTGTGGGAGGCCTGAGCTGACTCCCCTGGCCCTCCAGGAGTAATTCTTGGGAACAGCTTGGGGAGAGCAGCCATGGGCATCATTCTGAAAGGTTTTGTCTTTATAAACTTTGTCATGTCAATATAAGCTGAAATTTTTCCACAGCTTGGCTGGGCAGATTTTGCCTTGAATTTAATCTAGACTTTTCTCTCTTTTTTTAATAGTTCAACATTTTAAATTGCCATTACTAATATTACATGAGAAAAGAGGATTTTGTTACAGGCTTCAGTTTCTAAGTCGTGGATTGTAGTAGGTAGCTTGTTTGTGTAATGTTTTCTGTAGAAAATTTTCAAATGTAAAAGTTTCCCCTTATTTTCTAAACATCTTTGATTGCAGATCTGATAAACAAAGCACAAATGTTTTTTTCTTTATTTTGATGCAAGAGCCCAAAATACAGATTTTTTTACTGCGATTCCGCGTGCTTTGGTTTCTTGTTTAAAGTAACATTTATTTTCACTGAGATTTGAGTATTTCCAATATCTTCTGCCTCAGCATAACATTAAAAAGTGCTCTTTGTTCATTCATTACTATGCCTATTGGGGTGCAGAAAGGGCATAAAACACCTCTTAATGATTCACACTTCCTACATTTACATCTCTGTTGGAAATCAGACATAATTAAAAAAAAAAGAAAAAAGAGAGAAAATAAACAATTAACTGAACTTTGTAAATGACCACAAAGACTTGCTTCTTGCTTCACAGAAATTCATAACCTGTGCTGGCACAATCCCTGCTCTCTGCTTCACAGCCCTAGGTGTGCTGGTATTGTGTTTAAAGCCCAACAGAGCAGTACAGCAAGACAGAGCTGGCCTTACAGGAACGGAGCAGGCAGATGATTGGATCCCATTTCCCACAGGTTTCCAAGCCTGCAACTGAAAATGCCTTGTAACTCTATTAGGAAAGACCTATGTGATCAATAGAAGCAACAAGGCCACACAAGTACGTCTCGAAGCACGATGAAAATTGCACATCCCGTGGTGCTCAGGGGACTTAATATTTTTCAGTGATTTTCTCACCCCATTCCTTGCCCTTGCTTCCAGAGCAGTTGTTCTGTCTCATGCAGCTTTACTGTGAAATGTAGCTGGACTTGTTCATTACCATATTTACCTCAAAAATAATTGCTTCTGTACTTTTCTTAAGGTTTGGAATAATATAGGTTGTTTTTTACAAGAGAACAAAAGTTCTCTTTAGTTTTATACAGATTGGCTGTAACTTTGAAGTGGCATTATGCAGTTTCCAAGAGAGGGGCCCTGCGCTGGTGAGAGAAGAGGCAGCAGTCCCTCACCCATCTCTTGTTTGAGCGAGGAGGACCAAGGGCAGCATCCAGGCTGTGATGGACCCTGGGTTCCATGTGGGGAATCACAAACTGACAGGTCCCTCACCCCAGATGTTCTGAGGGTGGATCTGAGGTGATGTGGGATAGATCTAAGCTCTGAAGTTGTCTCATGGCAAATTTTTTTCTGAGCAGTTTTCAGAACTATCTCGTTTTAGTGACAATGAAGAGACAGCTCGTTCTTTTATGTAATTATTTTAATTTGCCGTTATGCACACAATACAACATCTTGTTTAAAACTCTTCTTTTTTAATGTGAGGAAAACCAAACAGTTGCTGTGAGGTGTACAGGGAGTCTTTTATAGACAGTTTATTTAGCTCAGAGCAAATGAAAAAATAACTACTTGACTAGGTTAGCTTTGGGTGCCCTCAGGCTCTTTGAGATTAGTTTTAGATTCATATACTATGGTCACTCATTGACCAAGCTGCTTCAACCCTTATACATATCCAGCAAAGTATCATTTCCCTCAGGCATGGTTTTCTTTCAATCATATTTAGCAAAACCATTAAACACACTTGGGGCTTGCACTGAAGAGAGAAACAACTTCATATGTTCACAATTCAGAACAACTTTCTTCTTCAGGAAGTTGAAAAAATTTGGTTAGGTCTCAGTTTTTCAAGACTTTAATTTGGTGCTCCCTAAAAGGGTTCTGTGTAACTTCCCCTGTAATTAAATTACTCCTGCATTATTCCTAATAGTTTTTATCAAAATTTTAAAGTTGATGCAAAGATGCTTTATTCCTATGCAAACAGAAAAATGAAATATTTTCCACTTTTATTTCCAGGAATGTTTGACAGTTGATACAATGTCAGGATGGGAAGCAAATGCTACATTGATTGTTTTTTATCTTTTTAAGAACCTTTATTTGAGAGGCCAAATTTTGTTTTCCAACAAATCCTCAAACCATAAGGGATTCATCTTTGATGTTTTTTAAAGAAAGCTCTAAACACATCTCCCTCCCTGCCCTCCTAATAGGTTTTGAGCAGATGACCATCCATGAGAGTGGATGAAGAGTCTCCACAGAGAAGGAGCAGAGGGGTTGGGTCCCTCCATCTCTGGCATTTGGCTGTGCCAGGTTTCTGATCCCCCACATAGTTCCCTTCATGTGCAGAGTCATATTGGCTCCAGTCCAGGGAAATTCAACACAGGAAGAGTAAGTGTTCACACACAAAGGCTATATGTAGGACTTGTTACTGGACCCTAAATTTGGATTTGGGAAGCGTTCCCAGATGGCCCATAAAGTGAGTATTTTTGGTTCTTAACTGAGAAAGATTCACATTAAATCCTCTTTATTAAGCATGGATTTATAGGAAATACTCTTCATTTGAGCAGTGTAGCTTTGAACAGAGTAGAAATCCATGTGAGAAGGAGGTGTAGGGTTTTTTGTGTGCCATGTGTGGGTGTATTTCCCTGTGCACAGAGTTATTGTTTGTGGGAGACCTGTGGCAGATTCTTTTTTCCTCTCATAGATTTCTATTTGGGATGGGTGTCTATGAAAGAATTATCTCCCAAATTATCTGAGAAGTAAATTATGCTCTCCCTTCAAGATTTATCTTAATACAAATGCTGTGCCTGACAGGTTTCACTTAGGAGTTCACACTCACCACTGCAATTTGAGTACTCAAAGCAGAAGTCTCTGGTGAAACTCCCTCTGCTTAGCCTGGCTGGATTTTCCTTGAACTCTTGGATCTTTAATACATTTGGAGGCATGTGCACACATTCTCTCCTGCTGCCACCCCTTTCTTTCTCTGTATGGAGATCACCTGAACTGCTTAAATCTTTTGGTTTAATTTTAATTTCTTTACCAATAGCAGTGGAATTCCTTAGATTTGTATTAAAGATGCCGTGATATCTTATATCTGTAAGGTCTCCTGCTGTCAGGTTTAGAGCTTTTACAGGTCTTTGTGTTAGTATGAACCACTATCATGTGAGAATTGGGGTTTTTTGGTAATCGTACATCTTTAGTTACTGCAGGCATTTATGGTCTTGTGCAATGAACTGTAAACATGAGAGTAAGAATTTCTTCTTTGAGGTGGAACCAAAATGAGTAGATATTTGAACAGTTATCTAGTTCTACGTTTTTCCTTTTTCATAACTGTCTTGATGTTCACCAAATTGCTAAAATTCAGAATGAGAGGTAAATTGTAGACCTAATCTTTGCTAAGTTATGTGAAAAATACCCACTCCAGGAGAGTAAGACTAGGTGTTGAAACTCATATTTCTGATTATTTTCTATCTTTTAAAATAATTATTGGGGTTTAAAACAACAGATGGCCTTTTTAAAACTCCTTATCTTGCATCATGTAATGAAGCTGTCCAGGACCAAAGAGAGACTGAACCAAATTATAGACAGTGTAACCATTTTTTGGATATTTCCCTCTCTCACTGTGTCAGAGTAACCAAGTTGTTCCTTTGTCAAGGTTTTTTCGAGCAGTTGCTGAAGATCACAGTCTATGTGTTAGAATAACTGACTACAGTGCAGTTTAAAGCCTCTAATTTTACTCTTCTATTATTCCTCTTTTCAATTGTGCATCCTGTCATCTTCAGTTATTAGAAATTTTAAATTTCAGCAGTGAAAATGCTAACTTATCTCTTCTAGTAGTTTTTCATTAATGTTTTGTGATTTAATATTTCATTGTGTGTAAAAAATCGTGAGACATTATAGTGTGAAAAGTACTGGATATGTTTTATTATATTGTTTACAGCACTTAAATCCTGATGATTTCACCGCAGTGAAAATTAGAGATATTTTTCTTAGAGGTAAAATAATTAGGGGGTTAGGTGAAAGTGAATACAGTTTGTGTGCTTCATCATGCAGAATATCAGCCTTTTTGAACCCTATTTTCAGTTATTTCCTGTTAGAAAAACAGACTATTCAGAATTTCATCCTTTTAACTATAAATTAACACATTTGATTTTATATTCTGGAATTTCCATAGTACATATGGTAGGCTAGAGCAAGCACATTGTCTTTGGAAAGCCTTCATATCTTCTGAAAATATTAAATGTTTTAGAGAGACAGAGAAGAAAACTCAAAGTGAAGGTAATGCCCTAATTTCTCCTTACATGTGCACCTGAAATAAGTAACTTGAAAATGTCTTAAGGTTTGAATTTTTAAAGTGACAAAGCTTAGTTCTGCCTAGTGATGTGATGACCCTGTGACAGCATCTTTGCCTCCACATCACTGCACTGATGTGGTGACTTTCAAAGGCTGAAGGCAGACCTTGGCGGCCTTTTTTTTTCCCCGGGTATGATATCACAGGATTTAAATCATTGACAGGAGCTTCCTGATGATCCTCGCGTTTCCAGTTTGTGAACTGGCAACGCTTGTACACTGAACAACTTTTTAATTTTTTATTTTTTTTTTTTTAATGAAAAGCCATTTTTGTTGTAGATCCCTACTCTCATGTATGAACAAGTTCCTGGTCTCTCCCAGCACCACCTTTGGCCAATAGAGGAAGGAGCTCCTCCAGAAAAAAGGTGGGAAAACCTGCATTCAGGTCCTGTTCTATAGCATCTGCAAGAGGAACTTTCTGTCCACTCACTTCAGTCTGGAAACCAACTGACCCAGCCAAGTGCACAAAGTTGAGCTCTGTGAAAGCTCTGGTCATGTTTTGTGTTAGTTGAACTCAAAATTGTTGTTTAGTGAACTTTCCTCAGAAAAGATACTCACCCAAATGTCATTTAAAACTTAACATGGAGATACTTTATGAATGTCTCTGTTGAACATAGTCCAGGCAGATTTTCTCCCTTTGTGTTTGTGTGAAACAGGAATTTGAATTCAGTCACGTCTACATTTTGGGCTTGTAGAAATTAGCACAAGGAAGAATCCCATGTTATGAAGTAATTTTTGATGTTCCCTGTAATTAAAATAGTTCTGCATTGCATTCAGGCAAAAACTATGCTTTGGCAGTGTGGTGAAACATTAGAGAATTCTCCTCAAATTAGTTACAGAAATTGAATGACAGGACAAATTAAGAAGAGGCAGGAGGGGGTGAAATATTTTATTTTAAAAATACTCCATAAAGACAAACATGCAGTAAATTAACAAGTGTGCCTTCTCAGTTATTCATGGAAACATGTTTGGAAAAAAAAACACGGGGTGGGTTTGTTTATTATTTGGCAGAATTTTCCAGTGTTTTGTCAGCTTCCCACAGGCTGCTGTGAATGGAGCTCCTTGGGAGGATCACCAGAAGGCTTTGAGGAAGCCTTCAGAAGTGATGGACCAGAGAGGGAGGAGAATGACAGAGCAGGGCAATGAGCTCAAAGCTGAGCAGCCCTTCTGCAAACCTTTCCACCCCAAAGGCATCATTTCAGCAGTCATATGTATGGAGGGAGAAAATTCTAGAGATCCCTGGATCTACCTGCATACTGTCCTGGATACTTCAAAAGCCGCAGTAAAAAGTATAAGCCAAACTTCCTCTGCTTTTACAGCAGGTGGTATTAATTTATGTCATTTAGATTAATAGCAGTTGTTGTTTAACAATAGCTGTTGATAAACTAGCATTGGTTTAACAGTATGCAAAAAACTGCATCTAAACTTGGTGTGGGGGGGAAGCAGGGAAAGCAGCCAAGTGCTCCACCCAGATATAGATGTGTGTGTGTGTGTATCTGTATGTATACATATTAATTCCTCTGTCCACGCACAGAAATGTTAACTTCAGTACGTTTATTTGGAATGGTAAAAACCAGCCACTTGCAAATTCACTGAGACAAGGAACACCAGATTGGATCTGTATTTTTTTCTTTTTTAAATGTTGCTTCTAACCACAATGTAAGTGTTAGAAAGGAGGGGGAAGCTTTTCTTTTTTGGAAATATATTGGGTTTTATTGCAGTAAATGCTTCTGGCTCAAAGACATCCCTAGTTAAACCTGGTAATCTGTGAGTGGAAGGGCATGTGCTGGCAGAAGAGAGCAGAGCTGTGAAAAGGATCTGTCCTTAGGACCTGTCTATCTTTTTGTTCATAATAAAAGCAAGGGGAAAAAAAAAGAAGCAGTGTTATCAGTACACTTCTGCAAGTGAATTAGCTAGCACAGATTTGATAAAGCTTATAAACCCTCTAGAGCAATCGTGACAGTTTGCTGGCTTGGGCTTTGTCTGCTGCCAGTTACTCCTTGCTAGTGGCACTCTTTATTTATGCTTCAGTACCACGTTATCCTCTGGGCTTCAAACAGAAGGGACCTGTCTGTAAGTGTTTTGGTTGTGGTGTTAAAAAATAAGAGTGCAGCAAAACACATGCAACAGTGCCCAAGCTCCGTCTCAGCCAGTTTCCCTTCTCGTGGCGTCGCTTCCCCGTGGCTGCTCCGTGCACACAGCCTGGCTGAGGTGGTGTGTGTCTGCCTTCCACTAGAGAGTGTCACAGAGTTATTTCCATGAATGAAAAAAGCCAAATGGATGCATCATCTGCTTTGTTGTAGGTAAAATGCAGAAGTGGTGTGACCTCAGGAACAGGAGATGGCTGTGCCTGCCTACGTGTTTTCCGTTTTCTAACCAGTGCCATTTATTCTTCAATCTGCAGCTAAAAATGTACACAGTGCAGGAGGGGGCCATATTTTCATGTACACCAGGCTTTTGGGGGTTTTTTCTGTCCATTTGACAACGTGTGCACCTTAATGTTATTGTAAATACGCCATCTGACACTTTTTGCTCTCTTTTGTACTCAAAAATTTATACTTCAAAATGGCAGCACAATCCTGGGGTTCATTTCTCACATGCATATTCCTAGCACAAAGCATTGGCAAGCAGAGTTTAGACTTTGGATCAGTCTGTGTAAAATTCTACACACGGGAATCTTGGAAAAAAAGTTGCAGTCCATTAGCGAATTCTCATATCTGGACTGAAGATGTATATGCATAAGTAGAGAAATTGAAAAATGGTGTTAAGTAGTCAGAAAGTCTCCAAAGGGAGATCTGGACAAGAAGCTACAGTAATAGCAGTAGATGGCTGTTATTATAAAAAGAAAAACTCAAAAGTGAGGACAATAGTAACACTCCAAATGCATAAAGTAATTTCTTCAGCCCCTGAAATTTCACATGGAAAGGCAAACACTGAAAGTATTGTTTTTCAGGTGAGTCGTATCATTGAATAACACCCATTCTTTTTTCTTCAATGAAGAATTATCTATGAAGATACATAATTTAAAATAATAAATTAAAAATCTGAGCACTGTACTGACCACTGCAGTGCTTAAACTGGGGTTTAACCATCAAGGTCAGTTTAGGAACTTTCCTGCCTCTGAATTCCAGCAAACTCTTCAATTTATTTGTTTCTGATATAGAGGACTGATCCCTCCCTCCTTCCAGGTTTGTGCTGCATGGTCAACACCTGTGTTTGATGTACAGTTTTCCTCCTGCTTTAGTGAATGTGACACCTCAGGTGATGTCAGCTGGGACTGTCCTTGATCAATCCTGTCCCCACCTCTGGGGTCATGCACACACCTCATCAGGCACACCTTTATTCCCAGATGCCTTCCAGGTTATAGGAAGATTTTTAAAGGCTCTGGAAAAGTCAGAGACAGAAGAAACAGGGCCAATGTGGCTCAGAAGCTTCACTTCCTTACCCTAGAGAGGTGAATTGGGTCTGAGCAGCCCTCAGTGATTCTTGAGGGTGACAAAGGGTTCCCAAAGACCTGAGTGCAGAGCAATAAAAAGGGATTTCTCTTGAAAACAAGACAAAGTAAGGACTGAGCAATTCTGTCAGGTCTTACTACAGTGAGGTGAGGAGCAGGCCAGGCTTGTAATGTCAGTGAGAAACTTTAAGGTCCTGGGAGTTAAAGATCCTGAGATACGTCTTGGGAAAGAATGTACTTGTATGTGACAGTCTGGGTCTGTTCTTTAAAACTTTCAGTTTGGTTCAGCTATTTAAATACCTCTGCAATTATCTCACCTCTGTATTTCCATCCTTCCCTAATGGAAAGGTGAGATACAAGTAATGTTATAAAATCTATTTGATTTTGCTAAAATGAATGTGAGCTGCTACTGCATTGTAAACATGAGTGTGTAAAATTGATTTGGGGGAGTCGTGTTGAAGCAAAGGAGGGATTTTCCCATCATTGGCCGATATTCCTTACTAAATGAAGGGAAATGCACAGCTGTGGATAACTAAAACAACGCCTGAGAGAATCTACCCACCCCCAAGAAACAGGTTTTAAGTAAAGAGGGGTGGATAGTAGCAAATAACAAAAAGAATCCCCATGTTGCTGACCTGGGCAGGCACTGCTTTTTCAGCGGCAGCAGGAGATGCAACTCCTCAGTCCAACATTTGCTCCTCAGGCCACCCCACCTTCTAGGGTCCCTACTAGTGAAGATTAAGAGAATTGCCAACGTATATTTTTTTTTCTAAAAAGAAATAGAGAAAGTCTATGTGTGAGCTTTGAAAGGAAAATATTGATGAAATTTTTTGTTCTGTTTCCTAGAACACTTTGGGGCATCAGCACATAGTTACCAGAGGAGAGAGAAGGTTTCTGTGGCTCAGCAGGAAGGTGTGAGAAACTATCTCTTTATTTCAGTTTACCTTTTACAGTTACAATTGAAACCATCTTTTTTATATACATAGACTATTTAATTAATGTATGAGGGCTGTGTGACTCTTTGTAAGGAATTTATGAAATTTATGAAAGCAGATGTATTTATTAATAACCAGGTGGCTGTTTTTCACTTTGTCTTCTCAGGAATATTATCTTAAAGAAAAAAAAGGGAGTAGAAATATTTTTAGGAACTTTTTGATAGGAATTGACACCTCATTACTGAGCTGCTGTAACTTTGAAGGATAGCTTATACAGCCATACTATGTGCACTTTATTGCATGAGGGATTTCTAACAGTCAACAGAAGTTCCTTCTGGAGGACCTGGAGACAGTGTGATCTAACTCTTTCAAGTTAATCATGAACCACAGAGCAAGCACTGAGTAAACTGATAGCACAAATTGAAAGGTCACAGCCTGTATTGAGAGAGGCTGTGGTATTTTTCTCTTAAAAGCGACATGACAATTCATTTTGATTTCTGTCATGGAGGTGCAGAGGACTGAAGGGGAGACTGTGCTCAGTTGGAGCTCAGTGAAAGGGACTGGGAGCCCCAGCAGACACCTCAGGTGGCCTCACCACCCCTGTGCCCCTCACAGCAGAGAGCAAATGCAGTCCCAGGCTGTGTCACAGCTCTCTGCTCATCCCTTTTCCTGGGCTGCAGTTCATTGAATCCTTGGTGGTTTGACTTTGGTGTGCACCACAGTGGCTTTGAGGGGCACTCTGTGAGGAAAAGGTTGCAGAAATGTCTTTATTCTCCTTTAGATTTCTCACTGGACCACAGGATACCTTTGGCTTTGCACTCAGTGAAACATTTATACATGTGTGTATTTGTCTGTCATGTCCATAACTGAGAAGACAGTGGAAAACAGAACATAGAAACATTAATATACAAAATATGTTAGAATTTAATCTACCAGCAGGATGTATAAGTTAGCAAGAGTATGTTTGTGTCAGGATGGGATGGTCACCCAAAAGAATAGAATTTATATCTCAATATGAGCAAATTGTAAAGGTTTAAAGCCAGGATGTGTGTTTATCTGTTTTTGGGTTTTTTTCCCCATTTTCCCTGAAATATCTCATCATGCCAGACATTGTATATCCTCCAGCCATTAGAGCTACTAGTTGAAGCAGCAATAGATATGTAGGAGCATATTCACACTGTATACTCCAGGGCAGGTGAACACTGAGTTTACTTCCAAGTGCCTTAAATGTCAAATAAGATTAACCATCTGCTAGCCCATCTAACAATTCACTACAAGTTCTGCTCCCTGGCATAACAGACAAGGATCCCCTTTGCTGCTTGGGAGTTGTCCAGCAGATGGTCAGCAAAAACAAACCAGTGTTGGGTAATGGGACCATTTTACATGCAATAATACTGTTTTCCTGGATGAACAGCAAATATTGCCCAAAGAATCCCAGAGAAGAATCACTACGTGGTTTACAGAAGTTAATGGCCAGGCACTAATGTACCAACACCTGTATTTAGGTGGAAGAAAAAGTGATACGTGTGTTCAAACACCCCAAATGTTGCTAGCTTTTTTTTTTCAGAAATAAAGGTAAGAGCAAACTATGATAACTGAAAGTTTACTCCACAATTAAAAAAAGAAGCAGGAAGAAGGGAGGGATATTCCTGTTTTCACATACAAGAAGACTCCTTTGAGTGTAGCACAGTTCTACTGGGTTCAGAGGATGCCAGATTCCCTGGTTCCTCAGCTTCAGGAGCTAAGTTGAAATTTCATATTTATAGCAGTGTCCAACAAGAGAAGGAAATGAACATTGCAAAATGAGGCAAATGACTGTAGAAGAATACACTGGATTTTGGAGAAGAGACACCGCTTATAAATAAGCTTTGAGACCCTGTCAGAGAAGTCAAATTAATTAGATTTTCCTGAGACAAAACAAAGAATATGTTTATTCTGAATTGTCTCAGAGCCCTGGGAGAAATTTGAATTGGAACCCATATTAAAAAAAGCCATCTGGGAATATCTTGCAAAAGACATTTGTATTAAAAAAAAATGGTATTGTTGCCATTGGCCTTAGAAGGGTCTCATCACACATGACCTTAGGATCTAGTTAACATCCTGGAAAAATTGCTGCTATTACCACCTACTAAAAATATAAGCAGGTGCCAGCAGTATTTTCTTAACACGGTCTTTTATCTCAAGTCTTCACAATAGGTATATTTTGAAGAAGCATAAATGCTTGAATTCAGAAAAAAAAAATATTATCCAAATATTGACCAGGACAGTTGAATATTTTAAAAATTGCAGGAAGGGGAACCACATTGAAAAGTGGAGCTGCACAAAGGGCAGGGCTGGGGGTGGTTTAGGGCAGGGGAAGGTGAGGAGCCCTGGGTGGTGCCCAAGGGCTCTGTGCCATGAGGGTCCAGGGGGGAACCGTGAAATTCAGCCAAATATTCCAACTCAGGGAGAGATTTCCCACCCTGCATCCAAACAAAATAAAGTCAGCTTTGACTCTGCAAAATGTCGATGAATTCTTCAGAGTAAATCAGCCCTGTCAGTCTGATGTGGAACTGTCACCTACTTGTGACATAATATAATATGAAATGATATTGAACAACATGCGTTTGGCACTAAATTGTTAGCGGGTTTTAGCTTTGACAGCAGCAAGTTTATTGCTTTAATCCCAAGGTCTTTTAACCCTCTTTGACATAAATTGAGGTTGGCTTTTGTGAGAAAACTCCACTTCAGTCTCTCTTCCTTTACCTAAAACTGCTTTTAACAATTTATGCTCATACATCAGACACTCATTTTGAGTGACAAAAAGAAAAAAGATCTATTAGAATAGAAGGAAAAAAGGGTCAATTTAGGTTAAGCAGTGTATGTCTCTTTTGGTAGGCATGTCACAGCTTTCTTCAGGTGAATGTGAATTTTAAGTTGTAATAATGTATTGCTGTAGCAAAATAAAACAAACCTGTGACAAGAAGAGAGAATAAGTATTGTATGAGAAAGGCTGATAACCTGCACAAGATTATTCTCCCTTTTTTAAATGCAATTTAATTTATTGCTAAGATGGGTCCATTTTGAAACTTTTCTTACAAGATCAAAGGGTTTTCTTTATGCAAACACTGTAGAGAGACAGAGTAGTTTAGTGAGGGTCACGTGCAGAAATACAGATGTATGGAACAGATACTATGTGCACACAGTTTTGCTGAATAGTATAGCTGGCTGATAGCATATAATTTAATATTTCTCCTTTTTGAGACACCTTGTTTAGTTTGATAAGTAAGTACACGTTGTCATCAGTGCTCTGATAATCCAGTCACAGAAATGCATCATATATGAACTCCAACATCAATAACCCAGGACAGTTTTATCACCCTTGTTTTTCTACTCTCAATTACTGTATGATGCTTGTAGTGTTGCTTTGAAATAATTTCTTTATTGCATTTAAAGCTCAGCAGAATCTGCCCTTGAACTGTTTAATAATAGAGAATGAACACATTCTCAGAATATTTGCAAATTTTTTAGGTTATCTTTGTTCCTTCCTAAAGTATATCATTGATCTACCATCATTTTTACAAAGAGAAAAGGAAAACATTAGACAAAAGCAGACTTGTGTTTGTTTGCAACTGTGAGTGGTTTGAAAGTTTGTATAAATTGCACTTTTTGTCTCTTCTAAAAATTGCGTTTTTCTGTTTCTCTCATTTTATCCAATTTTTTCTTATTTATGCCATTTTACTTTTATTATTTATAACTCCTTCATAGCAATTTTACTCCTGGCTAATATTTGAGTCAATACACAAACAAGTTGGTCTATAAGCATAAAAAATTATCTGATCTGTGATCTACAGATTTGTGTCTTGTCTCTTTTGCCTCCTTCCCCCCATGGCAATAACCTCATTTTCTGCTTGGCTTTCACTGTCCCCTCCACTCCAACACCTTCAATTTCCTCTCTCCTCCCCATCTTCCAACTCTTCTACCATAAAATCCTCAGGTGCCTAGAGCTGGCTATTCTCTCTTATGTTACTCACAGGCTGAAAGCAAAATTGAAAAATAAACTTTGCTGGATTTTTATGTTGGGAACTGCAACCCCCACATCAGGAAAATATGAAAATAAGGAAATATTTCTAGACCTTTGATGACAGTGTTATTTTCCTTGTTAGTTATGCTATATAGAAATTATAATATTCTCTCACATTCTCTACCCTAGAGATACATTGGTTGCTATATCCAAAATATATCTTTCTATACATTAAAAGCCAAAGTAGTATTAATTTTGAAGGTTATCTCCATTTTTCCAGCCTTGGTATCTGACTTCTTTTATCTTCATCCTTCTCCTTATGTGGAGAAGGTTTGAAAACAGCCTATGCCAAGCTGCTGCTGCAGATCCTGACTTCTCCGAAAACCAAGGGCAGTAATTTCATAATCAGGGCTTGGCCCTGTAGGTTGGCTGCACCTGCTGGAGCAGAACAGAATGCCTCCACCAGGTGTTTCCCATTGGTAGGCCCTGCTCCACCACAGTGCTCAGGTTCTTTAAGCATTTGGTACTGGCAGCCTTTGCAGTTTCCCTCCTCCCATTACAGCTGTAAGTATAAATTCCACAGCATTTCCAAATCCTGACAGAATGAAACTTGGGGAATTGGGAAAATGGGGTTAGTGCATGAATTGTGATCTTGTCCATGCAATAAAAAGCACTATCAGCAGGCATTCAGCAGCTGAACTACCCTCATGTTGTTTGTATTTTTATGGACACTGTTATAACAATAGTCAAGTATGATTTAACTTTAAAAGGGATGCTGTAGCATTGTTCAAGTCCAGAGCTGCCATAATCTTTTGTGGTAAATCTTTTGGATTTTAGCTAGCTTTTTAAAAGGAAGGTAACAGAAGAATTAGTAATAGAATACACAGAGGCTGCCTTTACAATGACTTGCCAATCTATCCTGTTAATTTAGGTTTGCACAAATGCAAACTTTTCTGGATGTGGTATTTTTGCTCTTTGTGTTCTTCTACACTGCATCCAACAGGAATCCCTGAGAAAATTCAGAGATCACCTTGGAACCTAATTCCTATAAATACCAACTGTATACAATCCTGAGGTTTCTTTTGCTTATGCATTTCAGTGACAAAATTTCATTCTAACTATTATGATTATTATGATTATTACAGATACATTTGCTTTTAAAAACTGATTCAAAATAATTAGGGTTACTCTTGTTTTAAACATTAAATCTATTCAAAATCAATATCTTATTTTGATTCTGGATGCTCTTGTGGTGGAAAGCAGGAGATGGAGGCTGTTTTGGCCATTGTCACGAACTCTGTACGAGGCAGTGGCTGACTTCCTTAGCTTTTCTCAATCTTTTTGCTTATCTGTAATTTCCTGCCTCTTATTTGGTTTATTTCATTAACGTTTGTAAACTAATTTTGGATACTTACATGGAAAGTGCTGAATAAGTATTGCTATTTGTTCTTAGGCCTGAAAGTGGACATTTGCTGTGACTATCACAGAGGTAACACATTTAATGATTTTCAGGTTTTATAAATAGCTAACCCGTGTTGATGGATATATGGGAATAGCTGTGCAATTAAATAATTTAACTCAGCACAAAGAGGGTATTGTGGCTAAAATGTTTAATACGAACCTCAGAAGTTTTACTAGGCAGCACAGGACAGTGAAATTGCAAGTATAAAACATACCCCTACTCCCCATTCCTCAGCATTCCTGTCTTAGAAAAAAAATCTCTAAGCAAGAGCAAAAGATTCTTCATTCCTTCAAGGCATTCCCTGAGGGCTTGCCTGCCCTAAATAATTATACAGCCTTAAAGCAGTTGTCAGGTACTGCAGTCAGGACTGCTCCCTCTCCCAATTTGGTCGGGATCCTGCGATAGCTGCTGCCCTTGGAGCCTGGCCTTGGAAGTCCTGACCCTGGGACAGGCTCTGAGCCCTCCTCGGCCAGTGGGTGCAAGTTTCATTCAGGCTCCTTGCTAGCAGAAGTTTGAAAATGCAGATAGAAAGGAATATGGTAGCAGGGGGAGAGGTCTGTGTCTGTTGTCCACTGTCCACAGTGCTGGAGAGGGAATGTCACAGGAACCCTTTTTCACCTGTCTTGTACCTTTCCCATTGCTGGTCTGGCTGCAGGAGCAGCTGCCCCCAGTGCTCCCCATCCTGTGAGCCCCTCTGTGCAGTGAGGGTGGGACCCAGCTGCTCCAGCTCTGCCCTGCTCTTGAAGGAGCTCCTGTTGCTTTACTCAGTGTGGTCTGTCCTATTGCAAACAGGGCCTGAGGCTGTACATGAGCTGTTTAAATCTGTGGTAACCAACATAAGTAGCCACAACTCCGTTTACCTTTATTCCCTGGGTATAACCAGGACTGGCTAATTTGGAGATATAACTGATAAAGGCTGTCAGGACTGGGATGCTGAATTGTTCTAATTGAACTGTGTTTGTGGCTTAACTTTCCAGGTTAGAAGAGCTTCAAAAGGGGAGAAACATTTCCAACAAAACATTGCTTTTGCCTTTTGGTAGTGCTTAGGTCATTGCTGGGTTTTGATTTCTTCTCTTCCAGTTCATCTGCCTGATGGGGAGGCAGTGACTGCCTTGCTCAGGAAGAGAAAAACAAAAAGGCCAATGAAACAAAGAACTGAATTGTTCTGCTGTTTTCTCTTACTGGACAGCCTTTTGCTTCTGTATCTCTAAGGTTAAGGAGTGAGAATTATGTCTGAAATTTAGAGTTAAAACTGTCCTTCTCTTTGTATTTCTTTGTCTTCCTTAGCTGCTTGTCTGAGCAGGAGAATAGCTCCACTTCGATTGAAAAAGTTACAGAGTGCTGCATTTTTAGTTTTAGGGAATTATTTACCTGATGTTTATCCTGGAATTTTATTCCATATGTTATTTAGGCTGGAGACTAAGGGCTTTTTTCCTAGGCAAGTTCATGTAGGTAGACAGCAATTTTTTTTAAATTAATAAGTGACATTTCTAATGAGAGGATCTTGAGTGGGGAGAGAGAAGGTGAGGGGCAGTGATTGTTGCTTTTATTCCTAATCCAGGAATCTATCTTTTTAAAGAAAAGCTTCAGATTGAAAAAGTAATTGATCCAGTTTTTTAATTACATGCTAAATATAATAATAAAAAAATCCCATAAGGTCTCTGCTCCCTCTTTTTTTGGTTGTGCTGTCATTGTTAGACCAGACTCCAAATGGACAACATTGTCATAGCTTGGAGCTCTTCCCCTCAATGTGGGAATTTATTTAGTGCATGGGTGATTTGGATGCATCTTATTTTTCCTTTTGTTAATAAAATAAAAAGAACAAAGTGCACTTAGGAATGCCCTGTGTTTCATCTAGAGGAACAGTCATTAGCACAATGTCACAATCAGCAAACAATATCAGAGCTGAAAACCAACAAAAAGGCAGCATGAAAAAAGCTGACGAGAGGAGGAGACAGAAGTATTAAAAAGTATTGCAGATAAAGAACTGTTGACTGCTATTCTTGTAAATATTTCAAAATATAGATCTGGTGTTTTATGGGTTACTAAAACTACTGTAAATACACCAGCTGAATCCCAAATACATCATTCTCTATCCCCAGCAAAGACAGAACAATGCAGCTATAATGTCCCCTTAGTCATCCCTTGCAGACTTGGGTTTAGCTGCAGACCAAAATGACTGGAGCTAACAGAATATTCAAACAAGAAAAAAAACCCAAAACACCTGAGCCTGTCCTACTGTCCAATTTTATATGGAGTACAGAGAGTAGTAGAGCCCTGGGAGCTCAAACTTCTCTTTATTTGTTCCTGGTTCACCTGTAAAAGCTGATTGAGTTTTTCTGAGTGTCTTGGACCCTAGCTTTCTGTCTTATTCTACTTGAAAATTCAGAAGAAATTATTCCTAAGGTCTGGACTAAATCTCTTTTAAAAGTCTTTTCATATTCTTCCATAGAGGATGCTCTCAAAGACTGGTGGATCCCACCCCTTAGTGTGTGCAGTGACTTGTTTGTGTAGTGGCGCACAGACAAAAAAAAAGTTAGGTATCTCTTCTCTGGAAAGGAAGAACACTGTTGCTGGAATTTTATAGCCAGGAATAAGATTGTGCCATAGGTTTGTGTCCCTGTATCATAAATTAAAGAATTTTTAAAATTGTTGTTATCATCATCATCATCATCATCATTGTCATCAGGTTTTGCCTCCCATTATCTCTCTATGATTTTATTTCTGAGTGTGAACATTTGCCTCAGTTCAGGCTGGGTTCCAGAGGGATGCTGTTACACCTACGGGGCTGTGGTTGCCAGCCTGAGCCATCCGTGGTTCTGGGAATGCTGTAAAGAAACAAAGCACCGGCAGCACCAGAAAGAGAGAGGCTCAAAAAAGGCATGTGAGGAACTAAATGACCTCCAGTGTTCTGGTGTCAGAAATCAGTTTCCCAGGCTGCAGTTAGGAAATAGAGGTTTTTGTGCTGCAAGGGCTGTGCACCTTGCTGCTGCTCTCAGGATCTCTCTGGTATCTTTACT
>VZDJ01000077.1:1947016-2039516 GCA_008694505.1 Cyanoderma ruficeps | reverse complement strand
GCGCTATTTCCTTTCACCTCAGCCTGCAGTGTATTACTTAGATTTGCAAGGCATGGCCACCACTAGTACTTAACACTGCTGAAAGAGCCACCCTTCAAGGCTTTTTTAACCACAAAGAAAAGAGAAATATAGTAGCATCGATTGTTAAATCCTGGTGCTTGTTACTCACTGCCCGCACACAGAACATCATGCCTTTGTAGCAGTGAGGAGAGTTGGTATTTATCAGGGTTCAGAGCTAGTTCAGCCACACACTTGACAAATTATTTGTGGAATTGTTGTATTCACAGTCACTTAAATAAGAATCTGTCAACACAAGGCTGTGCTTTGTTGCAGCAGGTCTCACAGTTTTTCCTGTGCACTCAAAGAATGATGGATTGGAGGTAATGCAAATTCACTACCATTTTATATGCTGGTGCCTTCTTCATAGACAGGAAACATAGCTCAGTATCATCTTGTAAAATGCCTTAACTGTAAAGGCCTAGTTCAGTGTTGAAAGTGCTTTTTAAAAATGGTATGTTGGAACAGGGAAATGTAATTCAAATATTTTCCTCACGTCTCATTTTACAGACTGCTTGTTGGAGCAGGTGTGCGTTCAGATTTTCCCAGGCTGAGTAGGACATATGCTTATCTGTGCTTGGTAATTAAAACAAATTAATAAATACAATTATTTGATTTTATGGCAACTTAAAAGTTAATACTGCTTAAAGGCACGTTAAATTTAAAGAGCTCACACAGAAGAAAAAAAAAATACCCATTTAGGTAACTCAGCCTACTTTTCCAATAATAATTTTTTTGGCAATTTCATTTGTCCAGCAAAAAATGCCTATCTGAAAGCTCTTCTGTTACCCATTCCAAAAGGTGTAACTCACAGGTCAAACCCAAAATCTATTGATAGAACAGTGCTTGCAATATGAAATAAAAAAATCTTATCTGTGCTAGCATATATTTTTTAGGTTGATGTTCAAAACTGGAATGTTTTCCTCAGGACTACAGGCAGCCACAAAGCTTGTGCCACTTTTCCTCCAGACGAAATCAGAGCTTTTCCTTGCCCTGCCTCCAAACCTACAACAGCCCACCTCCAGCCTGGGGCAGCACTGGGAGGGATGTAGGAAGCTGAAGGCAGCCCTTGAGGATGTCAAAATGAGTAAGGAGAAGTGATAGCAAGCACTGGATGAGACTTTTCTGGAAAGTTCTCATCTCAGTGGAATAAAAAGGGTTATGGGCTACTTAAGTTATATCTGTACCTTTGTATTTGTGGTCATTCAGAAAAATTGATCTTTCTGGAGTAGGAAAAAGCTTTTCTGTGGGGGAGAGGGCTTTCTCAGAGGCTCATTTCAAGTGTAGGGAATGAACCTGCCAGAAGTTAACACAAATCCCATCTTGTACTGCCTCAAATTCAGACTGCATTACTTAGATACAGCATAATAAAGAGAGAATTCCACAATGTTTATATAAAAATGGTTTCCTAAAAATCAAGCACAAATTTTGGAGACTGAACATATGAAAAATGTAATTCACTTGGCTCAGTGCCCTAATGGGAGCCTCAGATCAATGCGCTGTTGAAACCTTTGCAGATTAGAACAGGTGCTAGTAAAGTCAGGGAATATATTTCCATACACTTCACGGAGGCCAGATTTTAACCCCAGACACTCTGAGCTTAAAATCTGAGCTGACTCCATAAATTTCAGTGCATGTTTAACATGTAAGTGTTTAGTTGAGCTGCACATTGGGGCTGAAGAAAGCTGCCCTGGCACCCTGGCTGCTTTCTGGGTAGTCTGCTTTGACTTGCTCACTTTTATTCTGTTAGAAGACTTCTATTTCTCAAGAACCACTAGGCAATTTTGATTTGAATTTTATGCCTGTGAATGGTGTGAACCTGACTGCTTCACACCAGGGCAGACCCCCTGACCCCCTCCGTTCACCAAGGCATCCCAGTGAAGTGCAGAGCAGGGGCTGCTGCTCCTGCAGTATCTCTGCAGGGGTTATCAGCACTCGCAGATGTGTTTGGAAGCATTTGGATGGCTTCACCTTATCGAGAAATGCCTGCAATACAGCACTGGATATAAATTAATCTGCTCTTGTTAGCCTGGCAGAGATGTCCAGGTAACTCCTCCTGTGCCTCTTTACCTGCAGCCCTGGCCTGTGACAGCACTGTGGTGCCTGCTGCAGGGATCAGGGCTACACTGACCTGCTGGCTTGGGGCACTGTGACCACAGACAGCTCCACGCTGGCTGGAGGGGTTGGCTGTGGCATCTTCATTGTGTGGGCTCTCTTCAGCTTTGGGGAAGGCATCTGCTCAGCTGGGCCCCTGCAAGGGCTGTGCTCTGCGGCCTCCCAGAGTACCCAGACTTCACAGTATTCCTCCCAAAAACCTTTCAAAGCGCTTGGAAACTCGATGCTGTTTCAAACACTACAGATTGACTTACAGTATGGGATATAGTATTTTTACTTGCACCTAAAAACGCTGCTGTGCGGCCAAAAATTCAATCGCCAAGAAATCACACATGGTTCCCAACACAGCTCTTTGATAACATTAAAAGTATATGTAATATTTTGAAATCACTGGCCAATTATTTCTAATAGTTTCATGATAATTTATGTAGAGAATCTCTCTGTTGGATGTGTTCCTGCTTTGGTCTAAATGTATTTTTGAACACTCTGTCAAACATCCCCATTTGGCACCTATTTTGTTTCACTGAATTTCTTTAGTATGTCCAGATCTCTTGCCAATGTATTTGCAGAACATATTTTGACAGCTTTGTCACCAAATTTGTTACTTCTTGTGTTTGGAACGTGTACCAAATTGCAGATATTAATGTGTGTGTGTTTCCTTTTGGTATAGATCCAACTGGATAATACCTTTGTCTTCCCTGGTGATGAATATAATAATATGAGTGATTTTTTTTTATTAATTTCACAAGTTATTAAGATTTAAAAATTTTGACTCTGTCAAAGATGTTTGCAGCTAGAAGCATTCTGAACAGAATACCCTTAAACTTTAAAGAGATGTGGTATTACATTTCTTATTTGAGCTTTTTAATAGAAATTGTATGTAAGTGAAAGCAGTAGCTTCTCCCTCACTTTGCACACACATACACGTGTGTATATATATATATGTATAATTTTATTTCAATATGCTTGGATTAACTGAACTATTGAATTTCAATCTGTTGTGCTCTTTCATGAAATAGTCTTGCTATTGAGTTTGTTGGAGCTGAATGAAAATGGTGTATTTAAGGCTGATCATAATCTTTGCCATCATGTTTTTCTTAATATGGTTTTTCTAGATTAAAAGCTAGATGACAAGATAATGCCTGTTGAAATATAAAGGTCTTTGCTTTGTGGCTCTGCTGCTGGAAGGGGGGTGGCTGAGCTGGCCCCCAAGGGCCATCACATCTCCTGTGCCTCACAGAATATTCTGAGCTGGAAGGGGCCCACAAGGATCATCAAGTCCA
Source organism: Cyanoderma ruficeps (assembly GCA_008694505.1). Lineage (NCBI taxonomy): Eukaryota > Metazoa > Chordata > Aves > Passeriformes > Timaliidae > Cyanoderma > Cyanoderma ruficeps. The sequence continues at coordinate 2,036,061 of VZDJ01000077.1, read as the reverse complement.
GCTCTTAAGTGAATGGCCCATACAGGGATATTTTGAACCCACCCTGGGTGTTCTCAGCACTCTGTTCTAAGCAGCTGAGCTGCTCTGGGGGATGTTCCAGCCCCACAGTCCCTGCAGCCCTGCTCTGGCTGGTTTTCCATGGCCTGGCACAGCTGAGGGTCCTTTGCCATCTCGGGGTGTGTGCAGACCAGGAGAGCACCGCGGCCCAGAATGGATGAGCTGCACAACCATGCTGGTTTTTCCTGTTGTCCAGAAAGTAGGCTGGAAAGATTTAATGAATTAGGTCACCTTTGAGTGGGAAGGCTAAATGTACGTGGAGGACCTACACTAGAATTCAGTTTCAATAAGGCTGTAACTCCTGATTATTCTTACCCTGTTGTGGATAATTTTGTTGTTGGAAATACTTTTGGTCGCCCTTAATGTCACACACAGAGCACTGTGTGGGTCTGGGTGACAGCACTTTCTGAAATGGCAGGGTCCCCAGGAACACCAGAAAACCTCTGCCTGCCCCTAAGGGCTGCTTTTTTGGGTCACTTCCTCAGTTCTTTAAAAGATGCTGTTCAGCTGGCACAGAGCTCTTTGATTTTTTGCTGCTGGCAGATTGGTTGTTTACTGTGCTGAGTAACACACATCAAATAGTAGATGTATCCTGAAACAGCTGGGTTTGCTGCTGATAGTACCACTTTTTCCTATTTTTTGAAATGTAAGATTTGATTTTGAGATGTGATGGGTCTTTCTGAGTTCAGCTATATCACCTTTTACAAAGATTTGATCAAAATTTATAAGTAGCAACAAAAGAAATATTGATTAGTGGAATTGTGTTGTATAAAAATGCAATTGTAGATCTAAAACAGCTCTACAATAAAATCCAGACTAATTTTCAGTGGAGACTGTCATATTACACCCTTAGAATCTGTACCTTAATTTCAGTTATCTCTCTAGACCTCTGTATTTCTCTTTTCCAATTCATTAGTTCTATAAATAGGAGTTAGATTTGAACCAGAAATTAATTTTTTAAAATGAGATTTTATCTAATGTCTTACAAAGAATGTGATGTGTAATAAGAAAGGAAAACATTCCCAATACAGTTTTAATTCTGATCCTTTGGTCTTATACAATAAAGTCTGATTTTTGGAGCGATTTCTTCTGCTTATCTGGACAAGTTGAGATGCAGACTACAATCAGGGCAGGGATACAGTCAGGGCATCAGAGGCTCTTCATCAAAAAGAAATTGTATTAAGTTAAGATGACAAAAGTAGGATGTCTTCTCTGTGTCTGTACTAGTTATAGCATCTATACTGCATTTTTGGGTAAATTATTTGTCAAGTCTGAAGCCCAGCATCAGCAAGGGCAGCAATCCTGTGCCAGCTGCCAGCATTCTCCAGAGAAATAGCAGCAATAGGCCACAGAAAGAGTCTGATCACAACATACTTTCCTTGCCATTACAGAAGAGATTAACATAATAGCTGCTCTGCTAGGTTCAGAATACCAAAAAAAATTCCTTCAAAATAGTGGAGGCCAGGGAAAGATGTGGAATAAGTTAAAATTATAAAGAACAGACTGACCTGCCATTGATTCCATTTTCTTTTTGGTTGGAAATTTTGCATCACAGAATATATATTTTGCTTGTCAGCTTTACTATGGACTTTCTTTGTTTCACTGAAATTCTGAAGTTTTGCTACTTGTTGAACTTTTTTGACGCAGTGATAGCACAATATAAATCAAACACCCTAATCCACACAAAGTAAATCATCAGCTCTTCTGCATAATTTGGTTTGAGTGTTAGTAGAAGGCTAACTCTTCCAGACAACTTCTGACAGATTTCTAAATACGCAAAAAATTTGCTTATTAGAGGTGATATTTATCAGAAAAACTCAGAAGAATGTACGCAGTGAAATACATTTATGGCCATATGAAAAATGAAGTGACCTGTTGGAGACAGCCTGTAGCTCCTGAGGAGCAATGAAATGCTTAGGGAGGTTCCATGACACACATGAGATTATTGTGTATATATAAGAAGTAATAATGTCATCTGGTTTTTTTCTGTTTCCTGTTGATTGACTTTTATAGCTTGCAAGCATTATGCTGGATTGTAAATTGCAATAAATTTAATCAAGAATTATTTTATTCAGCCTACTAATGAGGAATAATAGCGTATGTATCAATTAGACATGTCAATTTGTGTGAAGAAATAGATTTACAAAGGGATAGTAGGTAAAAAAAATATCATTGGTATCAATTCACTTCATTATTTTTAATTTGCTGTGAATATTGAGTACTTCCAACATAAAATCATTCCTCAATTAAAATAAAACAGCTGTACTCCTATCAGCTTTTCCTTGCTTGTTGTTGCTTACAGATTAGCAGTTGTCATTGGCTTCAGTCTCATGTAATTTCATTAATTTGCAACCATAAATGGATAAAAAAAAAATCTTTGGCTTGTCAATGTACTAAGTATTGTATATAATTTTTTTCTTATTTCAGATTGCACTGAAAGGGCAGAACTATTGCAGCAGCAACTTTTGGGGGCTGTTGGACTGTGACAAACCCCATCCGCTCTGTTTTCCAGCATCAGCAGAGCCACTTGGGAGCACTTTGATCACTTGGCCCTTTTTATTGCTCTGGAGTCCCTTTCCTGTCTCCCTGGTGAGCTGTGGCAAACCACAGCCCCCAGATGTGCTCCAGTGCCAACGGGAAGGGCCATTCCCGGAGTGCCCTGGTTCGCAGCCTGGTTTTGCAGCAGGATGAAGGAGCCCCTCACCTTCCTCTGTTAGCAAGTCTCTGCTCTTATTTAGAGTTCCAGGATATCACCAAGGACGTTTGTGTCTTTGAGTGACACTTGTAACCCTGTAGTTGTCCTTCTTTCTCCTGAAATAGATCAAAAGGCTGACAGTAAGAGCACACAGAGAGGGTTGTAAAAGCTACTTTTGCAAGTCCAGATGTGAAAGTGTGGTGCATAATTTCTCCTGTTAACTCCTGTTTTTCTAGTAGTAAGTCCTTAATGGCCTTACAAGGTTTTAAATTGGTCTACCTTATCTTGTTATCATCTAACTATTATTTTAGTGGAAAGTCTAAAAATATAGGTGCCTTAAAGTGTGTGATATATAAGATGTAAGAAACATGCAAAAAGAATCAATAATCAATAATTATAATTATTGATTTTTTCATGTTTCTTACATCTTATTTATAAATGTTTCTGTGCATCTATTATTTATATTTTCATAGAAAAAATATTCTCTCAGATGACTGTGGCTTCAAGACATGAAGGTCAGCTGTACTTCTGATAATTTTTTTTCTGCTGTTGCAGGTTTCAATACCTTTAGCTCCTTTTGATTAAAGGTATTTTATGGTGGTGTATTTCTATTATTTTTTTGTTACCAGTGAGAGCTTTTCGATAGAATTCCTAAAAGAGAACTCGTATTTGTAGGGGGACTGAACACATGGGATTTGAATCCTAGTTAACAGCGAATTCTCTATTACAGGAAGTAAAAGCTTATGAATATTTTCCTTGGCTCTGAAAGTGGGAGCTGACACTAGCTTGTATGGGAGAATTTTAACTAATGATTACAACAATACTTATCTGCTAATTTGTTTCTCCGTGTCTGGAATCAGTATGCTAAATATGTGTGAAATTTTTGGAGCTCATGCTAAAATTCCAACTAGCCAAATACTTATCTGCATTTCACTATTCTTGAAATAATGATAGTAATAATAATAAATAATAGTAAACACAGTAACTGTTTCTTTTTGTGAGTTCCCTCAGCCAAAGTAGATCACGGCATAAACTGAACACATCTTCATTATTTTGAGAAATCTAGAGTAATATCATTTCACACCAAAGGCTTGTTAGAAAAAAAGCCTATGAGAGGTTTTTCAATGCTGTGCTTTTGTACAGGTATCTGCGTATTTCAAAACTGACTGAGAATTGCTGATTACCATAGACACTCCTAACATATAGATGTGTGTAATCTACAGCATCTACAGCAGGACTTGAGCTAATTCATTTATCTCAGTTAATATATCTGTGCAACCTATCATGCTAGGTTTGATGCCAAACTTCTTGGGTGATGTTGAAGAATTTTCCCAGTTGTACAACAAGCATTAGAAAGCTTTCAAACTGTGGGAGAAAATGACAAACAGGAAATTCATAGTACAATCTTGATTGCTGAATTTCTTGAAATGTAAATTATTGTGAGTTGGGATGCCGTTATTTACAAATAAACTTAGTTTTTATCAGTTAGTTATAAACAGATGCTGTCAATCATTTTTGTATTTCCTGTTCATATGCTTGAATCTGTTAATGTTTTAAGTTGTCTGTGTTTTTAAGTGTTGGAATTATGTTGAGCAACATGGTTGCCTGTTTAACAAATGTGATCATTGTTTTTATAAATATGTGAAAAATAGGATATTTTTTAATCATTAACCTTTTTCTGTTTGACATTGAAGAACAAACCTCAGAATACTCTCTTAGTGCTCTGAGAGAAGCTCAAGTTAAAGGATGGCTCTTATGGAATGTGACGAGGCTGCAGCATCATTCAAGCATTTCTTGTGCTGCCGAGCTCCAGTCAGTGCTGTCTCCAGGGATATTCCCGAAGATCCAGCTGCTGTACCTCTGTGACTCTTTTCCCTTCTCTTTCTACAAAGATTCATCTCTTCTGTCCGTGCTGGTAGTCTCTGCTGCAGACTGGCCTCTGTCCATGCTGCCAGACTGCTGCTGTGCTCCCTGGCACAGGTCAGAACGAAAAACCTGATTTTTATTTCTCAGTGGAGAACCATCACCAACCATTGTTGCGGTGTGCAGGACACAGCTATAAACCATAAACACACATATTATTCTGATGCTTCTGTTACTTGACTGTTGTAGCAGCTAAACCTTAAACTTACAAAATTTTAACATCCCTGATATAAAAATTGGCTTAATGGGATAAGGATTCAAATCATAGAAAGAGGAACAAATTATTCTATTTCTTTTTTTAGGCCCTTGCAACACATTCATCATCCTTTTCATGCAGTAGACTATTTGTCAAATCACAAGCAGTTTTTAAAACCAAGGTGGAAGTTAATTTTATCATCCATGTGGGTTAGAAAGTACCCTCCCTGTTTGGACATTATTTCTCTGTGTGAAGCCATGAGTGAGTTTACAGGCTCAGCAAGGCCATAAGTGATTTGCTTTATCCAGCTATTCAGTATTGCCCTACACACCAATAATCCTTTAGTATAATAAAATACACATCTTTCCTTCTTTACTAGAAGTTATAGAGAAGTCTTCTGATCATCCAGCTATGAAAAGCACCATGACTGGTTCTGCCCAGAAGCTGCATGAATACATGTGGAGCAGAAAAGCTGCTCTTTATAGCCAGCTGTAAAATTCTTTCCAGCCTTGTGAATGTTCAAGCCTGAGAAGGCTTTCCCCACCAAGATACAGAATAGCTTCAGCATACCAGCCTTCAGCAGTGTGTATGAGTCAAGATTTCACTCCAAGCCTACACTTCACTGGTGAAACTCAAAGTCAGCCAGCCCATTTCAAGAAGAAAAATGGCATTTGGTTCCAGTAAGCGTCCACAGAACACACTCCAGATTTGACAAACGTGGTAATTAGTTGCTTTTGTGTGTTTAGTACACAGTGCAAATGCTGTAAAATGTTTTTCACATGATGCAACATTGCCAGCAGATAATCACTGGAGCAGTAAACCAAAAGAATTTGTGTATATCCCACAAGCTGCAGGAGGATAAGAAAATGTAAACAAAAACTAACAGCCGAATTTTTCAGATCATACCATTCCTTTTCTTTTGTTAAACTGATTTGTTCTCAAATGTTACTTTCTTGTCAATGTCTCTAGAAATTGATTAGAAAACCCTAAACCGATGTGAAAATGCTTTTGTTTCTCTCTTAGTTTTGACTATGAATCTTTTTAGAACATTTTCAGTTTAATTATGCAGCACTAAAAATTGCAATTAAACTGAATTTGCAATTGAAACTGCTCATTTTAGTTAACTGTCAAATTTACTATGGCGTTGTGAAATAGGGGCCTTTATTATTATGAGGTGTTTTGAAAAAAATTACTTTTTAAACAGGAGAAAAATGTCATATCCCTCAGTCCTATCCCAATGAGCCAAGAAGTTAAAGAGATACCCGACCAGTGAAGCTGGTAACTCTCTCAGCACAGCGGAGTTTCTTCCAGGTGATGTCTTAAAATATTGGCAAAGTGCAAGTATGGACAGTATTGAATAAAGTCTTCTTTTAGTGTATTTAATATCTTCTGTGAAATATGTTTTTCAGAGGTAGGTGGAAGGCTAAAGTTTCTTTGAAGTAGTCTAGTGATAATCCATTTAGGGATATCTGACATGCCCCATTTTGCAGGATGCTATGATGCAATTTGATGGATATTGTGCATTATATGAGACTGTACGAATCTTAATATCTCTGTTCCTCTGTTTTAGCATGTGATGTACAGCTCTGTGTACACAGAGCAGCTCAGACTAGTGTCTGAGACTACCCTTTTCCTCTAAGCCCTAGGCATTTTTATCACTGTGCCAATAAAAGGAAGGGGATTTATGGGGTACTGCTTTTTAATTCATTCAATTCTCTGTTCATTGTGAGGTTAATGTTGTTGATCTATTTTTCTCTTGAAACAAATAAAAACAATATGTGCTGACACTGACTTTGACTTTTGACATGGGAGATAGAGGTCAACATTTAATTCTATATTTATAGACTACATGAACAATATTATCTGTATTAAAAACTGTTCACTCAGTCCTTGTCATTTTACAACTTAGTTCAGTAGTTTATATCACATTGAACGTTTTCTCCAACTCTGATCAGGGTGCCATCATTCACAGCACTTCACCTAAGGGGTTGTCAGCCTTTCCATTAGAACCACCTTTTTTCAGGGGTTCATAACTTGACTAGCCAAAATATTACACCAAGACTGACCTGGGGCTTTATTTTAAGCAAAATATCCATAAAAATATACCCCAGTCCCAGAAACCAAAACCCAACAGAGAGCCCACATAAAGGGAGGAGTTGACTTGTATGGCACATATGCAATGAGCATTTATATTTAAGAAAATGATGTGATTTATCAAGAAGGTATAACACTGCTTAAACATTTAACCATTTCTTTATATCTGAAACATTCTTGGCTGTGTATAAGAGATGCTTGTCTCTCAACTTTTAGGTGACTCATGCCCAAACTACTCAGAAATTGGGTACCAGTGCCAGGGTTAATGGTGTGATGGTTGTAATAAGTGTGTCAGGTACACCTGTACCTGTGTAAGCCCCCTCAACAAAGGAACTTACACTTCTGGAGGGTGTTGTCCTTCTCAAATGAAAATAAGAATTTTTTCTTTTCCAGGAAGGGTAAAGGAAGGACAATCCCATTTTATTTTAGTGGATACAGAGGTACTACAGTTATGCATGACCATTCCTTGGGATATGGAAAAGGACTTTCAGTTCCCTTCAGATCTGGTAAAGTGATTTCACTGAGACAAATCTTTAGACTTTCTGTGCTGTTCTGACATTCCTGGGTGTAAGGACTTTTGCTGATTTTTAGGAGCTAAGGCCTGGCCCATGTAAATGTTCTATTCTTGCTTGCAGGATGAAGGCCTGTGCCATACCTTTATATTCAGGAAAGAAACTGAACTATCAATGCAATTATTATTAATCTGCATTTTTTTTCCAAGTTTATCCAGTCTTCTTTGAGTCAATGGCAAGAAAGATGAGATTAAAGCTGTCTTTCTATGCAAACAACCAGTAACATTTTCCACTGGTTGCTTTTTTCATCTAAATATGTATTTCGTTGGTAATAACAAGAACAAAGTGGAATAACCCATAAGGCTTAATCTATGTGTTTTTAAAATTTTTTAGCATGTACCATATTTATGTAAAAAATCCTTCTAAAATAGCTATTGCAATCTGTAAGCTTTTGAAATATGTGAGGTTTTGCATTAATATGCATATACATTGGTCCATATTAACTGCTAAGGTATTTTAAATAAGGTTTATAGAAATTATTATGCATTTTTAAAGTGCTCTTTAATTCATATATCATTCTTGGAAAACAGAGAATCTGCCACATTTTGAATGTGACTATCTTAATAAGGGCTGTGAAACTGAAACGTTGATGGATCATGTTACATACCAGGCATATCTGAAAAGTTTTTCATTAAAATGAACTCGTAAAGACTCTTAGTGCTTGCTTCTCAGCAGATGGCAAGAGGTGTTTATTTGCCTTATGGAATTCTTTCTGTTTATATACAGAGAAATGGAGAGGACAGCTCTGAAGGATCCGGTTAGTACTTGTAGGAGTATTTAAAATATATATGGTTACTATTAGCCCTAAAAGTTCAGTTATACACCCCTTTGTCAAATAGTTCTACCTTTGCATTAAAACTGTTCCAAATATTGGACTTTCTTGGAAAAAAAAATAGGAATATATCTTCCTGCTGTGGAACCCAGTATGATAAAGATTTTAATATAAGGGCTTTTTTAAATAGTCAAATCTTTTCCATTCTGTGTCTTTCTTTCCTTCTGTCTGCCTGATTCGCTGTCAAATAGCTCCTGCTCTATTTCTGGCACTTAAGAACTTTATTTCTCTTTCCTTGTCCTTTTTCTTTGCATCTGTTTGCTGGTTTCATTGTCTCTTAGCTGCCGTTCCCCATTATTACATCCTTCAATCTGCAAATCCTCTCCCGTATGGGTTCTCGTCCTTCCCTAGGCCTCCTGCCTTTTGATTTTTTCCAGATCTCATTTCCTTTTCACCTGATCTGGCTTTATTCAACTCTGCTCTTGTCTATCTTTCGACCTGTCTCAGGCCTCCCTCTTTCCTTCTGTCCAGTTGTGAATCCATAAACTAAACAAGACTTTGGCAGAAGAAGTTACCAAATGTGGTGTTCAGACCAGAACCTGACAGCTGGAAAAGGAAAAGGGGGATGCAAAACCCAGACTTTTGATTAGACTGGTGTGAATACTTTTTAATGAACAAAACATTCATTGAATATAACCTCTTCTGCTTTCAAAGTTTCCTGCAACAGATTGAGACATTCTGTATTTTATGTAGTTAATATTATTTATGAATTTTATTTGAACATATTCCTGATATGTTTGTAACAGTTTATGCTAGGAACCATGCTTTGTACTGTCTTGGGCATTTGCAAGGATATAAAATGTTATTATTTGAATTTCTGGCTTGGGTGAATTACAGATTTAGGAATTGTGCAGATTGGAGACTTCATCATTATAAAATTAAAAATTCATAATTATAGTTAGGGAATTGAAATTTAATTTAAGGTGTGATTTGAAGTTTGAATTTGTTTTTTCTAGAAAGATTTAAAGAACTGCCAAATATTATCACACCAAATGACATTTTAAGTCAGAATGGACCAAATGTCAGTTATTTTTGCTCTAAAATTCCTGAACAAGTTATCTTACTAATTTGCAGACTGCCTGCTCTCTCTAAGTTTGGTACCTTGCATCTGTGCTAACCAAAAATAAAGCTTTAAGTATTTGACTGGGTTGAGTTTTGGGTTTTCTTTGCTGTGCTGCTTTATTGAGGAGAGATGCACCACATTTGCAGGAGTGTCAGCACATTTACCTGGGTTAGGGCCCATTAGGAGTACATGCACCTGTAAATAGCAAATGTATTAAGGCTGTGTTCCCCCAACCTGACAATATCAAAAATACCTAGAGACAGGCTGAATTTTGAATGAAAGACTAAAAGGCTAATTTGATAATTGCATACTCTGTCCACAACCCCCTGGTTAAATCACAGCCCTTTCACCTGAAACCATTTCAGAATTCCTGGTCTTGTTTCAAATAAGTAAAATTAAAACCCTAACATTGTTTCTATGATAACAGCATTTTAGTTACAGCTCCCAATTAAAAAATTAATTCCCCAGTCTGAAGGCGTCAGACTGGATTACATTCTTTGTTAAAGGAAAAAAGAAAGAATCTTCTGTCTGGTGACCTTTGTTTTGGCTGAAGGCTAATAGACACCGAGCTCTAGAGAGAAAATTCTCCCAGGAAATGTGCATGCTGATATTACTTTATTTACATTATTGTTTTCTAATTCAAATAAGAGTGCTGCTTTTGGGGCTATATACAGGATTTCCCTGCATGGTTTTGTAGCTGAAGCTCTTGCAGCCCCTTCCAGCAGCTGTGGCCTCAGCAGGTGTTGGGGTGCTCCTCCCTGTCCCTCACAGCAGCCCCTCTGAAAAGCTGGGGCTGCTTCTCTTGCAGCTGCTTCCCCAGCGCCCTCTGCCTTGGTTCTGCCGGGAGAAAGCTGGGCCTGCCCTGGATGGAGGTTCTCAGGTGGATTTTGGGGTGCTGTTCTGTACCACAGGTCTTTTTCTTGGGTTATATTGCCTGGGTTGCAGCCAGTCCCTTGTTCTGCTGTGTGAGTGCAGAGTGAGGGGTACAGGACAGGCTTAGACCTCCTGAGAAGACACCAGGGAAAGAACCTCTTCTCTGCAGAGCTGTGACAGAGAATGAGGAGAAAGAGTTGCAGGAGATTGTTAGAAGCTGCTGGTCAGAGTGAGGCAAAGGAAGAGATCTGCCTGGAAGGACAAGGTGGAAGAGGGATCTTGTCTAAGGGTCCCCCCCTTGTGGGATGTGTTTGGGTGTAGCCACTTTTGAATTCACTGCCCTGCTCTGGTGCCCATTTTAACACGGGCAGGCAGATTCACACCAGAGTTTCCCCTCCCTGCATTGTTGAGGAGTTTGAGTGGAATAACAGGCAGATCACATTACTGGGATTTGCACAAGGAAGTGGTCCTCCACGTTAGTATTGATTCCCATCCTTGAGACAGAGGCTCTCTTGTGTTCTAACACTGCCACAGGAATTCCCTCCTGGAGTGCCTAAGCAGTCTGCATTGTGCCATACCTTCCTGGCTTATGAGCTCCTCATGCCCATGTGCAGGTGAGCACTGTGCCTCACCTATCAATGCCACATCTAGGCACAGCTAGTAAATGTTTTTCACTGGATTTTGTTGTTTTTTTAAAATTACACTTACAGCTCTGGGGTAGAGAAGCCCTGGCTGGGAAAGCTGATTTTCCTCTGTTCTGAAGCAAAACCAAGAGGACTGTTTTCTTTGATGTTTTTTTTGCCTTGCAGGCTATCCCAGTGGCCTCACTCTTGAAGAAAAGGAGAGTGAAAGGAACCTCCTTTTCTGCACCTAGAATGAAAAGTGAGCACATGCCTTCTGACTGACAGCACCAGTGCTTTCCTGGCTGATGATGCAGGGATATTGAGCTTGCTTTAAGGTAATTCAGTAATTTCCCTGGAACAACATACCTTCAGGAGTGGAAGATCTGCAATGAAATATATTTTGTCTAGAGAACGCTTTATTGCTCGCTGCCTAACAACAGCCCCTCACGTGGAACTTGACTGTAAGTGTGCTGGCTTCCATCCATTTACTTCAGTTTTTACTCCTGTGAAAGGGAAGAGGGGAAGAGAAGAAGTAATGTTACGAGTCTGGTATCTGCTACGATTTGTTATGAAGGTTCTGTCTCCTCAGGATGTTGTTTGCCCATCTTAACTGGCAATGTTCCTCAGAAACTCAAAAAAACTGCCACAACAGTAATGAATCTTTGCTGAGGGTCATCAGATGTTTTTCTGGGGGTTAAAAAGATCTAAAAGAAATCAAATTTTTCAATCTTCAGAAGAGTTAACAGGTGTTCATATCAGAGAGGTAATGAAATATTGCCTCAGGTAGGGAAATAGTGCTGTAGTGCACCAGTAAATCAGAATGCTCTTCTTGTTCTGAGCTGACTGAACTCGCTTTCAGTAGTTCAGCATATCTTTGTTTATAAATCTAAATGCTATTGTGTTGTATTGTACTTTGCAGTGTAATAAATTGTAACATTCAACATTAACTGGTCAGGCTTCAGTGATAACAAAAGTTCAGCAGGCTGGTGGCACTCTGATCAATATTGCCTTCTATTTATAGTATTGTTACAAATTGAAGTTTTATTTAAATTAGACAATGCTGAGAAGCTTACAGTGGATCAATAAACTAAAATACAGTAACGGATTTTAATTCATGGCTGATATGCTGCTAGTCTTTTGTCACATGCATCCTTAATGTCCCCTAAACAAAATCACATTTACATATCCTGTTGTCTGGCAAAGCTGCAAAACTGTTTTAAAGAAGGAAGATTGTGCTGTGCGATGAGCATTAAAGATGCTGGATAGAAGGGGAAAAGGCCAGATAGCTTCTGCTTGGTTGGGGATTTTTTTGTTTTGCTGTTTTTCTATTCAGTCTAACCTGAGCTATATTTGGTGTACACCATATACATGGTGCTCGTGCTTGGATTCTGCTCTGCTATTCACACCAACATTTCTCCAATGACAGAAGAACCGTTTTTCTCTTACTTTATCTCTGTTATAAGATTAGATTGTAGTTAATGTGACAGGTCTTCTTCTTAGGAGCCACCAGCAGCTTTTGGGGTTTGGTTGGGGATATGAAAACCCAAAGACTATTGAACAATATTTTTATTACTTCTGCTTGAATTAAAAGATGAGGTTTTCTTGCAATTATTAGAATTTGATTTCTGTCAGATCTATCTAATCATTAGGTGATAGTTCATATGTGAGCCACCAACAGTATCTGAGCAATCAGCCCTGGGTGTGTGCATCGGCTGAAGACAAAAGAATTGATGTGTTCCTGCTGACACAAGAGGAATGGTCAAGAATCTTAATTATATATTAATCATCATGGTCAGCTGGCACAACCAACAAAGTCCCTCTCACACAATCCAAAATAAATTTGGAATAATGGTGTCAGAAAAATCACTATAGAGCTTTTACAAGGTCACTGATTTATCTGAAGAAGGGTTTTGAGATGGGTGATTAATAGGGAGATTTGCCATTACATACTATTACATTTTAAACAAAGTCTAAATAGTCTTACAAGAATTCCCATTTTGTTTTTCCAATAGCAAGCATAGGTGCTTTAGAACTGAGGGGATAATTCAGTCTGACCTTCTAAATGTTGCAGATAAAAGAAAGAGATGAAAAAATGCCATATATACCATATGTCTAAGAAGATTTGTAAGTGTATTCTCCTGCCAAAAAAGATCCAGCCCTCCTTTTCCAACACAGTAACTGTGTGGCAAAGCCTGGGCTAAGTGTCCCTCACCCAACAGGCCTGACCCTTCATGTGTCCTGCTGGTTTACACACAGACGTGGTGCTCCTGTGCACTTGCTATGGGCACAGTAACAATTAATGTCCTTCTGTGTCTCTATTCCAAACTCCACTTTGGATCGCACTGCTATCTTTCTTCCTTCCCACCAGATGTTTCAGGCAAGACCAAAAGCAGGCTAAAGATTTTAAATACCTGCTCTTGAGAAGGCTGTGGCAGAAATGCTTACAGAGAAAACAGAGATTATTGGGAAATTAGAAAACAAAAGTTCCGGATTAACTAAATAAAACACATCTTCTCTGCCTGAGATTAACTGTTCTATCTGTCACGTCTGAAGATAGGCAAAGCACGGATGTTTGTGGCAGAGGTTTGGGGGAGTGTGTGAATCTTCCTTCTGATGTCTGGATGTGGGAGGCACAGCAGGAGTGAGTGTCACAGGGATGGGGATGGTTAGAGGGGGTGATTACAGGGGATCCTTGAGGCACTAAAGAGGTATTTGGCTTTCTCTCATCATCCATCTGGGAAGTGTGCACAATAACAAATTGAGTTAAAGGGTATCCCAGGTGGGCATGAAGGGCACTGAAAATCCTCTCAATTGTGGAAGGGTCTGAGCTCACGGGAAAGTATCAGCAGAGCCAAATGTTTTGCATTTCTCCCAGCCTGCTGATTCTTTTGTCCTCCGAGTTATCTTGTTCTCAGGGTCAGTAATCTTTGCATACTGGCAGATACTTGTGTCTTCTGAAGATTTGCTTTCCTTCTGGCCTTGTGTTTCCCTACAAGTCTCTAAGCCGTTTGAAAAATATTTTTATTTTTCTCCCTTGTTTGCTGCCACCAGGTCATTCCCCCTTCTTCCACCTACTGCTGCGGCTGCTGCCTTCTCAGTGTGTGAAGTACCATTCACATCAAATAAAGAAGGAAGTAGAGCAGGCTTTTAACTTCAGCTGTGGGCACAGCTGGGGGGAGCTGCTTTCTAGCAGCAGGAAACATTGTCTTCTTGTTCTGTAAGAATTTCTGAGGCTGGTTTTCCTAGATCAAAATGTAAAAGAGACTTCATCCAGAGATTTTACTTATATATGTGTATATAGATTCATACACACACACACACAAATAATATATTTTCTTTAATCTTGACCTTCTCTCTTCTCAGATATTCTTCCTCCTCCTCCTTAGCAGGGACGGAAATCTCCCTAAGAGACCTAAACCTATGGAGTGTAAAAACTGGAGAGAGATTATCTTGTGCCTTTTTCTGGTTTTTGTCATCGTTCTCCTTTTTGGTTGGTTGACAGCACTGTGATCTAGAGAGAGAGTGAGACAAGCAAACTGGCTGTACTCTGCCCCATTTGGCAGAGAATACCAAAATCCTCTGAAATTAAAGTCCACACTTTTAATAGCATTTTTGAGACCTCATCTTGCATACAAGAACTTAGCCAGGTATTAGGTAATTTAGATAATAAATTCTCTTCAAAGTGACCCATCATCTTAGTATTTATTTTTTTCTAGAGGATGTAAGGCATAAAAGCAAGCTTTGTAGTTTTATATCTGTCAGCATGTCACATAAATATCTCAGTAACTACTGATCTTATCACCATAAAACTTCCATTTATACAGTTAGACATGTCATGTTGGTCAGTTGCACAAAAAGTTAAGTACATGCAATATTAAACTCCAACCCATGCCAGCTCCATTAGCCCACGTCTTGAAGTTCTCTCTGAACACTATTAGAGAAGTGGGGGAGGAGCAGGAGCAGCACACGGCAGAATCAGACGAGGACGGACTCATGTTGAAAATTACTGAAATGATGAAAGAGTTTGCAGAGGGATGTTTGGAGTCTTCGCATTTCCCTGAAAATCAAAAGATCTGTTTTGTGTTTGATGAATGACTTTAATAGTTTTAATGACCTCATATAATTTATTTGATTGTATTCTTCGTTTTTATTGGAAAATCGGCCTAGCAGTGTTTCAAGCTGTATCACCTTTGTATGTCAGAATTGGACTCTGATCTAAACTTGTCATCTTAAAACTTATATTGCTTTTTTATCATTTTTATATTAAGAGTAAAATTCAAAAAATGCTGAAGTTACTAATTTTTTTAGGATTCAGACTGGTTCCTAACAGACTTGGCAGGAATGTGTCTTTAAAAAGCAGTGTAAGCAATTCTTTTTTTCTAGAGTAAAGTTTGTTGGGAGTAATAGTTTAGAAATTGTGCAATTTATTAATTTTATTTATGTTTTGAAAATTCCCATGAATACTTCAATTAATACTGTTTACTAGTCTTAGGTTCTGCTGCAGTTTTTGTTTTATGGCCCTTGGAAATATGTTTGTAGAAAAATCTTACATAGAAAGATTACGTGTGAGTCAAGACATTGTCAGGTAACGAGAAGTCAAAGGACAGTTTTATAAAAACATGCATGCTCAATTGTCTGCCTAATTTTATCAAATAGTTAATTTTATGTATGGACACTATAGGAAAAAAATGACTGAAAGTATGTAACTTGGTTCTCTGTGAGGCCTGGAAACTAAATTGGCTTCTCTAGTGGACACTTACTTCTACAGATACTGGCAGTAAATTGTAGGCAAAGCAAGCATTAGGTGCCACACGCAAATATCTGCCTAGGCCAAATTTTTCAGCTTCTGGAAAATATTAAGAAAGTCACTAACTTTGCATCTTTGTGCTTGTTTTTACATTTGTGTGGATTCGGCAGGGCAGCGCATTGTTTACTCTAAGAAATACAGAGAACATCTCTCATACTTTACAGAAATCCATGAGGCTGCATTTTTTTGGCAGCACTGATAGCAGAAAATCTTTCAGTTGTTAATGATACAAAATTGACTTTGCTATGGTATTCCCTACAGAAAACAGTGCATTAAAAATAATGGTAGTTAAATTTGTATGTGCTCAAGAGTGTTACAATGTGAGGGGTGAGTCCAGTGTTCTGAAACACTGAGACATTTGCAGTGCTGAAAACATGCATGCTGTGTAAAAGCACGTAGCTTCCCTAATTTCAGTAAAACCACTTATGTGTAGTCTCCAATTTTTCATTTATAAAGCTGTGTTTAATTTAAGGCTGGGTTGAGTGTGCTTGTCACTGAGTCCACTATTGGCAAGACTGGTCATTATAAAAATATTAGAACTAACCTTGATTTGCCAGGATCCCAAATGAAGAGGAATCAAGGAGAAATTTGAGTAGTGGCCTTTTTCTCTTCTCCTGAAGGAGACATTATCAACTCATTAGCTACAAGCCTGCACAGAGGCCCCAACTGTGACTCTTAAAGCAAGAAATACATTTCTTGTGGTTAAGATTGACTTTCAGCATGCCAGCTGTCCCTCTTTTGGAAGGATTGGCCTTATTTTTCAAGTAGAACATGTGCCATCTTGATTACCCAAACTCTTAATTCAATGCTGTTTTATGCTTTGTCTACTCAAAATATCCCTTATATCCAGCTTTGATTGGTGGGTAGATGTACCAGTACTGATCAGCTTAATTACCAGTGTGAGGCAGCGCAATGCAGACATGAGGTAGCAGCACACCTTTCCCAGCATTCTGAGGTAATTAACCAAAAAATATTTCCCTGCCACCTGTCTAGCCTTGGAGAAAATCCAGTTTTCTTTCCAAGCTATGGGAAGGGGGGATCAGAGCAGAGTTTGGTTAGTAGGATGGTTATCCATGTGGTTTTTGTTTTTCCCAGAGTCATCTGCAAGGGTTAAGTATGGAGGCTGAGGCTGCTACTCCCTCCCGGTCTTTCCCAGCTCCCAGTGTTGTATCTGTAGCAAAAATATCTGAAGAATTAGGGTGAGCCATGTAGGAAACCATGAGCTGTGATCTTCCAGACTGGAATGCTGAATATACCTTTGGATGCATCAAGAACAAGCATTGACAAAGTTTGGATTTACTGCAGCCAGGTTAAAAATCCTCATTATTTTCTCAGTTGTTCAAGGCTTAAACTCAATTCAATAGCAATGAAAAGGCTAAATTCTTTGTGTGTCAAATGCTTAGAGGAAATATGCTATGATTCTTACCATGCCTGGGTGAAAACATATATAGTCTAGTTGCATTCATTATCTACAGCAAATTAAATATAAAATTTCTCACTCCTCAGTCCATGCATTGCTAGAGCATTCAAACCAATAGAAACAGTATAAAACATCACAAAAACAGAATGTGGATAAAAAAATGTTGCTTTTGATTTTTTAAAAAATATTTTTGTTTCTTATATTATACTGAAAAGGCATATCACAAATTAAAAAGTGATGATAGCAATTCTGGAATAACTTCTGAGTTCTGATGGATGGTAAAGCATGCAAGCTAATGGATGTAGTCATCCATCCATGAAGATGACTTCTATGGTTAAAGCATGCCAGCTGATCTGAAATATTTTTCTAAGACACTGGCGTACCTTATGACTTCAAGTGGTCTTTAACTGGTTTTGATTCAATGAAGATTGTACAAAACAAATAATTTTGCCATTATACTAAAGTCTCTTCCCATGTCATGTTTCCAGAAAATTACTCATGTTTGAGACAAGTTCAATTATCTGTAGTTAGATTTTTTTAAACTTTTTTTTAATGTTGGAATAGTTATTCTGCCATGGCTCAGGAATAGCTAATGGAATTTCATTCAAGGCTCGTTTAAGAAAACAAAACCCATACTTTTTGGCAGGATACAAGTGGGAAGAGATTTAGTCCACAAGATATATTTTATCCTGGCATGTAGGAGAACAGTTGGTGGAAAATGGTTTCCCCTGCAGCCAGTTAGAAACTTTAACTATCTGCCAGTGATTGCTGTGAATGTGGTGCATGACATGTCATGAGGATTCACATAAATAAAAAGGGAAAAGCATCTAGTTCAGGACTGCCTCTATGGGACGGTTGGGAAGAAACATGTGATGAGAGGGAGAGAAGAGTTTTATAATCAAAACGTCTAGGAGTAGACCTCTGGAACCCTGGCTGGGATACTGAGACCTTCTGCAGTAGTTGTCTTTATCATTTGTTATTTTGTAAATTTATTAAATTTGTCTGCTCTGAGCTAAAGATAATGAGGAAGGTTAAAAGGCAAGTTTATTGTTAGTGCTCATTGTTCGCAATTGCATTAGTTGTAACCGTGACACTATGATACAAACAGAACTTTCCAAATCTGAAATTTAAAATTGTTTAAAAAATTTTTAAAGTATCCATAGACCATGAAAATTTCGAAGGAATATAAGTGTTAATATTAAGCAGAATTTAAGTGTCTACAGTTTACCACTTCATTGACTTCATCTGGTCACAAGTGAACTAATGACTCTTATCCATGTTTGTTTAATTTTTTAGCCAGTTGAAATTTCTGACAAATTTTGGAAGTTGTTTTATCAAGCAAACTTGATAAAAACACCTCACTCCCACTCATGCTATTTAATTCCTACTTGATAAACTTGCTCTGCAGTACCTGTAACTGAGGTCAGAAATAGTGCCAGAATTGCTAAGCTATATGTTGAGACCCCAGGCATTTGACTACAAAGTGGAATTTTGGAAGCAGTATCTCCCACTTATTCAGTTTTAGCACAAATCCACATAATGGAACAGCATTAAAGCTTTCCAAGTTAGCAGCCGTGATCAGGGTGGTGGTAGTTGGCCCACAGTGTGCTGCTGTCATTTTGGCCATGGGAGGTTTTGAGGTCTCTTGGCTGCTTTTATTGAAAATGTGTGAAGCTTTTATTTGTTTTTTCTTGTCTTATCAGGCACCCCAAGCCTTCAGCTAAAGGCCTGGTGAGATGGGTGAGTGAAAGGTGTCCATGTTCTCCTGTGCCGTGCTGAGGACCTCTGTGAATGATTCGGTATCGTGGGGGAGCAAAGGATCTGTGGGAACCAGGAGGCCACTCTGGTGGTTTTGGGGATTTGATACCTGGACAGCTACATTCAGGGCAGAAACATCCCAATCAGGCAGGAGTTTGAATTTGTGTAAAAGGCAAAAGGCTCCTGCAGTGTTTATGTTTTGTGAAGAGATGTGTTGGGGAGCTGCAGGGAGCTGGGCCTACCCATCAAGGGGCGACAGGCCCATGGAGCCAAGTGCCAGCCTGAGCCCCTGGGCAGTGCTGGACACCCCTGGGCAGTGCTGGACACCCCTGGGCAGTGCAGGGCTGAGAATCCAGGGACAGAGGGGCAGGAGGCTCCTGGTGCTGTTGGGCTCAGCACATCTCCAGGTGTCCCCTATTTCCCACAGCAAACCTCAACTGCTTGGCAGCATGACAGCAACGGTGAGGGACATCAGGCTTCTCAGTGTTTCCCTCAAGTTAGGATGTCTGTATTCCTCTGATCTATTGGTTTGTGTTGTTTTCTTGTTTGATTTATATCAGTAACAAGATTTGCTGCTAAATCTATTGTAGATTTCTGCTCCAAAATAAGCAGCTCCTGGATATTTTTATTTTTTTTTTTTGGTTTGGGCCTCACAGACTCATAGCAAGGCTGGAGTTGGAGAGGACCTTAAAGATCACCCAGTTTCAGCCCCAACTTCTCTAGGCTGCCCATCTTGTGAGCATGGCAGCAGTGGGAGTTGGGGGTCCCTCCCAGAACTCACATCTCAGAGGGACTTTAGTGATTTGACATTCCTACCATCATCACACAAAGAAACACTTGAATTCCTCTCGTTTGAGGCTATTGACTTCTGTGTGCCATGCCAGGAAACTTGTTGAGAAATAACTTTGAAAAGTCCTCAGAAAAAAGAATGTACTTTGTAGTACTCTCAGTTCTTCAGTGATATTTGCCTAAATGTGTTACTTGAATTACTATCCATTTTTAGTTAAAATGGCTACTGAGATCATTAATCATTATAAAAGCATTAATTAAATAAATATCTGATTTGCTGATTTTTCATGTTCACTACTTTACAAGCATGTGGATTAGATGAAGGAAAAAAGTCCTCCTGTGTTGTTTAAATCCTTTTTGTTCTTCTGCTTTATTTGTTTATCTGGCCCTTGTCCTGTGTCGAACTCTGAGATGCATATTCCTGTGATATTGAAAAAATAAGCTCAGCAATTTTTAGTTAGCTTTTTGTCATGCCCCAAAATGACTCTTCTGCTTACATTTTTTGACCCAGATTCAAATTACAAGCATGGACTTCTGGCTTAGATAAGGAATAGTCAGTTTGAGATTTTCTTTGCCGTATGAGTTTTTTGTTCTGTTTTATAACTGTGCTGAAGAATTTACATCTGGGATTCCATGTCTTTGTTTCAGTGTCTATATTAAAAAGCCCCACTTATATTTATTCAAGATCCTGATGCAAATACATTCAAGGGAAGTTAGATTTTTTTTTCCCTATGGGAATTCGTACTTTAATTCTTTGACTTGTTCTTGAGAGAAAGAGAGACCTTAGTGTTATATAATGAAATAATTCATGGTACAATTAATGTGATGTAGAACAGCAACGTGATATGCTGAATTTAAATAACTGAAACTGATCAAGGGGGACATCAGCATTAAATGCTCAATAGGATTGACGTAACAAATACAAGATGGCCACTGCATTTAAGTTAAAATACTGTCATCTGCTGATACATTCCAGGCAAATTTGTTGATAGACTTAACATTTTGATAGTCTTTGCATTATTTCTTTGAGCCATCAGCTTTTAATTTTCTCTTTCTAGTTAATATACTTGTGTATAATTTAAATGGAAAACTGTTCTGTTTCATCATAAAAGATTTGTCTGTTACTTTTGGTGTGTAAATCAAGTGGACAGCAAAACATTCTTGAACTTGTTTTTTGAGGCATTTGTTGACAACAACAGGAAAAGAGATCACAGAGACCGCCAATAAGTGTGGACATCAATTATTTTTTAATTGTATAGGAGTACAGTACACTAATTAAAACTAGTATATCTTGCAATGCCAAAGGCAAAATTAATTATTAATTTTTATTAATATTCAGAAGTAGCACAAGGAATACATTAAAAAAGATTTTGTGGCTGTGACTGAGATCTTGTTTTGCTTTATATTTTAGTAAAAATAGTATGTTAGCTAAATTTGAATAGTTAAATATGCATCCAAGAGATTATAGGCATTGAACAAGAATGTTCTCTTTGGACTAGTTGCCCAGTGACAGAATATAAGAAGTAAGGAAAATTCTTTAAAAATTCCAGGGCTTCGGTTTGGCTTGTTTACTGACAAATATAAATACACATTATCCTGCTGTTGTTATTGTAGATACTATAATTTTTGAGTTGTTTATTTTAGTTATGATATCTCCTATTCAGTAGAATAATCGGCTTTCCACTCCTGGAGTCCAGCTCAGCAAATTCGATCTGTCCTGCACTGACTTGACAAACCTGACATGCTTCTGGACAAAGTTACTTCTCTTCTGTGAGCAAGTGATTTGTTAATTTATTTCTCCCACAGGTTAGGCTTCAGTCTGCTGTACATAACTCATTGGGAAACTGCCAATCAGAAAGGAAGTTCTTTGGACTTAAAAATGTATTTCCTTACTGTTCTAGACAAAATATTAATAGGCTTTTAATGCATCTGCTCAGCAGGGGAAATTACGGAATGCAAAATTTTAAATTTTGGAATTCACAAAAAATTTATAAAAAATTTTTGAAGTAAGGTGTAAGTAAAATCTTAGCTTTATTGAAATGAGAATGGGAAAAAATACAAGAGAAAAAATGGTGGCTGTTGTGAAACTGTAAAAGGACAGCTTGTGTCTTGTGTTCTTTTAAAAGTTATGTCCAGCTGTAATGGGAGTAATGTATTAGAAATCCTATTGAAGTAGTTGGACGCTGTTGTGAAATTTTTCTAGACTAATGAGATTGATTATTTAGGATCAGACAGTCAAAGTTTTAGTTGGTTGGTTTTGCTTTTGTTTTGTTGTTTTTTCATTTACTGGACCTGGAAATACTTCCCTTTCTCTGATCCTTACATAGAAGCATATTGAGCTATTCATCTCACCTGTTACTCTTAATTATAAAAATTCCTGTATTACATAGAAACGTACTGAATTCATGTACTCCATAGAAGTATGGATACAGATGGTTGTGTTTTAATATTTCTTTAACAAAAATCTAACATAAATATTTCCTGTATTCATATGCACTTTAGTGGTGCAGAGCTGCAGTTCTGAAATTTAGCTTTCACTTCACTCAAGCACCTTGATCCCCTATTATAGCAATATATAAAATATGATTTTGGCTTAGAAACTGGATTGTACAAGTTTGATTGTTACAAATGCCCAGAGCTTTCCTGTTATTTTGTTATAACAAAGCAAGGCACCAAAAACTTAGTTTTCCAATATTTCATTTGCGTGTTCCACGTAAGTGTAGATGTTGTTCTTGTTCTCTTGGAAAATCAGTTAATTACCTCAGAAAAGCCAATTGTGGCTTCTCTTTGCGCTGCAATTTTGTTAACTAAAGGATTTTGTAAACTAAAGGAGTGGTGATGTTCAGCTTAAGTCTACTGCCAGGTCTGTACTGCCTGTGGATTCCTACCTCTTCAGTGCTCTGTCCAAGACGTTGAAAATGTCTCTAATTCCCATATATCTCTGTGCTGGTGTATGTGCGTGCATGTCACAGAGTAGTGAAGAGGAGGAAGCCACTAATTCACTTTGCTGTCTTCCCAGAGGAATCAGCATATGTGGGAAGAGTGGGCTCTTGAAGGCAAACACTGTTCTTCATTCTACTTTGAAGTACTTGCCTTACCAGCTTGTCAGTAAAAATTGACAAAATACAACTCACTTCTAAAAAGATAAATAAAAACTTTTCAAAAAAGTTACCTATCACTATTCTGGAAAAATAGCTCTCAGAGCTGCTCTTGGTAATTCTTCTGCTCCCTGTCCTGAATGTATTGCTTTCTCAAGTGACTGCCGTGGTTGTCCAGGAAAACCAGAGAACACCTTATGGAATAACATCAAAGGGAGACACTTGACAAAGACAAGCAATTTAGATGCTCAGTTCTGGGAATGTATTGACTGAAGATGAAAGCTCTTTAGGGAAGAGACTTTGTCTTCTATTTATATGGAATCTTGCATAATTTAACAAATGTTGGGGACACTATTAATCTCATCCAACTTTAGATGTCTACAGTGTTGCTGTCAATCTTAAGAGAAGATCAATTGCACTCTAAAAGTGTCTGTTTCTCTCCACTGACTATAAAGGGAGCCCTCACAAGTAGCTCAGGTGCAGATGGCTTCATCTATATTTGGGCAGATGAATCCTGCTCTAAAATGCTTTCTAATGTGACAAAATAATAGTAATTGATATTTAAATCCTTGTGAATGTATTTCATTCTTAGAGAAGCTCAGAAAGTGAATGGCAGCTGCTGATTTTGGTTAGTATTATGTTCAACAGCGGAGTGCCAGGGGCTGGTAACACATTCACTGCAGCATCAATCCATTCATAGCTTCTTGAAACGTTAGTTCGGGATATAAATATGAAGTAATTTGCTTGCTCAGTGCAAAAGAATAAAGCTGAACACCTGAGTTGTCAATACCATAATAGCAGCTCAAGAGGAAATGCTGTCTCCCATTGAAAAGACAAAACAGTATAATTAAAATCCTTATGGGAATTACAGCAAAAACTTTCCTATACTGCTGTTGCTGAATCCTCTGGATCAGCTGATAATCTTTTTGAACATCCCAGAAACTGTTTACTGGTATTTTTTGGGAGGTGGAAATGCTGCTTTGAAATACGAAAGAACATCATGTTCTTCTGCAGCAGCACCTGTGTCTTATTAGTGGCAAGTCACTATGCTTAAAGGTTGGCCATGAAGAATCTACAAGACAGTGAATCAGCCATCTGCTCAGCAGGAGTGTTTTAGCCAGCAGAGATGGACTGATATTACTCTTTCATACAGTAGGCATAAAATTCATAGCTGCAGCTGACCTCTATTAGAATGCAGTCCATTCAAGATAAATATACGACAAGCTATTCCTAAAGCTGCTTTAATTGCTATTTGGGAAAGTAATACAAGAACATCCGGAGGAGCATCCTATGGTAGATATATGGACCTGTGCTTAACTGAATTATTGTAATCTCAATACACATTGAGCAATATTCCAGGCAGCCAGTTTTGTCTTGCTCACCCATAAAGGAAATTGTAGGACAGACATAAAAATGCATGTATAAGAAACAGGGAAAAATTACTGATCTGTGAGGCTAAAGAGATTTAGTGTCAGTTGGCATGGAGTACCTGGATGCTAAAACAACCAAGTCTAGATTTAGACTCAGAAAACATGTACCTCACCAATTTCCCTAAAAACTGTGTTGTGAAAAACTGGAGGACTGAATTATTAAATATTTAAATTATGTATGTTTAAGAAAAATTAACAAGTAATATCACACAACACTAGGTATCTAGAGTATGTATGATGCCACTCATATTTTTTCATACTTCTGTTTTCAATTATTTCTGCCATAAATAGCTTTTCAATTGAATAAGTATTCTCCATTTCTACTGAATACCTTTTTTGAGGGTAAGAATAAGAAGTTAAAATAGACTTACTATTCCAATTCTCCCACAATCATCAAACCCTTAAACTAGATCTAAAGAACCCCTGCTTGTTGTAAGAAATAAAGTCAGCATGTTTGGGTTTTGAGAAATTCTAATGCTGAATACAGTTCTGTATAAAGATTCTTATGCTTGTGTGGGAAATCATCAGAAATGTAAAAGCTGTCCTTTCCAACTCCTACTGGATTTTTTTCATTTTAAGATGTATTTATCATGCCATCCAAGTGGGATGATCTCTTCTCAACTGATTAATGTGAAGAAAAGTATCAGTGCTGGTTAAATCGGCTTTTTTTCAGAAATACTCTTTGCTCAGGGAATACCTGGAAACAGAAAGAGCAAGAAGATGTTCTGGAGGACTTAAGATCAGGTCTGCCTTTGGGACAGATGTAACTGCATCCAGTTTTTATCCATCCTGTCTGCCTTAAGTTGCCTTCAGATTCCTTATACCAAGTGCTGCTTGCAGTCATTTCTATCTGCATTATGAGGGAGTATTGCTGTATTTTAACAATTCATAAAACTTGAGTTAAAAAAAAAATCCCTGTTTCACACTCGTGGACAACCTTTTCATGAACTATGTGATTCTTCCTGACTTTAAAATGAAATTCAACTTTTTAAAACCTGTCATGCAAATACTGTTTTAGCACTGCCTTCATCTAGGTGCATGTGTTTCTGCATAGCTAACTGCTTGTTTTATAAAAAAACACCCCAAACTGACAAACTTCTTTATTTTTAACTTGTTTATATTCCTCTTTAACTGCGGATACAAAACCACTAAGGTAGGGCAAGATGGATTATATCCATTCTTTGCACCTTCTGCACATCTGTGCACAAGCAATTACATTGAGGCAGCCTAGGAATTAGTTAAGGGCACAATCACAGAGACAGGAGGAAGAAAAGAACCAGCTCAGCTATCAGGTTGTGCCTGTGTAGCTGGCACTCACATTTACACACATGAAATGAACACATTCGTTTGGGAGTCACAAAAAACCCCCTGAGTCAAATGGCATTTTGCAGATTTTTTCTTCAGAGCAGAAATGCCACTTTAATTGAAGGCAACCAGTGAAATAAATGCTGTATTTTCAAGAGACATCACGGAGTGCAAAGGTTGTGAACAAAGCAGTAACAGCTACAATGAGCCACCAGAAGTAATAGCGAAAACTGTCTTCTATAGCATATGCACAGTTCAGGCCTTTTCTTCACACCTCAGAATGCAACAAGAATATCCATCAAACTCAATCTGTTGCTCTGCCAGTGGAGATGTATTTCAAATAGAGAGTGCAGGCAGTTACCTGGGAAGATCATCTCTTCTGTAAACAACTGAGATCTATGGGTAGCTCTGGTGTAAACTCCTTGTTTTCTCTTGAACTGCTCACCAACCAGCCGGAGCTACAAGCAGGGGGCCTCTGTGTTACAATACTGATTTTTGATGAGCCCTTCCTTTTAAAATATCTATAAATTTAGATAGCTAACTTCTAACTTTATAATCAGTGTATAATCAGTCTCACTAATTTAAATTACTAAAACCTGAGCTGTCCAGCAAAACTATACGTCTGAGTTTGCATTATGGATATATCAAATATTTTTGTCCTTAATTTCCTCTTTTACATCTGAGCCATAGTGAATAGCTCCTACCTGTGTACATGAATGGCAAGAAACTTTGCACACCAATCAGTCTAACTGCAATGCATGTTCCATACTGTTCATTTTACTTACAGTAACTCAGAACACATTATGTCCATGCATGAGGTATCATGTAGTGGTTGAATCTGTGTTTCTTGCCCCCCCTGGAAGGTTGCCTGTCTTCTTTACTGACTTGTTATCAAATATCAAAAGACAGTACTTGATAATTTCCCAACTTGAGTTCAGATCCTTCTTGACCTATGATTTTCTGGATGTGAACAAAATGTACCAGCTGATCTTTCAGTGAAAAATTCAAGATATTGTTAGAATGGTGTCTTAAATACGTTCCAATGTAAATTTAATTCTGTACATAGCAGTGCTCTTGAAAAATTTCTTAATTGCTTTGACTTCTGATAACACGCAAACATTGTCACTAGAAATGGCATATTCTATATTTTGAGCAGAAAAAAAAAATGTCTCCTATCTTTGCACATGTTTTTGTGCTGTTAATCATGGGCTTTTTAAAAGCTCAGCTTGTTCTTATGTAAGACTGCTCCTTCAGGATTTGTTAGATTTGCGTTTATGAGTAATTTTTAGACACTACTGGAACATTTTTTTTATTGCATGGGGAGAAAGCTAAGAATTTAGAGGAATTTTACTTTTTTCAGGTTTTGTTATTAATTGAAGAATTAGTTAACGTCTGTGAGAATTCACACTATTATCTTGTATCTTGAATTTTACAACTGAAATTTCATGGAAACCAGTAAATTTGTACTGTCAAAATTTGCCAGCACATAAATCATTGAGACTATGTTCTCTCATTCTCATCTTAATCAAGAGTAAATTCCCTTTCATAATCTCTAGTCTACAATAGTAAACTAAAAAGCAGATCATTAGAATAATTAGAATTCTAGTGGCAAACAAACAAGCTCTCATTATTGTTTGCATGTGAAGTAAAACTCTCAACTTGTAATTTACTTAAAAGTCTTCAGATCTAAACAGAATATCACTGTGTTTTCTTGAACAAGAGAACAAATGAAACCTGATTTCTCAGGCATAAAACCTCTGTCTTCTCTGTTCACCACACCATGGCTGGGCAGGGTCTGGCAGTAGATGGGAGCTGACTGGCCAGCTGACTTCTGCCAAATGGAAAAAAGTATTGTGTGTGCCTTTTCTACACATAGTAGAGATGCTATAGAGGTCTTTCTTCACACAGCTAATTTTCATGAAATCTGTATTGCTATAATTACCTCTAATTATGCTGTGTCACATAGGGCAATGAATCCAAAAGTGATTAGGGAGAAAGGGAAGGTTGGGCAGTTAACATAGGCTATAATTTCATTCAGTTTTCATCTTCAGAATTACTACTTTCTTGCTTCTCATTTTACCTCTGTTTCTCTTACAACACTCTACCAATTTCCAGCTTGTTTATGTTTCTGTTCTTAATGGCCTTTTTTTTTTTATGTACCATTGTCAACACCTTTTGTGTTCAGAAGGTCCCATCCCAGATTTGAATTCCTGATCCTCCTAATCCTCCAGCTCTATGATCCTAAACCCCTTTTGTTGTTTTAACAATCCGTGAAATACTAAATTGCTTTTTCCTTACCTTTTTCATTCCTCTGCACTTAATTTTTCCAAAATAATTTCTCCCCATCTTTACAGTCATCCTTCCTGAGAAGTTTCCTGCCAGCAGTGCTCTAACAGGCACTGCTCTGGTCATACAGGTTGGAATACGCCATTAGTGAAAAAGTGCTCCATTGCAAGATGCAGTCATACAACAGGAATTTATCCTCTCCCTGGCCCATCTGATCCAAACTTCCTGTGTTTACTGTGCTACAGCTGTGGCTTTGGGTCCAAGAAGGGTGACTGTGAAGATTAAGATGAGGTACATTATTTCTCTGCATACTTTACAAATGTCAGGGCTTGACCAGAGGAAGATTTACTGACGCTCTTCATCCTTCTCTCGTCTTGTGAGTCTCTGATACTGCCAGTCCTCATTTCCGCTGTGTGAGAAGACTGTGACTGAAAAGTGTTTCTTTTACAAAATACTCTTATCTTGCACTGAGATGTTCTGATGTCCCTCTTGCCAGGAGCAGGGAATGGTTGGGTGGCCTTGCTCCTTAGATTTCAGAGAGGAAGGGAATGTTGGAGCTAAGGACTTTGAGAAAGGTGCTCTGAACCACAGAACCGCTTGGCCTAAATGTACAAACTTCTTATTGTCAAATATAAACAAATGCTTTGCCTTCCAATGAGAGTGTGCTGATGATCATGTAGTCCTGCACATAATGACATTCCTAGGGCAGCCCGGTCCATTAGGAGAATTAAAAAAAAAAACAAAACAACAAACCATAACAAACATCAGGGAACATTTACATACAAGCCAGCACATATTAGTCGTGTTCAGAATACGTAACAGATCCCAGTTTCCTGGAGTCAGCATACAGCAGTGAAAATTCACTCCTAGGTGAATTTTCACACTATTTTCACACAGCCTCTTTGTTATAATAGCCAGCTCAGGTTGGGCACAAGGCTTGTCACAGCCACAGCCCCCCTGACTGAGGTAGGGGCATCTGGAATGCTTCAGATTTGTCCAGATTTAATACATCCATTGACCCTCTTACAGCTATCATTTGGTGCAAAATACTTCAAGAAAAGGAATGTAAACACAGACTGTTCTGGTCATGCTCTGCTTCAAAGTACCTGAAATACAGAGGCTGCTCCCATAGCATCAGCCTGTACCTGTGGAAAAAAACATGCACACAAAACTGGGGGCCCTTGTTCATAAAGGATAAAGAATCTTAGCTCTGGGTTGGTAAATGCAGGGCTAAAAGCTGCAGAAGAATATGGACTGTGTCTTTCCCTACAAGATTCAAGGAAAATGAAATAAAAATGAAAATAAAAAGTCTTCTGGCCCTCATCTGTTATCTGTGGCAACTTTTCTAGGCCCAGCATCCGGCCGCTCTTCTTCTTAGCCAGGGATACTTGCTGTTGACAACAGGGCAGTTTTCTGCCGTGATTCTCCAGTCCTGGCAATAGAGAAAAAGGAGGCTAAAATGGGTTAGAAAGGGTCTAGTGGAGGCCAGTGTGGTGTCAGCTTGCTGTCTGTAGTACTACTCCCTCCCAGTGAATCCACACGTCTGGGTGCCAAAGGAAGAAAATGCAACTCCCCGAGCTTCAAAAGGTGCCTCTTGTTCCCTCTGAGGAAGTTGCTAGAATGTCTGTTTTGGTGTCTTACATCACTATAGAAGGTCCAAAAAATCAGATCCACAACCTGCCATCTCATAAATATTTCTTAAAGTAAAAGAGAATGACACTTGGGGGGGTATTACCAGAAAATGTTATGGATCAAACCTTGTTGTTTTGTGAGCCCGGGGTGATTCTGGATGTTGGGCTCCCCAAGCAGAGTCTTTCAGAAGGTATGTAAGGATTTCTAGGCTGTCTTGAGGCTTCCTAATGATCTTTCCACCATTGGTGATGCTTCAGACCTCTTTGGGTAAGAAATACAACTGCTGAGGTGTTTTTTTTCCTTTAGAAAGTTAGGACAGCGTATATGCAAGACTTTTTACAGCTTGCAGGAAGAATGGGGAGGAAATAACTATCTGAGGAAAAACTGCAGTTGCTGAAAGTAAACCGTTTTAACTGATAGTGAGGAATGGAGTGTCTACTCCTAGTGTTGTGAGCAGGAAAGAAAGGATCTCCGATTTGATGATTACTGACAAATTTGTGTGAGTTGGCAATTCTTTGAAAATGAAATTTATTAAACTTGAAATAAGATGTTCACCCCTGAATGAACATCTCCTTTTGTGAAGTTCTAAGATTTTGCTCATGGGCTTTCTTACTGCTATTCTCTTGTTTGAATGAATGTACCCTTAAGGCCAAAATCCATATTGCTGAGTTATTATGAAATACAGACTTTGTCTCCATGTGCTTCTAGACTTAACATAGCTCAACAAATGACACCTGTGAGGTAATTTTGAAGAGAAAGACTGAGGAAAGACAGAAAGAGGAGAAAGGTATAGCTGGTGGGCTGATATAATCATTTGAAGATACTGCAGTATTTTGTGTATTCCAGCACGTGTGCACCTGTAGGTGTTTTTTGTTCCTGCCATTATCCGAGTTGATATGGGTAGCAATAGGAGTTTACTTACGGTCTTAGGGATTGTATGTACTTAAAGATTTGCCAACAGATTTTACGTGTGTTTTTCAAATCTGTTAAGGAGAAATATGATTAGGAAAAAGCAAATTTTCTCACATGGTGAATTTTTTTAATCCTAAAGGTTAAGTTCAAGCTTTCTCAGCATATTGATGCGAGGAATTACCCATTAATTAAATAACATGAGTCATATTCTACCATTGATTTTTTATATATTTCTTGCTGTTTGATTTTAATTAATGGGAGTTCTGTACATAGAGGATTCAAGAAAAGGTCCAGTGTTTAGAATCGGAACTATAAAGTAAAACATGAATATGGTAGTGTGGCTTGCTAATTGCAGTAACGATTGCCATCAGAGCCTCCTACACTGTCTGTGCTCAGGCAAGATTGCCATATGTCACAGGAAGCCTTGCTTGGGCAAGGACAATCAACCTCAGAGTTGATTCACTGTTATTAAAATGAAACACAGCTTCTGTCGTCTTTGGAGAGTGTTGAAAAACTCGAAGGTAGGACAAAGTAAGGTGTACTTACCTCCAAATTCAACCTGTATTTTAATCAATAAGTTTGACATTTTCATGGAGTATTGCAACTGCCATCATCAGGAAGGTTTAAAGGAAGACTCCTGTTCATGGGTTTGATGCACTAAGATTTGCTGATTTCTCACTACTGAAGCAGGTAAACGTATTTAAACTAATGTCTGCAGCCTTGGATTAGAAGCAGGGCTGCACTGTGCTACATATAATTTCACTGGAAATAAGACAGTGTTCTCTCCAAAGATCACACAGTCTAAAATAGTGTCAGTGCTCAGTGTTTGTCTATGTGTGGAGGCTTTTCCATGAGGCAGAGTTGTGCAGTATGCTTCTTTTCATAACACAATGAACTTTGCTGCTCAGAGCAAGCGCCTCCAGTGCTCAGGAATCAGGAAAGAAAATTTAGATTGGCAGGGTAATGAGTAGGCATAGTCACCATGCAGTGCTTAAAAAGACATACTTGAAAGGAAGTTCAGAGCTGCTGCTTTGGTTATTTCCTTGTATTCTTCCTACTCCACTCTGCAGTTCTTTATCTGGATATACAGACCAGTTGACCTTATTAGAAAACAAGAACAGCATATTTTATGACATCAAAAGGCCACAGAGACCAAAAGCAGAGATGCCATCTCCCAGAAAACTGCGATCCATCCAGAATGACTCCTCGGCTGGCTCCTGGTGTATGCAAGGAGCAACCTCCAGTCAGCCAGCCTGTGGGACCAGTCATTTAGCTCATTCTGACCAACCTTCTGTTTTTAAAAGGATCAGGATTGCTGGGCTATATCTGCTACAGTGCCTTGCTTTTTTTCCTTTCCCTAGTTCTGTTTGTCTTGCAGGATCGAGTCCTAGTTGCATAATTATGCTTTCCAGAATTAAACAGATAAATTGGCCTTAAAGAGATAATGTTAACATTGGCTGCAGCATCAGGTTCTCAATAAATTGAGGGGCATCAAAAGTGGTGGTTTTCCTAAACATTAGTTTCCATGATGGCAATTTTTTTAACGAATTTTCAAAACAGACTGTACATTCAGCTGAAAGTCAGCAGCTCCCCTCTGCAAAGCCTGGTTCCCTCTGTCTCTGCATGCTGCAAACATGCACCTTACAAGCTGTGGATAAATTCTTCCAGCCCGTGTCACAGCCCACTCTCCAGATCTTTGTATTGCTCCCCTCAGTATATTTGAGATTAACTTGCACCCCAAACACATCCCACTGTATCAGGGAATCTTAGGTGTAGGATTTGTTCTGCTATGGCATCATACGATACAGCCACCACGTAAGGCAGGAGCAACAATTAAAATTGATGTTATCCATTTAAATATAAATGATTTTAATAAGATTTACTTTGAAAGTGTAATATGATTGACAGCCAGTGATTATTTTAAATAACTTTTGAAGCTAACAGTAGTGGACACTGTGTATGTGTGTGCAGGGGTCTTCTGTAATGCTTGGAGGTTGCTTAGCTGACACCCCAAATCAGGGAGCATTGTTTTTCAAACTAATTTCTATTGTCATCCGGTTTATTCTTTTTCTCGTGCTATGTGTCCCTTGTACCAATTTTAGACTAAAGTAGTGCAAAAACAAAAATGGTAATGGCACTTTCCACAGTATTTCAAAAGGTTTTTAAGTGGAAAAAGGTATTTAGTATTTTTAATAAGCATCTTCAATACTATTGAGTTGGTTTCTTTGTTCATATCACAAGATTAATTATGCTGTCAAGCACTTTCAAGGCCTGCTTAACAAAGATTCAGTGATATAATGGTTTGCTTCGCATTGCCTTTTTTCTGCATAGCAATCACAATCAGCATTAGACAATTTAAAACCCTTTCACAAGCCGGAAGTTCTGAAGAGCCTTTTAATCAACAAAAGTAATTTTGCAAACAACTAGATACAGCGTTTTTCATATTAACTAACTCGTATTAAACTCTGCTATGTGCTTGAATCTCTGGTTCTGGTAATGGATTGTTCAGATTTGCAAGAGACTAAAAGTGGGGAACACAATTAGCACAATGTGCAGTTTGTACCCCATGAAAATTGTAATCTCATGCCATTCTCCAGCTTAATATAAACATTATATTAGTACTTCACTGCAGTTACATATATTTTAATTTTCTCTTAATATGTTGTCTTTGTATAATTACTTATTTTTTCTAAATGCCTGGAAATGTAATCCCTGTTTTAAGGGAGACTACAATTTCTATAGGACAGGTTAGAAATCAAATCCTAATACACTACAAGATTCTGAAATTCTAGTTACAATAGGAAAATCTGTTTAGAAACACTTGCCTTCTAAAATCATCAAGGTCAAGAATGCTTTACTCAGTAATTTTATTGCCATATAGCATTGTAAGAAATCCCACATGATTTAAAAACACTTACTTGATGGAGAGATTGTAAAAGCAAAAACACACTATGGTGAATTTTTTTGTCAAGCACATATATGAATGAAACTAACCTGTTAATGACACCTTTAAAACACTCTTTTTTTTTCCTTTTTTTTTCTTTTATTTTTTTTTTCCCTAAACTGCTAGGAGCATTAATTTGTACCATTGCTGCATGTGGTAATTAGCAACTTCAGCAGTGATTTTCTCTGCCCTAAACCTTTCGTGTTTGACACTATTCCAACCCGGGAGAGGAGTGACCCAGGGATACAGTGCTACAGGACAAGTGGAGCAAATCCTGTCACAAGAAATAACAGGGTCAGAAGACATTGCTAATGAAGTCATAGCAACTGGTTTAAAGAGCCAATCAGAGAAGGCAACAATCTGTAAATGAGGATATAATTAGCAGAAAAAATAACATGCTTTGGTTGGATTCTAGGGGAGCCAGTAATGAAGGCAATGACTGGATATTGAGAGAGATTCCAAAAGATTAGAGCAAACATTGTGCAACAAAGAATACCTAATTAGCAAAAAAAGTGAATATGCCTTAATTAGAAGAAAAATGCATGATTGAAAGACATGGAGTAGGATTTTAATATGAATATAATAATGACTATTAGCCAAATCTCCAGGATGAAAAAAAAAAAAATCCTATCTTCACTTTTTTTGCCTGTACCATTTTGATAAATGGTCATGAAGAAGATAGACTGTAAATTCATATCATGGCTGGGACATTAATACTATTAAAACAGACAATTTTGAGACAGTAATTTAATGGGTTTCCACCCAATTTACACATTTACTACCCCTAACACAGCACTGCAGACAAAGCAGCGCTGTGTCTTTTGGCTGGCCCGAATGTTCTTCTGGTGTGAGGAAGTAATTATGCAAAGAATTTCAGGTGGGTGTCCTGCGGCATGTGAGCTAATGCTTGGTCCGGATATCAGCTAATAGGAAGGAACCCTGGGTGGTTCTTCACACAGAAAAAAAGCCAGTGGTGCTGAGGCCTTGACTGTGTGTGCATAACTACTGCACTGCTGCAACTTGCACTTATTTGTTGCTGTTTGCTTGATTGTTCTTTGGGTTTTTGGTGGGTTTTGTGATTTTTATTTTATTTTTTTTAAGTAGGGACTCATCTAAAATTCGTTAAATGGAAAGAAAAAGCTTCCAATAAGTTCACAGGCTTCTAGATCAGACTCAGAGTGAGCAGAAACCCAGGAAATTTTATTAGTAAAAATTAAACATGTTATTATCCTGAACATAATAGACCCAAATAGAAGAATCCCATAATGGATCGTGCCAGTACAGTATATGCACAGTATTTATGGCTAGCAGTGATGAAAAGTATAATGTTCTACTGCTTATCATTTTATTACAATAGAAAAATCAGGACTCTAACTTGTTAATAATTTTTCACCTTTATAGACATCTAAATGATATTATATTTCCTCCCTTTTTTCTTTTTACAAAATGGTTCTAGGATATTGATTGTCATTTATTTTTACTCATGATATTTAATTGTCATAATTAGCAATCCATGTCTCATTCTCTATCTTAAAAATATCCTGTCAATTTTATAGCATATTTATAGATTAATTTAAATGTATAATTTAATTTATTACTGCATACCTTTGGTTTGTCTGTAACATTAAAATACTTATGGTACAGAATATTTTAATTAAAACTATTCATCAAATGAAGTCCAGGTAGCATCCTTATCCTTGTTTGCAGTAGGGGGTTCTGGCAGTGAAAGCAAGCAAAATAATGGGTCAATTAAAAAAAAATCTAAATATAGCTTTTTCAGAGATCTGATTGCTTAACTCAAGGTTAAAAAGTAAAAAAGAAAGAAAAAAAGAAAGAAAGAAATGTGTTTGTCAGTGGATTCCACAAATTAAATTATGATTTTTTTTTTCCTTTTGCAGACATCAAATCTGGTAATGTCATGGCCAAAGCTGAAGTAAAACTGTACAAGAAGTGGGCTTGAATTTTCATGTGTGACATATCTCAATTTGACAGTCTGCAGGAAATTGGGATATTGTTTTGAGGGTTCTTCTTGTGAAAGGAGCTGTACTATTAATTTTTCCAACAATGAGAAATTCACCCTCTATTTATGAGAATCAAGCTATTTATCCTTTTGGGTCATGTGTTTCTTCATATATATAATAAAAAAAACCCAACTTTTAATGATATTTCTAATAAACTAAGAGTTATTAGTTTGCTGTGCCAGGGAAAAAATACAGCATAGCAGTGTGATGAAAATCCCACCTCCAGCATAACTGAATCAAGGTTTTACTGCAGCTCTCAGCTGACAGTAGGTCTACCATTCTTTTGCCATGTATGCTATTAATTCACTTTCCAGAACTGTCAGGTACTCGGAAAGTAAGAGAAATATACTAAAAATACCAATGTATTTCTCTTCTTCCTTTTGCTAATGTATCTCCACTGATGCTATTTAAAATTAAGCAATGAAGTAGTGTTGAAAGTTCTGACTGGCTCTGAAAACAAAATAGATTAAAAAAATTAACCAGTTAAACAAGAAAAATAAGAAGAAATAGAATCAGTTGACAACTTAATTGTTCAGCTTGTATGCAAATATTCTGACAATAATTTGCCAATGCTTTTGAATATAAGTTTAGAAACACATAATTATAACATTAATTGTTTCTTCTGCTTTAATTCTAGGTTTCTGTCACAAAATAGAAGGCTTAACTGTAATTCATGAGAAAATATAAAAAGTATATTCATTTTGTATTCAATTAGCTTTAAGCATATTCCAGTGCAGCGCAGTATTACAATAATTATTTATGTTAATCTACAGGGGAAGATACAGTACGTTGGCACAATAAATTGTCTTTCTGCTGTGTAGCAATGCCTTTTGAATCACCTTCCGTACTCACAAACAAGAGCATCTACCTGAGTGGAGCAGTTGTCAGATTGTAGGATAAAGACAATGAATTAGTGGCATGTAGGGAAGATACAGCCCTACAAAATCCACCATTCATATCAATATTTAGTTTTCAAACTATGTTGTAATAAAATTGAATGTCTGAGTGTGAGTCTGGAGTGAGAAGAGAGGACATGATGCTGGAAGGCTGGATTGGAATTTGGCCTGGGTTTCTTATTCCAGCTCCGAATGCTAAATTAATCACTGAGATTTATATGAAGGTGAAAGCTACACAACATCTTCATCAAGGAAAAATAGGGTTACAATTCAATAAATTGTGTGGTAATACTTTATTGACTAACGAATATACAGCTCTTTCTAACTGCAGTATTTTACTTTTGGGGACTGTAACAGCATTGCAATTACATTACTAGTATTTGCTAAAAATATGTCTGTCTTCCCTCCTGATCTTAAAATGTGCTTTGAAAAAGGAGGTGAAAGAAGACCCAGAGAGCAGGCTATGCACCATCCCAGAGCCTTGTGGGGAAACAAGCCATGCACAGATAATAGCAGTGCAAACAAGTTGATGCTGCTATTTTTAAACAAGCTGTTATTATTGACTAGCAGAGGTTGCTGGAGGTGGGATGCTGTTAATGAAAAAAGCTCTGGAACAGTAGAATTGCTACTAATCCATGTGCTAGAGAGCCTGATAATGAGAAACACCTAAGTGCAGAATTAAATGGTCCTCAAAAATAATTTCTGCTACATACTTGATAAGGAGTCATAGCATCCTAAGCAGACCCTTTTTCAGAAATCTCTATCCACAGAGATCCCATATTACTCCATTCACAAATTAGAGAGATGAGGAAATCTTCAGGGGGTTATTAGTGAAGCTTTCAAAAAGAGAGAAACCAAATCACTTTGAAACAGACAAGAAACATTCTGCAAAAAGCTATTTTAGGGCCCACTCAGGGAAAACAGGTCACGACACTCAGAAAAAATTGGTGACCATTGATAGGACCTGAGGGAATAGCCTAAAGTTGTGTCAGGGCAGGGTGAAGCTGGCTATTAGAAAAAGGCTCTTCCCCAGAAGTTGCTGGGCACTGCCCAGGCTCCTCAGGGAACGGGCATGGCCCCAAGGCTGCCAGAGCTCCAGGAGAGTTTGGACACCACTCTCAGGTTGGATTGTTGGGGTGTCTGTGCAGGGACAGGGGTTGGTCTCATGACCCTTGTGGGTCTCTTCCCACTCAGGGTGTTCTGTGGTTCTATGCTGCATCCTAAAGCAGATCCATGAGTGTGGAGCACCCTGAAGTGCCGCAGCTGATGGAATCCAAGTGTTGTGGAAAACTAGGCATTTTGTAGATGTATGGCCTGCACTGAGCAGCCTTTTGTTTTCCTTTTCTCAGATCCCATTTTGTTTCTCCTGGTGGCTGTCCCAGCCCACAGAGACATGGAGTCAGAAGACCTGTCTGCTCTGAGATCCTGAGTGAATTTTCTGGATGGTGGAGTCCTTTGGAAGCTGGCAGGGAGCCATTTCCTACAGCTGATGGTGAATGTGCGCCTGCTGACCATGTCTACCTTACCAGGAGGTGAAAAATCAAGGAACTATAGAATGGTAAGGGCTTGGAATAGACCTTGAAAAGCATGTAACCCCAACCCTCCTGCCATAGGCAGGCACACTTCCCACCACACCCAGATTGCTCAAGGCCTTATCCAACCTGACCTTGAGCACTGCCAGCCCTGGAGCATCCACAACCTCCTGAGCAACCTGTCCAGTGTCTCACCACCCTCAGAGGGAAAAATTTCTTCTTATCATCAGAGGCAAAGGAACTGTGATGAGTTAATACCTACACAAATGCAGGTTGTAGACATCTGGAGTTTTGGCCCATGGTTTTCTGCAGTTCTTGCTTTCTGTATGTATTTGATATATTTAATAGCTAGAAACAATTTGGCCACAGAAATTACTCCAGAAATAGGCAAAATGTGTTAGTTTTATATTATCAGATTTCCTTAAAAAGAACTTACAACACTTTGAAATGAGTTTGGGATCTAAATTAGTTTTAAAAACAATTTTTGAAAAATTTTGACATTAATTTATGTGCTGCTTTAAATAATAAACCTCCCAAAAATGAGAATTTTCTTGAATTTGAAATCAAATTAATAAATCAACCTACATCAACTCAACCTTGGATTTCTGAAAAGATTTGTGAACTTTAACAGCTCTTTCAACAGGCCTGTTCTGCATTTTGATTTTCTAGTGCAATGCAATCCAAGTGAGATTTATATGACTACACATTTTGTTGCAAACATTCACAGCTGAAAGCTATTACCTGACTGTCTTCCATATCAGGCCATTTATGTATCTAAGAAAACACTGGCATCTGTTTAATATTTTATTGCTTTAAAAATATCTTTGTTGTTCAGATACAATCTCGCTCTAACATTTTCATGAATAGAGCCTTTATTCTTTCTGTAGAGCAGAGGACGTTTACCTTCATATAAATAATATTAACTATGAGCTGACCCATAATCTGCATTGCAAGAAAATCATGTAATAGGAAATTTTCCTTCAGAATGGGTTGTGAGTTTGTTTTTTTAATTTTTTCTTAAATTTTCTAATATTTCCTGTGATTGCAAACAGGAAACAGGTAATGCCTTGTGATGCTTTGTATTGAACTTCAAAAATAATACATTGAAAACATCCATAACTGCTTTCAGCTTTAGGACCCAACAGTTTATGTTATTACAGATCATTAATTCTTAAGAAGCTTGAAATGTGTACAGGTCTATCCCCTCAATATTAAAAACACATAACTTATGTACCCTATCAATCCATATGCTGTAGATCACTTTATCAAGGAAGAAAATGTAATTATTCTTATTTTATAGACAAGTTAATGCCACAGTGAACAAAGTCATAGAGCAAGTAGAGCTCCTACAAAAAGAAGACTGACAAAACCAAAATTCTGTTGCCTTTTGCATTTTGATTTGTCTTAAATTAGCGCACAGCTAATTTCTTTATTTTTTTATTCTTTCAACGCAAGACTGTCAAAACAGGAGAAAATTTAGTGTCATAAAACACAAAGTGTAGATCTTCAAATCAAACCTGCTTCCAAGCAAGCTCTGAATCAGAGAGGCAGGGACAACCTTAAAGCAAAACCTTACAGTGCAGGACAGAACAGTTTTCCATGATCCAGCACTACACAGAATAGAAAAAATACAGTGATAAGAGAGAGAGACAGAGAGATTGCTCTCTTTCCACAGAGGGATGGCTCAGTCAAATAGGTAAGAGGTTCATGGCACCTGCCTGTCTGTGGGTGTGAAGTGGATCAAAACCCAGCAATTGCTCAATTCCCTCTAGAAGAAAAAAGGCTTTAGTTACTGACACCATTGGAGCACTCAGAGCTCAGGGGAATTTCTCTGTCTTCATCTTGCTTGGCTATGGGCCAAGAACAGGCTGAGAAGGCTCAGGGCTTCTAGTCTGCACCTGCTTATGTCAAAGCTCAAGATGAGCAGGTGGAGGTAGCTTAAACCTCTCCTTTTCAAGTTTTATCAACGCCAGCCCTCCAAACCTTGTGCTTTGTGCCCAGGGTCTAATCCAGAAGATCCGTGTGTCCTCATGTAACAATTGCTAGGAGCTCTATTGAAAGACTTGTGTGAGGGTTTCTCCGCTTCACCAGCTCTGGAGGAGACAAACTCACCTCTCCCTTCTGAGATCTCTGTGGCTCCCAGAGCCCTGCTGGCCCTGTGACCTGGCTGCCAGCACACGGGGAACAACAGAGCCTCTGAGTGCAGCTCAACATTAGGGACAGATTTTCATCTCTGCCTGAATCAACATCTACCACGTGATGTCCTTTATTTACATCAGGAGTGGAGGAAGGGAGGGAAGGCTTCCTGAGAATGAAATGGGTAATTGCTGGCAAAACAGTAAAGCCATCAGCCAGTACAGGTGTAAGTGGTAAAAAAAAAAAGGAGTACCTGACTCTGTAGGGCTGGGGGAATCTTCTCAAGTAATCACTGCTGTTTTCTGCCTTTCACCAAATACTAAAGATTTGGTCTTCTGGGTGTTGCTTCAGGCAAAGCTTTTGACAGACAAACCCTCGGTGTGAGAAGAGGTTGGATTCAAGTGTGACTTCAAGTGACTCCATTGAAGAGACAAGATGTACCCATCTAGGAAACTACATAGGGAATTGTGTGATAGAAATGGAATTATTGAATTGAATACAAAGGGAAATGCAGAACAAATGAGCAGCTGAAATGAAAAACTTGAAAATGGACTCACTCAAAAACAAGGTGAAAAATTTGTTGTAAAATGCTAATCTCTGAAATGCTAAAATAAAAGAAAGCTATTAATTTTAAGGTATAAAATATTTTGGTTTCCACTATAATTTTCATTCATTATTTGAAAATGATAAATTGAATATTAAATTTTGTATATTGAAACTGCAGTGAAGATGTTTTGGGAAAATTTTAGGGAGAGGAAGGCAAGAAAAATTTTATAAAAATTCACAAAAATATGTTGCAAATAAAATCATAAGAATAATTGATATAAGAAATTAACCAGCTGGCTCTGGTACCATGGTTATAAGTATTGACACTGTAAAAAAAAAAAGATTGGAATAAAATCCAAATGTCTGTTTCCCAGGAACACAGATCGGAACCAAAATATTTGGGGATGCTCATCTTAAAAAAAAAAAATCAAATCTGTGTGGCTAAACTGCATAGATGTGGAAAAAAAGAAAGATTTGTCTGAAACAGAAATACTTTCTCTATCTAGTTTTTGAACACGATCATAGGAAACATCAGCACCATGTGCCTATTTCTCCAGCACAGCACATTTCACTACATTTTTTAGAATACACAATGAGTGAGAGGGTGCTCAGATGCATAGTCAGTGGACAACTCTCCATTCCTCACTGCTTGTCTGCATGTGCTTTTCCACATCCTTCAGGTAAATCAGAGATCCAAATGGAAAATTAATTACTGATGGACATCAAGGGGATTTGTGACACTCCCTGGAGACTTTGTGCCCATAAAGCATCTAGGTAGTCTTTCTTTTCTGACAGATATAAAATATAATTGAAATTTAATGTATACTTCAAGTATCATTAAGTAACGAATCAATTATTAAATGCAAGTTCCTCATATATTGCAATATTTTGTATTTTCTTTTTTTCTGTTGTACACCAGTGATTTACAGATATAGACAATAGTGGGGGAAAAACAATGCACAGAATGTGTGCAAATTTGCACACATTGTCTATACACTTGTGCCAAGCTGCTTACTTTAGAAGATGGAAATCTTATAGAAAAAAGATGTTTTCTGTTTGCTGTTACAAGTCATGGAAGCTTCACAGAGGAATAAGCAGACAGGTGTAAAGGGAGGCAGAGACAGCAGCATGGAAGGGAAGAGAGCAGAAAATATTGTGGTGCCTAAATTAAAACCATAAAACGTTTCCACAGTTAGAATGTAAATCTATGTGAATGCCTTCACTCTTGGTCTTTGTTTCGGCTGAATTTCCATCCTCCTACAGAGATGTGATGGAGGGCAGGTGGGAGCTCTGTTCTGGATAGAAAGAATAAATATAAGTAGGCAAATATCCTTTCTTTTACTTTTGACATCATTTAGTAAAGGAGAGGAGGTGGGAAAAAAGAATTATTGGTAGGATGAACTTAAATGCAAAAAAATCAAAATAAATGTTGCCCCATAACTGTTACAGGGGAATTATTTTATTTTTAAAAACTATTGGCCTAAATTGAAATTAAAAATCTGCCCTTATTTAAGAGAATTTCAATGCATATGAGTCTTTAAGTTATTGCATTATTATTAGCAAGTTTCTGTTTTAATACCTAGAAGAATGTTTTGTGTGAAAGTTTATTTTAAAAGACTA
This sequence comes from Cyanoderma ruficeps, assembly GCA_008694505.1. NCBI lineage: Eukaryota > Metazoa > Chordata > Aves > Passeriformes > Timaliidae > Cyanoderma > Cyanoderma ruficeps. Next base: position 1,994,001 of record VZDJ01000077.1, on the reverse strand, counting down.
TGAGATGTCATGTGGAAGGAAGTTGTTCTGCCTTTTGTTTTTTACCAGTATATCACTTGCATCCCTGTTTGTTGGAAAAGAATGATTTTATGTCTGTATTCCCAAATCAGTCTCTTCATTCTTACAATTCCTATTAATTCTTATTAATTGATAAGGTGGTTCTACACAATAGCTGGGAAAAGACTGTTGTCTTTTCTTCTACATTTTCATCTGGACCAGACGGATTTTCCTTGGAAGATAGTACCTGAGGAATCAGGCAGCTCCTCCTGTTTTCTTCTTAATTGATGGAAAAGAACAGATAAAATATTTGTAATTCCTTTCAAATATTCCTTAAACAAACATTTTTAGAGATAATTCCTTTCTGTTCATTTTTAACAGAATGTCAGTGCTTTCTGTTTGCAGGATTTAAAGAGGAAATGGATGGAGAACATCAGGTCCCCAAGCTTTGGGAAATTCTGGCCCAGGATTCAATAGATGAACTTGCTGTGTGCTGCACCAGGTAAAACAATCCCTTTCACAGTGAAAGGGACCAGAATTTTTATTGTCCTTGCATTCCATTTGTGGTTTTACTTTGTGCATAGTTGTTTTTACAGCAGTTATAAGGAAAATTTTGTTGCACCATTTAAGCTCTACAAATAAGTTTTTGTGATGTGTGAAATAGTTAAGTCGGAGCAATCCTTAATTTGGAGGTCTGACTTCAAATTCGGCTTTGAACTTATTTATTTGCTCAAGTATAAAATGATAAAGGTGCCTGTCCAAGGCTCTTAAATCATAACTTTTTTAATTATATGGTCAATTAAATTAGATTTAACCTTAACAGAACTGAACTCAGTTCCAAAGGAACTTACCATTGCTTTTCACCCCTTCACATCTCAGAGTACCTCATCAAACAGATGAGGACCTAAATGTGGGATATTTTGAATTATAAGGTTCTAGAGTCTAATAGGCTTCAAAGAGAAAGCCATCGTTCCTGTTCCATGTAATGAGGAAATTAGTCTAATTGTTTCTGCTAATTGCAGCTGTTGTTGGGTGGCAGAGAGAAAGAAATGCTGGCTGGTCTCAGCCTTCTTGGATATCTTCTTGGTTATGCATCATACCTCACCCCAGGTGAGTGTGCAGGAGGTCTAAGGGCTTGTGTGGAGATGAGAAACTCTTACATTGCTCTCAGCAAACTGTTGAAGCTCTATGAACAAAATTCTGATTGTAACATGATGGACCTACAGATATCAAGGTGTCACCTGGGAGAAGCGGCTCAAATCCCTTATGCCCAGACAAAACACATGCTAATGATGAGCTGTGGCCAGGGACGTTGAGCATCTGTGTATTTCCATGATGTCCATGGGAACCAGTGGGTACTTGCCTCTTTTGAACTCAGTGATTTACACAAGTTCCCTGTGTTTCCTGTGCTTACTCCTATCCAGAGCAGTGGCATTTCACTGAAGATTCAAAGGCTTTATGCTCTTATCTGCTCATCTAATTAGCTTGCCTGAGAAGCAAAACAGATTAGCTGTCTTGAGCCAGAGGCACATGCTAATGGAGCTAGGAGATGGCTTTATACCACACAGCTGGATCCTCAGAGCTACATCCAAAGGTCTGGAACACTCACAGAACAATTCCCATTTACTTCAGCAGAAGTGGGCTAAGGCCCTGAGCTTTGAAACTGTTTGTCTCAGAATGTAATGTACATTGGTGTCAAGCATGGCTGTGCTCTAAGAGCAAAATATTAACCTATAGTAACAGTACTTTGCACTTACCTAGAAGCTCTCAAAGAGTCATTTCTCTGCACTTTAATTAATTAACCTTTACAACAACATGTCTTTGAGGGTTAGCTAAGGATCAGAACTGAGTGACGAGTTTAAAAATCTCCAGCTATTCATTTATGCTTAGACTATTTTTGATTGGAGAGTATTTTTGTCTTTTTTTTTCCAGATTTTCTTTCTCATAACACCATTTTTAAAAGCATGTTTTAATCATAAGCACTTAAATATTCGTCAAGCAAAAATGAGTGTTCATACTTTTACTGGCATCTGTTGGGTAACAGTTCACTGCTTCTGCCTTTTACTGCTTCTCCTTCCACGGCACCTGCTGCCTCTTTCCCCATATCCCTCAATCATTTTCTGATGTGTCCTCACCAGTCCCTATTAAAGCAATGCTGATTCTTAAACCTCTTTGTTCCAGTGTGAAATCCAAAATATTCAGACATGCAGAATCATTTCTGTGTTGCACTGAACTGGTGGGATAAGATGGACAATTAGAGGAAAACACACCAGAATTCCCAACTCACTGTATTGACTGAGGCTCAGAGTTTCATTAACAGCTCTTTAGGAAGTTTGTCTTAAAGAGATGATAACTCAAAGACGTTTGTGAATATCTTTGAATAATCAATATATTTCATTTTCCTGTGAGTTTTAAATTCCTTGGACATTATATTAATGGTAGATATGTATAGAGTGTAGAAGTCCTGATAGTTGTTTTCTAGTCTTTAAATAGGACTCTCTCTCTTACCCATGGGCTCAAATAATGCAACATGTGGACTTTCTAGAAGACAAAATCCTTACTTATGGTTAAGATTTAGGCAATGTCTAATATTCTGCTGGAGACTAAAATTTGGAGGGAAAAGAATACAGAAATACCAGACTAAACGGGCTCTACTGGATCTAAATCAGTAACTAGCTAAAAAAATGTGGAAAAGTATCTCGATTCTCCATCTCCCTTTTCTGTGACCTAGAATGAGGAAGTTCCTTTTCCTCATGAGTATATTGTTATTAAGTTTGTCAAAAAATTAAAAAATTCTTTGGGTTTCTTTCATTTGCCATGTTTACTTCCAGGGAATCATTAGTTAATGCATCTTGAACTACATGAGCTCATTCAGGTTTGTGGCTGGTGTGATAGCTATGTTCCATGAATCCCATGTGCCATCTGGCTGCAGTTCCATTTGGATCATGTTTAGTCATTAGCTGTTAAAAGGATCTGTGGTCATTTATCTTAGTGAATCAGAACTGGAGTTTAGCATTATTTTTATATGACACTGAAAGTCTATTTTTTAGATATATATTATTTAGGCTTGCTTATTTTATTTTTTAAATTCACTTTTAGGTTAATATTTTTAATTGCTATATTACAAAGATTACATGTTGTTTGTTTATACTGAGTCATTATATAATGACCCTGTGCTAGGATTTCTCTTGAAGTCTAAATGTTCCTTATTGTTCTATTGTTTCATTTAAAAGAACAATCATTGGTGACACGTAAATGAGTAAAGTTTTATAAAAATAACTTGGAATAAATTTTTAATAGGACGTATTATTATCCTTTGACTCATAGCAAGTCATTCATAAACACCATTAAATCCTGATAATTATAGCTGTAGCTGCAGGGTTACTACCTTTACAGTCCTTATGCAGACTTCATTTAGAGGTCCAGTGGGGACATGCACACAACTGCTACAAAATGTTGCTATTAATGGTTTCCTTTGGAACAGTATTGTGCTAGATTAAACATTCACTCATGAAACAAAAATGTTTATAGGTCATCTAATAGCTAAGCATTCTGTGGCTTAAAGCAAATCCGTTAGCACTGGATTCCAGATTTTAGGACCTGCACAATTTTCTTTTTTTCTTCTGTATGCAACAAGAAATATAGAGATTTTGTACTGCAGAAAAAAAACTCAGCAATTTTCTCTGAATAATGCAGCAATCACCATTTTCCCCAAAGTAAATTGGACTATTTTGGTTTATAAAGCTGCTTAATAACTTTTGCAGTACCTCCTTTTCTTTTTTGTCCCCTTGTTGCTCAGTTTCAGAGTTACCTTCTGGGATAGTGCAAATTCTTACTGGATACTGCCTTCAGTTTCACGTCTTACGAAATACATGCTAATATATTTCCAGGAAATTTCAGGTCTAGATTAAGCATCAGGGCTTTTGTTCTTCTAGAAAATAATCTAGACGTCAATTTCAGAGCTACATAGGCTCTATTGAGTATCTTGTAACGTAAATCCTTTCCAGGAACATTCAACAAAAAGGATATTTAGGAAGAAAATATAGGTACATCTCAAAACTCTTCTCTGTCCTAAAACAAAGATCTCCCAGGTTATTTTTAAACCCCAGTGTGCAGTGGAATTTGCACCATCTCGTTTTTCTAGTTGCCTTTTTCCTTTTTCCAGTGCAGTTTGCAGTTAATTCTCCCCAGTGGGACAAGCTAAGCACAAAGCACAGTGGCAGCTCCCAGGACCTGCTCAGCTCTGATGGCCTTTCCCCACCTGCTCCATGCCAGAAGTCCCTGCCAGGCATATCAGACATCCACGAGCAACTGGGCTGATGCCAGCAAGCTGCTGTTGTGCTACTACACCCCTAGAAACTGCTTCCACCTTGGACTGATTTACCTTTAACACCACCTTTTTGCAGTCTTCTAACACTGTTTGGATTCCTTCAGTTGGGCTTTGCTCACTGAAGGCCTCAGAGCTGAGATTTTGCATTATGTCTTAGAAAAACCTGTGACAGAAAGAAAGAAATATTAAAAATTAATTGAAGACTGAGCCGGCCTTTTGCATTCTGACAGGTGTTAATACTGTTCTACAATTTTGAAAATACTCTTCCATAGTTGGAGGATCCCAGATGGACAATATCACTTTTACAAATTAATGGTGTCGTAATTAAAGATATTCCAACATATCATAAGAGATGAAGAAATGTTTGTTAAACAGAAAAGGTGTTTTGAAATGCTGTGATGATCTGATATACAAAACAGCTTCTAATTTGTTCTCCTGGTACTAATTGCCAGTAGTCACTAGATAAGATTAGACTGATGTTAATTCACTATATTAGGCAGCAGATAGTTATCTTTGCAGGTGTATTTCTCATAGCCATCAAAGAACTTTAATAAAAAAGGTGAATATTGTTAAAACGCAATATCAAACAAAGGGCTAGATCCTTTTTTTCCTCTCCTTTATTGCTGACTCTCATTTTTTCCAGAAGAGTGAAACACTGCTAGAGATTTTAGGCATTTAGGACAGCAAGTGTTGATATAAATCCAGTTCCTCAGTTTGGAAACACTTTTCCTTTTCCTGTGCAATAAGGATTCGTAAAACCGTACCTCAACTCCTCCCCACTCATGTTTGAAAAACATTACCTGAAAAACAGCATTAAAACATTATTTCATAAAAGTTATTGAAAATATCTATTGTGGAAATTTTAGAAATGATGAGTGGGAAAAGAGAAAAAATTAGGGCTAAGAAACATAGAACTAATTACACATATTCCTTAAGGCTTCTTTAAGGCCTCTTGCTGGATACCCAGGGAGTTGGAATATAAGTTTCTATGTCTTAGTAAATCAGCATAATGATTCTCTTTAGTGTTTTGGTGTGACTCTCGGATTTTTTGGGTATTAATAGAAAATAATTCCTGCCTATTCCCTTTCTATATCCCTTAGGGAAAAAAATCCTACTTTTGTGCCTTTTGCATGGGCATATTTTGCTAAATTTATTTATATTTTTTTTAACTTGTGCAGATTTTCAGAACTTTTGAAGGAATCTCTCTCAGGATTCATAACAATGGAAACAGTGGTGACTGGAGACTTCCCAGTAAAAATTCCTATTGTTGTCAATTGCTCTTAAGAACATCTCATCACTTTATTTAAATGTACGTGCTGGTTTATGGAGTATTTATAGTTGCTGGCAAATCCACCGTTTTATCATTTTGAGACCTCTAATAACAGGCTCCCAAAATCTTGGGGACAGGAAGGAGGTTTAATAATAAATACCAAGTCTACTATACTTCAATTCCCCCTGCTTTTTATTTATTAAATAGCAACAGAGTGGTCAACCAGTATGAATTACAAATAAACATTGGCCATTCAATTCTTCACCAATTAAGCAAGTGTTGCTAACACAAGTGACGTATATGGAAATGTTAGGATCTCTCCCTTAAATATAGAGAACCCCATACCAGAAAGGCACAGAAAACATAGCAGTAACATTGTCTGTAACCTGCCAACCCTTTCCTTTTCTGAACAGGCTCAACTGATACTTGCTCTGCTCTGAATTTTAATTAGTGATGGCATATTTTGGAGATGATACATCCAGAAGTGCTGATAAAGCACTGAGTTGAGCAAATGAGTGCTGCACATCTAGGCAGTGACCTAACATTTGTTGGGTGTCGTACAATTATTTTCCTCATGACAGGGAGTTTGAAAACCTGTAGGTAATTCAGTGTTGTTCAGCGTTCCTCTGTGATTTGGCTTTGTTGTGGTTTTATGTTTTTGTTCTTCGTTGATTTTTTTGGCTTTTTCTCAATGGTCATTGAGAAGGATTTTTTAAAAATCTGGATTCTGAAACACATATTGGTTCACCACAATTTTCTTAGTGCTGCTTTTGACATGTAGAATCTGGTTAGGCTAAAAAAATAGTAATTTATAGTCTCAGTAAACAGTGTTCAGTGGTGACCTTTCTGCACAAAGGCTGTCTGCTCCAGACACCCTATTAAAGACTTCGGGATGCCTGAGACAGTCCCTGTGTGCCTTGGTACTACAGCAGGTCAAGGAACTCCTTTTATTCAGTATGGAGATTCGCTTTGTAGTGGCATTTCAAAAAGGCTGGGAGAGTTGCCCTGTACTGCACACACTTCGTAATTGCTAATTTCAGGTCTTTTCAGGGTAACTGATTCTATCATGTAAATAAAAAATTATGTGTTTTTAAACCGAGGTATAACGGAGCAAATGGAAAATTTACATCGTACTCACAGAAGATATTTATTAAGACTGAACAACAAAACAGAATTTCTGAGATGAGTATTTTTTCTTCTTGAAAAAAATTAAAATTTAGGTTTAAAAAAACCCCCTCAAGTTGTATTTAACAATGTAAATGTCAAAGTTTTTTTAAAAACTTTACAAGTAGTTAAAGCTTCATTGCTTTATATAAAAGAAATCACAGCAGAAAATACATGTAACACTGATAAATAATTCAAGTGCTTAGATTTTAAAAATAGTAATTGCTATGAAAATAAGCATTTTAATAACATTTTCTACATACACCTATATTATATATATATATAATCCTTTAATACACTTTATACAAAATTGTGGAGGGGTTTATGCATTGTATACGAAATAACCATCTTAACAACCATTTCATATTTGTACAAACATGTAAATATAAAACAGCAATTAACTGTAGGGAAAATTCTTCTGAAGTGATTTTGAGAATTGTCATGGTCAAGCAGGCTCATTGAGAATTGCACTAACGGGCATGGAGGCAGAGCAGGAGTGCAGTGTGTGATGTCGGTGCATCACAAAATAAATCTCACTCATAACCATGTGCACGGAGCCCTGTAAGACACTGAGCATTTTGTGTCTGAGACATTTCAATCCGTGCTCACCCCAAAAGCGAGGCAGGTGTGTAATAAGTGTTCTGCTGGCTCGGGGCCAGCATCTCACAGGAGGGACCTCAGAGGGTTGGGATCCCCTCCTGCCCCTGGTGTGAGGATGCCCCTGCTCCCAGCGGGGTCCCATGAAGCAATGCCCAGCCTTCAGGTACCATGGCAAGCTTAGAATATTTTCCTTTTTCTCCCCATGTCTTTCTGGAGGAGAAGGTGGAGTGCTTGAGTCTTGAGAAAAAGTATGATGTATACACAGGATTGTGCAGCATTTTGATTCAGAGTTTAGGTTTCCCTGTTTTCCATTGTTCTGGAGTTTTAGTGGTTTATTCAGGTTAGGTGAAATGAAAAAAAAATATTTTATGGACACTAAAAATTTATAGGGAACTTGTGCTCTAAGCACGTTTCAATACAAATTAGGAAATGTAGAACAGGGTCTGTACTTGGTCATTTTGCTAAAGAAATATATCACATTCTTGTTTTTACTTTAATTTGTCCGAGACACAAGATACTGAATACATAATGGGTTCTTTCAGTTTAGTTATATGCATCAGGTAATTTAGGTTTCAATCTTTTGAGTTCATATTTCCAAAATATTTCCAATTTTAGGAGAACATGAGCCAGTTGCAGACCTCTTAAACTGTCATTTGAACCACATTCTCAGCACAGTTCAGAGATACAGTAAGAAGTGTTCCAGCTTTTGCACAGTATTGCATATTGTTCCCATGGTCTTCTTCATATACATCATCATTTCTAAAGCTAGACCAAAAAAAAGGTGGCCAAAATTACTCAGATTTAATTGCACCTCTGAGAGGATAGAATTTAACTCATTTTTTTCCCCAAATTTTGTGGTTTATATTTGCATTCGAGGCCTTTTTTTCTACATACAGTTCTGTTACTGTGTGTAGCATGCTGACTCATATTAAATAGAGTTTATTATACAAAAATACAGTAAATATATTTCAAGGCAACAGGAAAATCTCACTGTGCATTGTGTCTAATTGTTATTTATTGATGTGGGGGCCACAGCAGGCCTTACCATGTTAAAAATTCTTCTTTTAATTTTTGCAAATCACATTTTCAGCTCTACATTGTGAAGGATGCAAAGCTTTAGATGATACCCGAAGACTTGACAGTATATTATGCCAGGGAGTGACAATTTTTAAAAAAAAAAAAAATCCAGTTCCAAGTGTAAGTTTAAAAATGTAACTAAAAGCCTTCATCAAAGTTTAAAGAGCTTCTTGCGCTTTTAGCATCTGCTTATTCTGATTTATTGACAATGACACACCTAGCAACAGTCATTCCTGCTGAAGCAGTGAAGTAATGGACTTCAGGAGAAAAGGGGAAAAAACAAGTATGTGCTGCACACAGGAGAGAGGCCGCTGATTACAGACCACTAATTTGTTATGCACTCTGGCAAATCAGCAGTGATTCATATGACAAATAAGGAGAAAAAATTAACAGCTGTCATGTTGTGATGTGTTAATTTCCTGACAGTCTCTGCACTGAAGCCAATTACTGATTTAAGGGCAGGGAGAGAGAGCCCTGTTCAAGCTTCTAATTAGGCTTCTTCAAGACTAAAAGGATAAAAGCAAAAATAAGAGCAAGAGAATGAAGCAGGTAGCCCCAGCTTCATAAAGCATACATGCTTTTAAATCCTCAATTAAATAGCTTTAAGCTTAAGTGTGTTTAAGATAAGAATTTAGAAACATTTATTCACTTTTATCCACGACCTTGTGTTTTAGTCCTTTGTGTAATTGGGAGATTGAGCAAGCCCAGGGCTCTGCCTTTTCCTCCTCCTGCACCCGTGCAGGTTCTGGATGTGACCTGCTGCTAAAACCTTTGTTTAGCAATGCCAGCACCTGCACATCTGCTTCAGACCCAGCCAGTGTGAAGGGACATCAACAAGTTCTTGCCCTTTTGGCCCTGAGAAGGGTCCTTGTAACCTGAGGGAGCTATAATTGCTGGTTAAGGGCTTGGCTCTGACTCCTACCCTTGCATAAGCAGCCCTGACACTCACGGGAGGACCGAGGAGCCTCTGGGCCACGTGCAGGGAACTGAGCTCATTCTGGGAGCTCTGGAGGGCCTTCATTTGGAAGGAAATTGGAGAGGAGAGCAATCAGCATCCAGCCTGATGGAGTCCAGGGTGAGGCAGGACCTGGAAAGAAAGAGCCGTGTTGAGGAAATGTCAAGGCACCAGGTGATTCACGCTGTGGTTGTGAAATGAGCCTGACTCAGTAGTGCAGTATGATGTACAGCCCCCAGCTGTCCCTAAAATGGGCAAATAAACTGGGTATGGCATGAAGCATTCCAGTAAAGTAGCTGATTTTGTAAGAAATATTTTATTTTCTTAATGTAACACTTAAAAATTAAACCCAGGTTTCCTGTCGACCTGCAATATAAACCTATGGTATAAAACTACCAACTGACTGTAAAGAGCCTTTGCCTTTTTTTTTTTTGGCATTTACTCAAAAGTGATGTGTGATATAAAAATCAGGAATTAGTCATTGAAAAGGAAGCATGGATTTGCTCCAAAAGGAAGCAGCATTTTCATCCACACAATATTTTAAATTTTCTATCTCGTATTCAGATGGTCATGAAAAGTGACTTTTACAAGTTTCTACCAAACTTTTTCAGAACTCTCTTCTGCTTTCTAAAAAGCAGTTATAGTAAAAATTTTGAAAAAAATCACTTGCATTTTAAAATGGGCAGCCATATCTTATTTCTACATTATGGCTCCCTTCATTTGGGTCTGAAATACAGCTCTTCCTTGCTTCAGGAATGGGCAGAAGCAGAACTTTACTGAAAATTCAGCAGCAAATATGTTGTGAATTCCTAAAATGAATTTGCACTGGGAAAGAAAGAAATGCTTCTAATGAAGTTCTGCAACCTCCATCATGGTCCAGCCTCTCCAAAGAAAGTATGATCGGCCCCAGCTTAGGCAGCTGAAAGGAGCTGAGGTGCAGCAATACAGAGTTTAGGATATTTAAATGATCCCAGACCAAAATTTCTGTGTGTTATTTGCATCAGACTTCAATCACGGCTCTAGATATAAAATAACACTTTTGATGACTAGGTGGGATCAACTGGAGAACCAGGTGCTGATGGAGAAAATAAAATATGTGTGTGATGTGTGCTCTAAACTAAATGCTACCAAATATAAATAAATATATATGAAGTCAATGTGGTAATTAAGTGACAGTGGAATAATACACAAGAGACTGGCTTTATTGGGGGAATCAACTCAGAGTCATTTGAAATCCGCTGCCTGCAATTCTTTCCCACATTTATATGGCAACTTTAGTAAATAATAATTTTATAGGTTTTGAGCAACTATATAAAACAGATTTTGTGCTTTTTTTTCCTTTATTTAAAGGATTTAGTAATCTAAATTGATGTCATTGGTTCTTAACTTGCTGTAAGTTTGCATGCTAGTAGGATGGATGTCTATTTGTAATAGTTATTAATAATTTTTGCAGATTTCAATATAAGTGATTGTAGGTATGCTGTTGTAAGAGCCAGTAAGACCTTTCTGACATTGATTTTGCTTGCAAGTTCATCCTTATTCTTGCTGGGATGGATAAAGGTAATTCAGTCTCTAGGCTTGCTCAATCCAGATCTACTATCAATTCAATTGAAATATGTCTACATTGAATGTATTATCTTTTTCGGAAGGATAGCTAAGTGAATTAAGCACATGCAATACTTATCTTATCACCGTCCAGGCTAACTTATACTTTATTGATTTATAGTGCCCTTCATAAGCACAAAGGTGTTCTGCTCTATTTTATGCCCATGGACTGCTTCAAGCACCTTCGAAATGCAGCCCCTTCTGTCGTTAATTTGCTTTCATACTTGATTGCATCCAGAGTCAACTGCTGGCTCAAAGCAGAGTCTTCAAACCCTTTCCAGGATTCCTCACTACAAACTGGGCAGGTGGTGCCTTTTTTGGGCTTCCCTAAAAATAGAGGCTAGACAGAATTCAGAGAATAAAAGTGGACATATTTAATGAAGGGCCTTCAGGTATATTAAGGGCAGATGAAGCCTCTCTAATGGGCTGCACCTAAAATGGACGATGGCCATGAGTTTTTCAGGCAGTTATAACTAAATTTGGTGCATTTACATATCAGGGGTTAATCCTCCAATTACAGCTCCAGTTTGCTCCCCCTCAATTCACTTTTGTTTATACTTTTTGGAGCCTGAGGCAGTAGGGTATCGTGGAGTTTCAGGCCTAGAGGGGTTGGTTTGTGTGACCAAAATGTGAAGACAGTAACTAACACTCTATATGGAATTTAGAGTTATACACTAAAGCAGTATGGGATTTGAAAAATAGAAAAGCTAAAATCCTAAGGCATCACAGGTTATAAGAGGCCAAATCCTGGAGTCCTTTCCAAGCACTGCTGGCCTTTGGGGGCCCTGCAGCCCTGCACAGAAGCGTGTCGAGTGTTCAGTCCTGGGCGTGACTCTGCTCAGAGCCTCTGCTCTGGAACATATCGACTTGCTCCTTGCTAAGTGGTGTTAAACTGCACAGGGGAGCTCCTGGAGCCAGGAGACAGAGACGTGTATAATCCCCCCCAGATGCAGGAGGGGCTCAGATTCCTCTATGATCTTCCCAATTTCTGCCTCTGTAAAAAAAGAAAGGGGCAATCTGACTCCTGGGGCATATTTAGTCCTCATCCCAGGAAATCTGTCACTGAAGTCAGTGGGTGTTTTGCCTGAATAAGTATTGAGTAAAGACTGAAGGCTTTGGCCTAACATTTATATCAAATATGGCCTTCCCAAATTCATTAATTCCAGTTTTAAAATTATATTGTCCATATCTCTTTTTACTGTCCCTGACCCCTTTTGCACACTCTCACCATTAACACTCCCAGTCGCAGATATCTGGGAATGTATTCCATCATCAGTAATACATTCAACCTGACTCATATTCATAACCCACTCCAAGTTACTGGTATGAAGAGCATGGCCATGGGTTACTAAACACTGGATTTATAAAATGTGGAGAAAGAAATATGCTGCACTTAAAAGTATCAGAGCACATTTTGCAGTGTGCTTGATCTCTTACACATGGTCTCGTGCCACAGTCTGCATTAAAAGCAATTAATATCATCAACTCCTGTGTGAGGAGCACTGGTGGATTTTACCTATTCTATATATTTTACTTTCCATGTGATGATGAATAAATTAATCCCATTAATATTTAATTAACTTTAAGTTGAAAGGTGACATCTAACTTAGCCAACTTACTCTTCTGTAGCTAGTTTAACTTTGGATCATGTGATTTTAATTCTTTCTGTATGACCAGGTGACTAAGGGGGGAAAAAAAAAAAGCAAGAAAGGGAAATGCATAGATTAATTTCATTCTTTAACCTTCCTAATGCATCTGCTTGCTTGCATCGAGTCGCAGACAGCAGATCATCACATGNTCATTGATTTGTATGAATAGCCTCCGCTCTTCATTTATCACAATTTAATGTAAGAGTTTGCAATGCAGAAAAAAATTTCACATGGGAAGCATGGCCCCACAGGCCTGACCGCTGAGCAGTTATGAATCATTTGCTGCCTTTTAATATATAGACTGTTCTATTCCTGAAAATGCCCCGTAAGGTCGTGTTTCTTTACAGAACACCACCACAATTAAAAACCAAAAGTAGATGTTTTAAGATAAAGGGTGTATGAAGCATGGCAAATTTAAACCTCTGTTAGCATTTCCGTTATCTCTTTTTTAAAATACAACATAAAAAGCCAATTTTATCATTGATGTAAGCAGGGACAATCCATTTAACTTTAGCAGAGTTGTACCTGGTTTTGTTAATCCAAATTCGGGCCATAAAGTTTATTGATCTGCCGTGTAGTACACAGAACTCCAATAAGAATACTCACCTAAAATCAGAAAAGCACTATGAACAAGAAGGATTTGGCAAATCGATTTTTCCTCAAGACAAAAAAAAAAAATCAAGTTTAGGTTAGAAGAGAATTCATGGTTTTGCAAATATAGTCATTAGGGAAACTTAGAAGTTTTTGTTGTTGTTGTTGTTGTTTTTTGGGGTTTTTTTTGGTTTGTTTTTTAGATAACCCAGTATATTGGGGTTTTTTTTGTCTTTTATCAAAAGCTGAAAATCACCATTAATTCTAGCTCCTACATTGTTTGGTATTGTAATTTTAAACAGACACGACAGGTCAAATGTAAATTAAAATAAATCTTTATTTTTATTATTTACTATATTTATTAATATAAGTATTATCCAAGCCACTATTTCAAAATTATAAATAAGAATAAAGAAATTATTAATTCCTTAGTAGTGATCTCAAGGCAAAAATTAAGTACAAGATGTTGATTTCTGATGTATCTGTGATAGAGTGAAAAATAACTGAGAAGATTAAACTGTTTTCCTTATATAAGAAAAATGCTAGCATTAATAATCAAGTATGGAATTTGAAACTTAGAAAAGAAAATCTGCTTTTTTCATCTTATACATATGTTTGTGTATATATATGATCATTGTTGACTGTAAAAGATGTTGTGTCCTCCTGGGGATGACTCCTCTTTGTACAGAAATTAAAGGTTTAGCTGTTGGTTTGCGTTTTTTTCTTTCAAATATGAGATCAAAAGCCTATCAGTGTTTTGGAGTTCTCAATACAATCTTGCTGGTCACAAAATCACTGTTTTCACTGGAGAAGGAAAACTGAAGGAGTGTTTGTGGTTCCAGAAATAGGTACTTAACAAACAATGGCCCTAACTTCTTAGGGAAATATGTACCTTACGTTCCAATACTTGCAGGAGTCACAGTTCACATGATATATTTTCATTTTTCTCAGGTAAAAACAAAATCATGAAATGAAGGGAAAATATATGCAGTATCACAACACAAGGGAACAAGGTATCCCAAGCATTTTAAACTTTTGCCTTTGTTTCATAAACGTTAAATACTGTTAAATTCTAAAGTGCTTGGCAATGTTTTTAGATGTGCAGAAAAAGCATGATAAAGCTTCTATTGTGTCAGCCACTGACACTGCCAAGTTATTTTCCCTTAAAGATACACTTTGTATGCAAATGCACTTCAAAGATTGAAAACTATGAATTTTCTGAATTTTCTTCTTCTTGTATTGCTTGACAGGGACCGTGTGTTAGACTGCCAATATTTAAAAGAAAGGAAAAAAGGAGGATTTTAATGATGACTCTGAAAATTTTGCATTTTGCCTCTAGATATTTTTGTATAACCAATCTTAATTTTTTTTTGTTAAGCACATCATTCAACCAATTCCCAGCACAGCATGGGGTGAAATACAGAAAAAAAAAATAAGTAAAAATTGATTTAGAGGAACTTGAGCTATTGATAAAGCAGGTAAGCATAATGACAAAACCTCACATCTCTCAAACTTCAGACACTTTTAGCAGGGATCAGCTGTTGTCAGAATAAATCACCACTGCGGCGAACACCTTAGAGCTGGGGTGAATCAGTGCAATCCAAGAACATCAGTCAGCCTTTAAATGTTCCAAAAGAGTTGGGTTTGTACAGCCTGTCATTCGACAGGCCATGCCGTCTTTTGGCATGTGGAAGAGCTCAAGTAGGCCTGGTTCAAGGTTGGTCCCTGGTGAGGATGTTCTCTGCCTTTTCCAGGAGCTCCAAAACCCAATCCTTACACCTGGATTAGTGGCAGAGGTTTTCACTCCAGAGCTGAGGCCAGGCCATGATAAGGTTCTACAGTTCCTCAAGAGGAACAAAACATTCCTCTACTCATTTCTGGTAGGAGGATGATATTTATCTAACATGGATATTGAGATATTTAATGTTTTGACATGTTCAGCTGTCGTGCCAACAGTACTTTTATACATGGCTACTATCTGTGTAGTTATTTATTGTCTTTATTTAAAATATGTCTTCAACTTTAAAGCTTGCATTCAGTATTTTTCAGGCACAAAACAATCTGGTTTTTATTTTAGGATGTGGCAGTACTTTGCACAGACTGTTTAGCTGCTGTAGGTGTAATGTATTAAATTGTTTATGTACACAGTTTATACACACGTTTTCATGGCAGACTGAAAATTATGATAGAAAATTGTAGAAGAAAATATTGAAATTTGCTGTACTGTTAGGCAAGTACTGACAAATGCCCCAACACTAATTCATGTTTTATATACCTTTTTAAACTGCCATTCACTGCAATAATATAGTTCCATTCCACATCACATGTTGTACCTATATCTCCTTGGCAAACAATTCAAGAAAAATCCCTAAAATTAGAGATAACCTATCATGGCCTGCAGGGTCTTATTTGCCTGTGTAAATATATAAACAAATCTTGTTCTACTTCAAGGGAGTATGCTTCAAAATGGAACTGACTACATGTCTGCAAGAAAATATAAATATAAGAACCAGGGCAGGGTAAGATATTTTGACTTCATGCATGAGTTTGATATGAGACACCTGCTCAGCTATCTAAAATACAGTGTGGAAGCAGGATAAGCCTCCCATGGTTTTTTAAGATTATGGCCTATTATCTAAGTGGGGAGATGCCTAGCACATTTCTCAGGCTTCTGAAAAATATAATAATGACATAATGTAGAGTTCTGGGACTTGGGAGACCCAAGCAGACAGACTGATCTTATTGTTGGAGAAACAAGTGCCAAAATTTCCTACAGACTTCTGTGAGAGCAGAGTTTGCATTTGAAGTTAAATTTTGGTGGATGGCTGTTTCCTGGAAGATTTTATTCTTTCAATATGCAGTTGTGTTCTGGCTTCCAGGAGATAAATAAGTAGCCATAATTGTTTTTAAATATAATGATATGTATCATCTACATATTCTTAGGAATATGGCTCTTAGAGTGGAGCTCTGATGAAATGTGGGCATCATGCTCCAAACTGCTTTCTCTGGGGCAGTCTCCAGTGTAGCAGCACTGAAGGAGGTGAAGCCAAGGCTTGGGGTTCTTCCAGCTCTCCACCAGCCTGGCACAAAGCTGTCTGGAAACTGGGAGAGCAAATTTCAAGGCAGCCAGTGAGATGTGAACTAGCTCAGTGAGTGTAGCAAATCATTAAGTTTAAAAGTAATTTTAAATTGCATTGAAGATCTGTAATCCAGATCCTGGGCTGCATCTGGCCTGTGGTTGTTATAACCTGAAGAGAGAGGGGTTGCTGAAAGCAGCTCTGGGCTGAGGGTGACATCAAAGGTACCAGTCAGCTCAGTCACCTCTGCCTGCTGACTGCACAGGGGAGTGAAGAGTCTTCTATCACAGCCTTTGCAGAAGGAAAAACTGCAACAATTGGATCCAAGTGAATCCTTTAGGTTGGAAAGGACCTTTAAGATCTTAAGGTTGGGGTTGCTTTTAAGTTATTGTCCGCGCAATTCATAATGCAAATTTTAGTTTGTTTGTCCTACATATAGTGGAGCAAGATGTGAGAAAAGCCTACAGGAGAGGGTTTGTTGTAGTTAGTGCTGACACTACATTAATTCAGGCAGCTGGATAAAAATGTGGTCATGTTATGGCGTTCCCATGTAGCCTCCATAAAATAAGATATGCTTCACTTCCTACTCTGAGCTATAGTCCCTTCTTGTCACCCTTCACTTTGGAGGTGGCTGGAGTTCATAGTAGGTTTGTGACTCAAGATCATGCAGAAATGTAGTGCTGTGAAAGATGAGTTCAGTTCTTGTTAGAAAATATTAACAGAACAAGGAAAAGGGTAAAAAAGGTTAAAAGCCCAGAAAACCTTCTTTGATTTTAATTCCTTGGAATCTTTAGAACAAAAGCACAGCAGTGTATAGCCCTTCAGCTTTAAAGTAATAAAATTATGTGGCTCATGTGAACATTTCCTTTGAGTTCAGGTTCATGATGCTATTTCTGAAAGTATTTCCAGAGCTGTAGCATGGCTATTAGACACTGTTAATAGTAATGAGGATAACAGGTGTGTTAGATGAGGTCCACCAACATTAACTTTGAAATTTCTGGAGTTTGGTATGATGTTTAAAATGTTCTTATCACCTTGGTATCTGAGCATCATGCAACAATTATCAATTCGATTTAATTTTGTGTTTAAAATACTTTATAAAAATCTACACAAAGCACATTGTTTAGCCAGGAGATCGGAATATTTTCCTTTTCATCAGCTGCATTCTCTTGGGTGCATCTGTCTCAAATGTCTCTCTTGAGAATGAACACCAGAGGGTTTGGGTTTGTCTTAATTATTTCAGACTTTCAGAAACCCCTATTATTTACTTGCTAAATGTGTATTTCCCTAAGATGATCATCACTTTGGCTTTTTTTTTTCACTCTTTCTTTCTGGATTTTTTTCATACCATGATAATTATTCCTGTCATAGGTGCTTATTACTTTATGCCTGGGTGCCATTAAAGCAGTTGTTCTAAAATAACCCCAAAGGTTTTTTAAAACAAAAGAGCCCAAATTGTGTCCCTGACTCATTGAGGCACGGAGCCATTTGGCCATTTCCAGGCACAGGAGCTGATCCAGCCAGCTGGATTAACCACATGCCCACGGGCAGCTCTGCCATGCTCGTGCCATCTCTGCTTCAGTCCTGTGCTGCTGTGGTGCTGCAGCCTCCAAGCTGCTGCTGGCTGGGCTCCAGCTGTGTGGCTGCACACACATGCACAGCTGGGACGCAGCTGGCTGCACCTGCCCACCTGGGCATGGCCTGAGGCACAGCTGCACTTGTGCAGCCTGG
Organism: Cyanoderma ruficeps; assembly: GCA_008694505.1. Taxonomy (NCBI): domain Eukaryota; kingdom Metazoa; phylum Chordata; class Aves; order Passeriformes; family Timaliidae; genus Cyanoderma; species Cyanoderma ruficeps. Next base: position 1,975,955 of record VZDJ01000077.1, on the reverse strand, counting down.
GCTGCTTCTCTTCCTGGGCTGTTCCTGAGAAAGTTGTCTTGACCCACCTAAAGGAATATCTGGCAGCGTGTCACAAGTGAGCAGTGCCATGCCCCCACTGCCCTTCAGGCTTGCCTGAGTGACAGTTCAGACAGGACATTTCACAGGAGGAGGGAGACTGCTGAGATGTGCCAGAGACATCCAGAAGTGAGCTCTGTGCTAATTCCATATCGGTCTTTGTGTGGACGTACATCACACAAGCTACACAGAAAATAGAAGAGCTCCTTACCTGTGTCCAGAGCAAAGAGGGAGATGTGATTTGTAACAGGAACCCCTGTTCATTCTGTTTCCTTTCTCTGCTCCTACTGCTCACAGGATTCCCTCTTCCAGTATGAGCAGGGATATACAAAAACTGATATTTTTCTGTGTTACAGAAGAGGAACATAGCAAAATTTCACGAGCCATACCCATTTTGCTATTTCCTTAGAGCAAATATTCACTGTAAAATCTCTAAATGTCACCAAATATACTCAGGCATCCACTTCATACAGGTTTTGGGTTTTTTTTGTTCAGTGCCTAGCTCTCTTTTCTTTAGTCCATAGCTGAAGAAATAAGTTCCCAAGAATATTCAGGAGAATTAATCTTTACAAAGACAATTTCTTTCCATACAATCACATTTTGTCTTAAAATATATGATAGAACGCTCTCTTAGAGAAAAGTATCATACTTTTCCTCACTTTATTTGTACACTGTCCTCTTATAGATGTTATTAGCTGTTGTAATTTTTTTTTTACTGAAATAGTTAAATTTGTCAGTTTTTCTCTTGTAGAAAAGTGCTAGCCATGGCAAAACTTTCTCCCTAACATTTAGCTATATCAGAAACCTATTTCTATAAAAAATGTCAAAACTGTGAGTTAATTTCCAAATTCTAAAGATCAACCAAAACCAGTGTGTATTTTTGCAACAACTTTTAGAAACAGTCTCCAAGTTCAATTTGCTATTATAATTATTATAATTATATGGTTGATTAATCCTTGTCTGAAAAAAGAAACCTACTTGGAAGTTATCAGCAGTTTTTCACATTTTATCATGGGGTAGTGTTCAGGTGATCTGGGCAGAGAAATTTCTATTAAGCAGGTGTTACTCTGCAGCAGTGAAGTGTTGCAGGGGAGCAAATAGGAACACAAACCCTTCCAGGCTTGGCAGGGCAGTTCCCTTGGGAGCAGTGACAGTTCCAGGCAGCTCCATCTCAGCCCATCGTGTCCCCAGCCCTTTGTTTCTCCTGGTATTTGCCAGCACTGGCTCTTGGGCAGCACCGTGGTCAGTTGATCACAGCATTTGCTCAGCTGAAATGCCTGCCCTCTTTTTTCCCTCCCCAGCTTGTCTCTATACCAATCTTCCATCTGCTCTTTCCTTTCTGCTACAGTTTTGCCCCAGTCTCCTCTTTTCCCCCAAAAAACCCTGCAAGTGCTTAAAAACTGTGAATGTATAATAGACTTCAGCATATGTTCATAAACTACCCATGAAAATAAAACCCTGCCTATGAAAATAAAAACACAAGATGAATCAGCAATTGTTACTTGCAACTATTTGATCCTCTGTTGTCATGGCTATTATATATAGCCATCATAAAAGAAATAAAAAACATTTGATGTGCCTTTTCCAAAGTCATGATCTGTATATCCTGCTTGTTGAAAAATAAAACTAAGAATCCCAATCTGTTGTATTAAAGGTATTTGCTGGGCAAGTGCTACAGAAACAAACATTGTGTACACTACCAGGATATTTCCTAAGGTTTAGAGTCACACTCTGGAGTCAGGAAATACTTAATGGAATGTAAGAAAAGAACCAAAATACAAACCAAAAAAAGAAAAAAGAGTCAAAATATGTTCTGCTACATAGTGCTTAGTACTAGATCTGATTGACACCTGGTCTGTTGAGTACTTAGAAAAATCAGCAAAGGCAGATGTAGCAAAGATGTACTGAAAAAAAAATTTATTCTTTCACAAAATAAGAACTGCTATGAAGTCAAAATCTGTCAAACACAGCCAGTCCCCCTAAACTGGGAATGCTACCTGAGATAAGCTATCTCAGCAAGATACAGTTTTAGAGAGTTAACGATATATTTTTCTTACATCTTTGGGTTTAGATGTTTTTTATAGTTTCTCCTCTCTAGTCTGATACCTGACTACAGTAGGTCTCCCTAGGCCCTACCAATAATCTCTTCACTGATTCCTTCCTGCTGCAGTTTTTGTCAATGCTGCCCATAAATCCCCACAATCTCATCTCTTCTTTTATACTTGACTGTCTCTTCAGCTATCCTAAAACAGTCTTCACTGAGCCCGTGTTCAGTGACTTGGCCTCATTTCCCTCAAAAGCAGTAATGGGACAGGACAGCTTCATTTCCGTTTTACAGGAGCATTAGGAAGTGGTGGTCACCTGGATAAGAATAACATGGATCAAGATTTTGAATCTATTGAACACTGTGGTCATTCTCTCTGAGGAGGACGCAAGCTCATCTTTCTCTTGACGTCAAGCCTAGCATGGGGAAGCAGTGATGCAATTCCCAATATCCTTCTGCCTGTTTTGATGAGGTTGCATAAGAATCCATCATGGTTTGTTTTGCTAGAAGCAAATCTTCTCTAAGAATTGTATAGACAGACTTATGTGTAGCAAAATTAAACACTTTGAAGATTTTCTTAATTGACTTCCCCCTTTCCCCCTAGAGACTCATCTTTCTTCATCAATGAAGAAAGTAAAAGAATAGGTTTTCTGGCCCCTAGCCCTTTCCCTTAGCAACCTGAAGACAAAAACTCAGGTGCCATTTTACTGTCCAATATTAACTGTTAGGAAAGTGCTGAGAAGGTGAATTAATTGAGTGTGGGCTGCAGATGAGTTGAATAACATCACACACTGACACATACTGTTCATTAGATTTCTTGATGCAAAGGTGGTTTCTGCAATAATGGTACCTGTGTTTTAATCCTGTCTCTCAGGCTTGGGGAAGGAAGATAAAGCACTCTGCTGTGTAACTGAACTGTTTCATAGGTGCTAGAGTCCTGAGAAATGTTCTTAATACCCTTTGCAATGGCTCTAGCACATCTTAAATTGCATTACAAAAATTCAGCTAAAATTTCATCACTCCCAAGGTGCCTGGTCATTTGCAAAGCCAGGTTGGTGCATATCTATTATATAGATTGAAAAACAACAACAAAAAAAGACTAAGTAAGTTTGAGTGTTATACAATTAACTACAGGGATATTGCTCATTTCCATTTCCCTTATAAATACTTCCGATATTTTCTTTGCTTTAAATGCAGAACCCCTTAAAGGGGTAGGGGGAAAAAAAAATCAGTTCTCACCCACTGTTCTGAAAAATGGACCCTGTTCTGTTCCCGTGGCAGTGGCTAATGCTTGTTTCAGTTACTCAGCATGATGCTGTAATGGAAGAACTGTTTAGACTGAAGCTCCATCTGCTTATCAGCGAGAGGCTGCAAGCCTGATGCCACACTCCACTGAGTCTGTTGGTGTGGAGAGGAGGCTCTGCAGCGGGCTGTGGGAGGAGCAGGAGTCATGGTAATGAAGGCAATGCTGAGTGAAGGGGCTAGAGCGAGGTAGAGCCCTCTCTGAGATGTTCTGGTTGGCAGCCTGGAGGAGCAGTCCCTCTGAGCAGGTGTAGAGTGAAGCAGCGGCTGTTTCTTACTGTACCGGGCAGCAATCAGACTAAGTTTGCGTGGAGGTGTGACAATCTAGCTCTTTAATTGGTTCCAAAGGTTGTCAATAATCAAAGCTAATCACTGATTGGTTTTGCCACAGCTTTTCTTCACTCAATGCCAAACCAGAACAGGAGGTGAGTTAAGGTAAGAGGGAATTACGTGGGATGAGATAATATTGGGTATTGCTTGAAGATAAAGACACTTTGGCAAGATACATGTGCATATATGGAATACAGCAATGCAAGGTGTATGACTTCGCAGGAATTTGAGTAAAGCTGTTTAGGGATTGAAGTTGACCAATATGGGACCTGGAGAGAGAATAACCTGTCAGAGACTGTGACGGTACAGTGAGGTTACACAGGAAAATAAGGAACATCTTGGAGAGTGCAAGGTGTGTAGGAGGGAACTGAGTGTGCCAGTCAGCTATGCTGCATCTGGAGGAACAAAGCTTTGGAGAAAAGGGAGTAGATGAGGAGCAGTGGGCAGGGGAAAAGCTGCCCTATACTCAGCATCCCTGGCACCTGGGGTTGACCATGTAGCCTCTGGGTGCAAAGGATGAGCACAGTGGTTTTATAGCTGCTGAGGAAAGGGATAGAAGCAAGACAAACACGTAGCGTAGGCTTTATTTGGGCCTTTTTGGGAGTGAAAGGCTTTGCACATTGCCCAGATAGGCATGGTTCTGGGACGTGTCTTCAAGGTACCAGGGAGGAAAGGAAGACAGTTTCAGCAGTAAAAGATGGCAACAGGAGGAGCTCAATGGTTTTAGAGAGCCTCACAACTCAGAGATCAAATTTGTCCTTACAAAGGACCCAGAATTGCAAGCAACCAGTACCTTGTAACAACATCGCTTTTGTGGATGTTCTTAAGATGCAGGTCTTCATGCTGTAATTCTTGTGTAATGAATCTAACTTGGACTGGGAGATTTTTTTTATTTCTGTTTTTAGACCAGCTGATTTTCTATATTTGACATGAGAGAAAAAATATTTTACCCTTTGTTTACAAATAATGCTGTAAATTAAAATTTAAACTTAAATTCTACAAAGTTAAGATACCAGCATTTGTGCAGACTGTATTCATCTTTATTTCACAGTGCATTAGGTAACAAAGATAAAACTCACACAGCCTTCATACTCCTTGTCTTGTCTCCACCAATTTTGTGGCATTGTCATAGCCACCACTATCCTGTGTGTCACTCCACCTCATTCTGTGCTTTCCCACTCTGCAGATAACAACTAGTCTCCACTGGGATTGATTTACACATTAAACATTAATTATTTTTCTGTCCTTAGTTATGCAACATCACCGTGCCTGGCCAGCAGCAAGACGTGGTGAAAACCTCGGTGCTGGGGCCTGGCGTATTTCTGCTTCTGGTGTCAGCCCTCCCGGGTAGTGGCAGGAAACTGTATCTCCCAAACCTGTCAAATCTATCACTCTTCTAGTTCAAATGTTGACAGGCCTTGGTAAAGCACACTTTAAACAGATCTGTTCTCTGTCACTGCCATGACAGTAATACATGAATCCACAATCACAATGATTTTAGAAACAGACAGACAACATGAACTATAAAAGCCTGATCCTGTTAGAGCTTTCTTGGATGAGTATTTTAAAGGGGATATTTTTGTGCTAACATTTTTGAGAGTACTGCATGTCTCCGATCCTGAATCTCTTGTTCCTTTTTGATATCTTGATCCCTTATCTTGACTCTTCAAATATTCTTCATTTTTCTTGTGGCTACCTCAGTCTATTAGCTGGAGTTTCAAAGCCTTTTACTGAAGATTTTGCCATGCTGTGTCTAGATATCCAATAATGTGGTGAATCACTACTCCCCTTCAACTGAGCTGAATGCCAAAGTCACAACAGATGTTGTTGTTGAAAGAAGAAGGCATTTATTATCTCACTGGACATTAAAGATAGAACCATATTTACTGTAAGAAGAATCTGATGGCAGAAGAAGCCCTTGAATGCTAAAAACATCCCATAACAAAACTGGACTGGAGATTAGTGATGTCAACAATGTCTGTGAGCATGGATGGCCAATTATATGTGGAATTTCTGATTTGACTGTGTAGTAATGCACTTGAAGTACTATCTAAGTCAGAAAATATGGGTTTTTAAACCATCTGGTCCATTGTGCACTTCTCCTAATAGGCACAGTCTAAACTTCTGTGCTGGTTTTTTTTTTTGACCCAGGCTCCTGAATATTTCTAGTGTAGATACTGTTAACATATGTTGCAAAATGAAATTTCTGAGTCATGAATGACAAAAGGAAATAAGTTTCTGTTGGGGTCAAGAAGAACTATTTTGTCACCCACCATCTCATGAGCTGAGTGTTTACCAACTGGGCCTTAGTGATCTATCATTGTAGGTTAGTAAACATTAATATTTATCTTTAACAGAGCTGATACAAAAGCTTCAGGAGTAGGAACAATGTGTTAGGACTAAGCAAGTCTTCTGAATTGTCACAGTTCTGTGAACTGTTTCTGGTGCTGTTGAGGACTTGTAACCTGGAATTAGATGTGTTCAGTATGGGCACCCTACTGGCCAGATTTAATTTTCTTACTTTTCTGAAAGAGTTTTTAAAGTTTGAACATTAAGAGCACAATTCTTCAAGTACAGAGATAATTTTGCTTTGAGGATAATACGTTCAGGTGAATATCGGTTCAAAAAAAGTTGTGGATTTGTCTAGAAGTTCAAAGGATCTTTTAAATTGCTGTCTTTTGCATTCTGAAGCTTTTAGAAGTTTTTTTTTTGTTTGACTGACTAGGCACAAAATTTGAAGTTCACCCTGGCCATAGCAATGGGCAGGCTAACATCCATATTGAAATATTTAACATCATGGTGTCACTGTTAATAGCATTACAATTATTGCCAAAATGTTAGTTGATTCCATGTATCTATTGCATCTCAGGCTCTGGTGCAGAGGTTACACATTTCTCTCTTCATGTATGATGCTAACTTTTCACAAACAAGATTAACAGAGGAATAGAATAGCATTTTTTTGCCATTTTCTTCAAATTACCTTAAAATTTTAGGTATATGGAATGTAATTACCAAAAGAGTACCAGTAACATTTGAGTTCCTAGTGGGTGAGCAAATCTGACTGTTCCCTGATGTTCAGGTGCATAGCTCTTATGAGATGAAGGCGTAAGTAAATTGTCAGTTCCTTTGATACCGTAACGTTTCCCTAATGGAACCGTGGAACAACATTAGACAGGTTTCCCAACACCTCCCAGAAGGGTGGATAAAATACAGTTTCTCACAATAGTCTTCTCCGTGTTTTAATATGAACTTTTCTTCCTGTGGTAGCAGTAGCCTATATGCAGTGTTTTCACCCCTTTACAGACTGATAATGAGTGAATGTTCATGTGGTCTGTTGCACAACACTAAGCTCTTATTTCACTGTCTGCAGTTATGTTCAGTAAGTACAATATGAACATCATCTCAATTAACAGAGTACCTTCAGGGCTTTTCTTAGCCAACTATTCTAGCACGCTTGTCCATACTGTCATCAGCACCTAATCAACTAATGATGGCTGAAAATGAGGAAGGCCAATCCCAATAAATCCAAAGGATAGTAATTTTTCTCTTTTAATGCCCTTCTCCCTCCTTCTTCCTTCTTCCTACGGCACATTGCAGTAAATTAATGTCATGGTGGTTATTACAGTAGCGCTGCTATGGCAAGTATTCAAGCAACGATCCTCGAATATTTTACCTCAGCATTTATTTGTCCATAAAATAAAATAGGATTTATTGCAGTACTCTCTGGTTTGAGGACTGCATGGACAGCAGCTGTGACAACTCCTTATCTCCACTGCAGGTAAAGATATAAGGGGATGTTTTCCTGAAGCTAAGGAGAAGCAAGGAACATGGAAGTCAGTCAACTACACAAAAACAATGTCACACAAATTGGTAAAATAAATAAATATAAATGTTAAAAAAAAAAAAATCCTTCTTTGTACCTAATAAGGCCTCTAAGAAAAATCATTCAGTAATTTTGTCCTTTAAAGGTCTCAGTAAATTCAAAGGGTATTCATTGCTTTGGAGATTGCTGTGTCCAAATCAGATACAGGATTTTGAGACTGAAAGATGGAAAGATAAATGTGAAGAATTATTGTTGCAAGCCCTATTCAGACAGAGCATAAGAGAAGGAATTACAAACAGAAAAACAAAGATCTCAGTCAATACGATTTTACTGAGGTTTATTGTTAGTGTTGTTCACTTAAAAAATAGATGGGTTTGACTACTTAAAAGGCTCCACCTTAAAGAAAAAAAAGCTCCCAGATTATAAAACATAGGTTCTGAAGCCAGCCCTGTGGAGATGCGACTGCTGGCTTAGAGATATTCATATTTTCAGCTGCATGTAAATTTCTGTGTGTCATTAACATCTCTGAGCTCTGTAATTAGGTCTCTCCTGATCTGGTTATAGTTTCTGTACATTATGAGTATGTAAGCCTCTCCAGGGAAGCACAAGGCCAGCCTTACAGGGTTTCCCCTTTCTGTTCCACAATTTTGCTCTTATCTTTAGCAAGTACATCCTAGCAACTGCTTGCTTCGAGGTTACAGTGAGATCCCAGGGAAAGGCTATAAAGCATTATCAGTCTTTACCAGCACAGGTCTCTATCACTACACCAAGGCTAGAGCACCTCCTTTCTTCATAGACTCTTTTCTTTTCCTTTACCTGGCACTCCTCATTTTAAATATATTCTCTTAGAATTTTTTTTTATTATTATTGCTGAAACTGGTCTCCAATTTCCAGTTATAATTATGGTCTTTTTTTTTTTTTTGTATGAGAGAAAAATATTCCTCTAATGTGAAATGCGTATCTAAAAATCTAGCTGTGTTTGAAAGAATGTTCCTTCTGAATAAATAATATCTCAGGAAATGGAATATAACATATAAACCAAACTGTTTGTCTTTTTGTTCTGCTTCTCACTGGGAAACACCAGAGAGTTCAAATACAAAGAGAAAAGTGGTTTATTAAAGGATGCTTGCATTTAGATTAGTTTGTTGTGCAAGCCTTGTCTTGTAGCATTATATCCAGGAAACGCTGTCCTCAATATGAGGAAGTGCTCATTCCATGGCCTGACTCTTTTTTGATTTTTCTTGAATGGAGTTTCTGCTCAGGTATAACAAAATATTGGGTAATGAAGATAGAAAACCAATAAAGAGTAAAAAAAATACGGAATAGCTTAGAATGAATTCTGTGTGTAATTACTTGCATTTTTGCTAACTACTGTATAAACAATGCTTTTAACAAGGCAAATTGGAAGCGGGAAGACAAATCAGCTTAGGGATAGAGCTCCAATTTATTACACAATGATAACTGAAAACTTTGTTTCTGCTGCGTTGCAGTCAATTTCTACTGAGCTCACACTCTGAATGTGTGATTAATCATATGAGCACTGGGGTTGCCAATAAATACCAAAACCTTAAAACTATAACAACTTGATCATTTTGTGCGGTCATTCCAAATAGCTAAACAACCAGAAATTGTCAATGTACACCAAGATCAATGCTCCGGGGTCTCTACATAAGATTGATTTCCCTCTCTGAGGATTTCATCTCTCTCATCAACAAAAACATTTTGTGCTCCCTAAATAATCCAATCGAATGCCATCCTCCTGTGGAACAGTGAGAGGTTTAGATTGTTTGGATTAATCTCTGCTTTGAGGTGGCCTGGAAAGTCTCTGTAACTTTGTCAAATATAGCCTGGAGGGAGAACTGCTGTGGTTTGATATGTGCTAAAAATAAACAAATAATGAGAGTGTCTAAAAATCATGTTGTGCTTTTAAAACAATATGTGTGTGAGAAAATATTTTTTTAGAGCTTTTGCTGCTGATATAGAACATAATAACTGTTGGTCTATTCCTTTTTCCTAAGGCCTACCAGCTCCTCTCTGCTGGAGATGGGGAAGGAGATTGGGAGCTGTGGGAACAGATTCAGAAACCCACAGAGATGTTCCCCAGAAGATGAGTGGAGCAGGTCAGAGATGGGACTAAAGGAACTGTCATCACCCAGAGCCTTCTCCCTGCTCTGCACAGTGAATGCACAGGTGAGGTTTAATAGGATTCAGATTCTGATTCTCTGTGTCTCCTTCAGAAGATAATTTTGTACATTTGCACTTGAGAAAGACCAAGGAGAAATGTTGTTTCAAGGGAACCTTAGCAAGCAAATAGGACAGGCTGCAGGCAGGCAGCAAGGAAAAGACCCCATGTAGCATGGATCTCTGCTGTCCATGGTTTTATTGTCCCTTATGCCAAAAGCCTTTCCGAGGTATCATGACACTGTCAGTTGGATGAATGGAGATTTTGTGATCTTTATTCAACATGTTCTGGAAGGAAGAGGAGCACAGACCCAGGTTCCTAATTAATTCTGTGCTTGCTGTAATTGGGGTGCAGCAAGGCAATCAATTTGTATCCCCAACAAGTACCTATGATATTGCATTGTTTCTTTATTTATACTTTAGGTGCTTTTGGAAGTGTTGGGCAGCAGCTCTCCATGACTGGCACCTCACAGCAGAACAGGAGGGTCAAACTTTGCCTGAGCAGGTGACAGTGCATGTGGATTGCATTTGGAGGCTGCAGACTGCACACCTGAACCAGGTTGGGAAACAGGCATTCTTGGAATTTTGTGTTGAGATTTCCAGAACAAGGGTGGGTCTGTATCATCCTCCATAGACTTTCAGGGCTGTGGTGAACAAGTGATGTTTAAATGTTGGATTGGTACCAAAATGATGGCCACAAAGGCCAAGCATGACCTGTTTCCATCTTGGACTGGTGTTAGCTCAGAAATGCTAAAAGAAATGTGCTGAACAGGTCTCTCAAAGTGGAATTGGTTTTAATTAGGTGATAGGTTAGGTTATCTTAGTCTCAAACACCAAAATGGTAAACTGGTTTTGAAGGAATTGAGTATTTATTTAGAAACAGGCCAAGAACAGATTGCTCCGGAAATTCTAAATATCCTCAGAGTATCTGTGGTTTGAGCTTTGCCATGTTCCAAATGTAAACTTTTTTTACTCTTCTGTTGCAAAAATTTCCCCTTTGTAGAGCTGTAAAACAAATCTTACAAATGTCATTGTACATACCAGTGTACCTTCAATTTGAGGACAAAAATATTTTCGCTAAGATGAAGCATACATTTCTCCTTTGTAAACATTTGAAAGGTAGAAAATGCTATGAAGGTAATGACTGAAGGAAGAAAATATCACTTCATTCCTTTGAAACCTAAAAATAAATTTGAAGGGATATACCTACTACTATGAGGAGTACATATGGATTTCTTGCTGACATTAGTCTCCAAATTGAATGTCAGACTCACCAGGAGTGAGGGGGGAGAGAGGGGTGTGTGTGTGGGGGGGAGGCCAGGAGAGTAAATTTAGTAGTAGAAGGGCAAGATGAAACATCATGATTATCATTAGAAAAACCTCTAAACCATATTTGTACATTATCTTGGGGCAAATACAAGTGTCACATGTTAACAAAAGGCAAAAATACCACACCACGCTGTTGTGCCCTGAGGGCCCTCTCTGCTTAACAAGAAGATGTTGTAGAGTGCGCATGCACACCAGAAATTTATGATTTCCTTGAAAGGCAGAGACGAGTATTTTCAAGTCTCTCACACACAAAAGAATAAAATGAAGTATTAGTGATGAATGGTGGTAGATGACACTGTCTGAAAGTTCGCTCAGGTTTTTTGCAAGTAAATATATAACAACTTACACAGGTAAATATCTAATGCACTAAGATTCCGTGCTTTATAAACAAAGGAATAAAGAAATATCTCCTATCTATTTTGGTATTTTTTTTTAATTAAGTCAGAGAGTACGGAAGAGATTTGAAGGGCACTCAGATAAATGTGTTCACCTGGAGTTCCCTGGAAAAATTTAAAAACCTCGTAAGGTTGGTTCAGAATGGCTGGAAACTGGCTAGAAAATGGCTATTAAATGGCTAGAGTCATCTGCCAAACTGCCAGAGGGTGTTGGTAGCAAAACCACTTCACAGCTGTCATATATGTCTTGAGCTTCTAACAGAACAGTACAAACTAATAAGTAATTTTTTTATATATACTTTAGAGAAAGTAAGCATCTGACATGCCTCAGAAAATGGCATAAATGTGAGACTAAAGATGATTATTTGTTTTCTCATTTTACAGGGCACAGATCAGAAGGGATCCCCTGTGTCAGGATCCTGCCTACCAAGCAAGCCCTCTTGCTGGCCGTGCTCTGCCCACAGGGAATGGAACAGAAGGGCCCACACTGCCAGGTTGCAGAAATGTGTGAAGGAAACTCAAACCTGTGTGAAGCAGAAATAAGTCTGTGGGAGTAACTTCATAGGTCACTAAATTTCAAAGAAGCCATTCAATAAAATCTGCAAAATAACAAAGCTTAAACTATCATATGAGTAAATTTATATACCAATCTATAAACAAATATTCATATTTAAATTTCCATGTAAGTTATTTTATGCATTTATTAGAAATTAAATAAGATCTAGTTGCACAAGAATTTGCCGAAATGTCTGTTTTGTTTTGGGTTTTTTTGGGTTTTTTTTGTTAAAACTTGGAAAATGAAAAACAAAAAAGAAAGAGATGTCTCTGTAGTACTTGGAAATTGACAAGAAAGACACTGAAAAATCATACTGACAGCACTGAAAAACCTAGAAACGCTTATATAATATAAACCACAATTTGAGACTACAAATTCTCAAAGAACCCATGAAAGAGATGAGTTTTTGCATGCACACCACATATGTGAGTGGTTAGAGGGTCAGGATCTAAGAACCAAGTGTTTGGCTTTATTTTTTAATAAATCATGTAAAAAAAAATATTTGAGGAAATAAATTTGCAGAATACGAGTTCAGGAATGCTAATTACTAAGAGTTCCTTTATGCACTCCAATGTGTTAAAAGATGAATATTCCGTGGTTTATTAAGTTTATGATCAGTCACATCTGAAGAGAAACAACTATGGTGGAAAGGAGGAGAGAGAACATCAGTACTGAGCCTTTTATTGTTATTGTTATTTTGTCTCCTTTAGGAGCTAAACCTGTCCTTGAAGTCATGCACAGAGGCCAAAGGAAGGCACGTTCTGGGAGGGCCAGGGCTCCACACGCTGTGCTCATGACTGGAGGAGACAGGTTTGGGCTGGAGTGTTCTCAGTGGGCAGCTGGGACAGCCGAAAAGGCAGAGCAGTGTTTGCATGTCCCCCCTCAAGGGAGCTGCCTGAGCCACTCTGTCATGGTGCTGGTCACCAGTTCCCATGGAATGGTGTGTGTGTGTGCCAGGCTCTGACCGCTGCCCTCAGAGGCTTTCAGCACCTGCTGCAGGGCGGGCAAGTGTGACCTGATGACCCAGGCTGTGTCCTGACACGGGGAGTAGGTCCGTGTCTCACCACCCTTTGGCCTTCCTTCCTTCAAGGGCAGACCTTTCCTTTTGCCTCTCTTCCTTCAAGGGCAGACCTTTCCTTTGGCCGTGTCTCCTTGGCTGTGTTGAGCACCCCTGTGGCTGCCTTTCCTCAAGATGGAGCTGAGGCCTGTCTCAGTCTGTCTGTAAAGAAGTGATCCAAGGTCACAGGGAACCTCACAGAAAGGAGTGGAAATCCCAATGTTTGAGCCAATATTGAGAAGTGATTTTCTTCAGTCTCCTCTCTTCTGTAAGTAGTCCAGTGAATTTGAGAATGAGCAAAGGATATTTGACTAATCCCTTATGTAAGTATGTCCTTAGACCCCCTCATTATGCTCTTGCACTTAGTGCACTCTTTTTAGGCAAGAAATTTGGTTTTCTCTTCCAGAGATTATATTCCCTTTTGGAGCATCACTTAAATCTTCCTGTTCATTGTGGCTAAGCTGAGAAGCAGATAAATGCCTAAGCTCATGTCCCAATCAGTGTCTGCTTTATGAGCAAACTCCTTTTATAACATTTGTCCATAATGTTACTGTTTGTTTTCCAGTCTGGAAAGTGGCAGAGAGAGGCCTTTATCCTACATTTGCCCATATGGGCTCCATAAGCCACACTATGATTTTATTATTTCAATAACACTGCCGAGTGCTATAAACAGCCAAAACATTTTTGGGTATGACATCTTTTCAGGACTTCAGGCTTTAGGTGCTTGCTTTTGGTTTCTTTCCCCTTATTCATGACAATTCTTTAAATGGTTAATGGTTCAAGCCTTGAAAGTACAAATCCTGTGTCTGGGGAATGCTGTGATTTCTCTCTGTCTCAGGGTGATAATACAGAGATTTGCATCTAAGATAGGGATGTTCCACTTCTGATGCCTCTCTGTACCTTCGAGCATGTTCAGGCGATGTGGCGTCTCTGTTGAAGTTGTGGAAACATAGTAACACTTTAAATTAAGGTGATCTGTATAAATATTTTATTATTTATACAGCATTCAATAACGTGCTTGTAAAAAAAACTTGGGAGTATGCATTGAAACAGCAGACAAACTATTTGAACAATACTTACATCTTAAAATATTGTTGTAACAGCTTATCACCTTGCTGTGGCAGCATTTTAAGCATTTATTGATGATGCATTTTATAACATGCCTTACAATAAGTTATTAAAGGATGTAGTGGCACCAACTAATCATTTCATAAACATGAATAAACCATTTATACAGGGCACCTTAATTTAAAGTGCTTGTAGGAACTTGCATAAAATGTTTTGAACAGCTGACATGCAGTATTGGTGCTTCACGTAGTGCCAAAGTGGTGTCATGTCCTGGTATGCAAGAATCTTATGTGGAACTGGAGCTTTATTGCTTCCAGTGATGGAGCTGGGAACTGCACAGTAATTCCAAACACAAAATGTTGTAAATCTCCTCTGAAAGAGTGTACGAGGGAGTGCATAAGCAATATCCAGGAGATTCTGGTGACAAATAATGTAGAAGCATGTTATTGCTCATTCTATATTTAAGGAAAAAGAGAAGGGGGAAAAAAAATCTATTTGCTTTTAGCAGTAATACAACCTGTGTGTAAGAAAATGCTGTTCAGAGGTAGGGTATATATTTCACTTCTTGCCAAGCAATTAAAAAACCCTGCATGATGATCAAAATTCAGTCAGCAAATAAATGATCTTTACATAGATCAAAGAGAAAGTATCTATACCATCAAAATAGAGCTCTGAGACATGTAGAAGGTGACTATTAAGGACAAAATTTGTACACTAATACTAAAATAATTCCAGAAATGAGAAAAAAAGATGTCATGCGATTAAAAATTGCATGAGCAACACTGCTGCATTTCTTACCGTTGGCTATGATTTACTAGGAGCATTTAAAGCAATGCTAAAAAAAAATGAAGTCATACCTTCTTCCCATCCCCCTGCAGATATAGATTTTATTTGACCTATTGCTTTTAAAACAGAATGGCTTAAAAAGCGCTCTTTACATGATAAAACTCAAAGACAAAAGAGAGAATGCAAATCATTTCTATATTACGTATATGTTGCTCCATTTGGCAAAATCAAATTAGATCTTTTCATCTCCTTACTGTAGAACAAAAACAGAGCAATATTATGAAATTTTGCAGGGCTTTATTTCTAGGCGTCTTTTGTGTCCAGTCTTTTAAACTCAGGTTTTTCTGCCTTTTTTACTGACAAGCCCACAATTTTCAGAAAAGAAAGCTAGCATTAATTAAGACAGTGCCAGCTGTAATTTTCTTGGGAAGTAAATTTCTGCACAACTAAAGGTTACAGAGACCTTTTCACTGTCAAAATTTACTACAGCCTGTGAATGTTAATGTTTCTAATGAAGACATGTTCTCTGTCCCTGAACTTAAAAGTACCCTGAGAAGAAGGCAAAGAGAAAAAAAACTCTATTTGACGAATGTATCTGGAGTCTGTGCATTAATGCAGGGTTATGCCTGCTGGTGCATATTGTAATTATAGTGTTTGGATAGCCTTGTTTTCTAAACAAGGAATATTGCTATAAATTGGCAATTTTGCATGAAGAGTAGGCTTGTAGTAGGTGCCTTATGTTACAAATAAGACAGTGGTATAATAAGCATTTAACCCATTAGACTTGGGGATATTCTCAGCTAAGTCTGGAGAGGAGCTGTAATATGGGATGTGGAATGAAAAGGTACTTTGGGTCTTTCTATGAATGCGGCAGAAGAACACATTCATTATCTTCTAATGATCATTGTAATTTTAATGATCATTTTTTTTTCTCCATTTTAAGTGAAATCAGCTGCTTCTAAAAAGTATCTGGCTTTGCTCTTTTTATTTTCTTTGAAACTGATTAAATAGTAAACTATATATAGTTATATAGTTTTTGTTATTTTGTCAATGTGCATTTTTTCCCTATCCCTACAGTATTTACTGCCAGCCAGAGTGGCAAATAAAAAGAAAACTTAACATCACAGAAAGGATGATATTAATTTTTTGTTGTGTATTTTATGGGATATTTTATTTTTTTATTTTTTGTAGGTGTCTTTCCTAAAGCAGAATGAGAGCCATTAGAAAAAAAAAGAAAAATCTGCTTGTTGTCTTATGCATGAAGTTTTCAAAACAAAACCCACTATTGTGTGAAATTACTCTTGATTTCCCATGCAGCACTGTGGTCAATATGGGTAGGAAAAAAATTAGCCTAATTCGTGACTGTGTTGGTTAAAAATGACAAAATCAGAGGAGTGCAGGTTTTGCAAAATTTTAGAATTATGATCCTAATGATGTGCTGCTCATATCCATGTTTAATGTGGAGTTGTTTTAAAAATGGGCCATTAGATTGCAAACTGGGTGCTTTTTCTTCATCAGCGTGTTCAGGTAGCTGTCATTCCCCTTCCCTGCCCTTCCCCCTCCCAGTTTCCAAGACTTTAGAGCTGAGGTTTTGCAAGACACTGAGCTTTATGGCCAGGAAGGAGCCAGCCTCTGATATTTCTTGGTAGAAGTCGTGAGGATCCCAAGACTGCAAGTGGCCGTAGCAATTCCCCCTGAGGAGCAGTGGGAGCTCAGGTGTGTTTGTGTCGGGCTCTGCAGCAGGGCCAGGGCCTCAAAGTCACTGGAGGAATATTTTTGCCATGCTGTTGATTGTTGTGTCCGCTGCACTGGTGAGGGCTGGCTTCTCCTTCTGTCCATCAGCATTAGGGACTAGGATGGAGCACTGGGACAAAGACGTGGGAAATCAATGTCTTTGTAAATATCTATATGGACACTAGGATAATCTATTAAAAGCCATGACTATCCTATACCAATGGAGGTATCAGATCTCATTACACATCCAATCCCTTTTTGCAACATGTAAATTGGGCTTCATTTTGACTCCCTCCCAGCCCAAGAGATGTATGTTACTGCTGAGCACCCCTTCAAGATACCTCAAAAGCAGATATTTCATGTCTTCATCACTTTAATCTGCTACATGGTCAGGAGTTCAGAATAATTATTTCAGATCTGTTGGCTAATAAGTCAATATATGAGATACTGTAATTCCAGACAGCAACCTGGTATGGCATCATTGTAGCATCTTGTAGCACTGCACAATGAGATAAAAATGATGCAATACTGGCAGACTGTAGACAACAGTCACCAGCAAGGTATACTGGGCAAATCATCTTTTTATTGGGAAAGAGGAATGGTTCAGCAGCTTAAAAAGCCATGCTTATGCATACATAGACTGTGGTAGGAAGGATTCTCCCAGGGCATTTCAGCTTTCATTTATGGATTGCACATGGATTTGCACAGATTTTTGTTACACTTAGACAAGTCACCAGAGACATCATTATTGCCTTTTAAAAACAGCTTGTTTCCCCTTAATTTCAACCTGTTCCCAATTGACTTGATCTGAGCCCAAATAGTCCTTGTTCAAGTGAAGTAAGTACATCACCCATTTCCTACTTGAGTTGGTTTCAGATCTGACCTTTAGTTAAACCAGTGTAACTTGGTATGAAGACACGAGCCTGAAGCCTTAGAGAAAACCTTGGAGTACCTTTAAACTCCTTTTGTAAGAAAATACAGGTAAGCAAAATACATAGGTGAGCTGCCAAATGGAAACATGATCTGGAGAAAGTGCCATACAAAATGTTACTGAGATAACCAATCCCTCTGCCCATACATGTTGAGCAGATATCCAGTGTCCTTTAGACTATAAGGTCTTGGCAGAGGTCATGGAGGAAGGTATGCAAGGAATCAGAAAAAAAGTCTTCTTAAAATTTGATAATAAACTGCCATCTGAACTGCTAAAAGGTATTTAATTGTTCTGTGTTTTACTATGAAATACAGGAATATTAATAACCTTTGTATTTCTTCTCAGGTAAAAAGCCTGCAGTGTCATTGACTTCTGTCCTCATCAATTATTCCTGCTGATATGTTATTAAATATATATATATAAATATATATATAAAACCTTTATTTTATAATTTTCCACTTTTTTCCCTTCANATAAATAAATAAATATTTTAAAAATTTCTAGCCTACAGTAGTAAGGCAATATGGCCCAGTCCTTTTTTGGCTGAGTTTTTTTGCTAGTAAGCAAAGAGAAATGTAGTACTGGAGTAGGGTGAAAGAAAAACAAGGATCTGAACATATATACAGTTGAACTGTCCCAGTCTCTTTTTCTTCTTTCTTTCTGTCTCTGGTACTTCTAAAATATCATGGAGAGGTACAAAATATTTTACTAGAATTCATTTTAGTATATCAGGGACACCATCATTTTCAGAGCAGAAAATCTGTTATAAGAAGATCTCCTGCTGTTTTTTCTCTTAGATGTCCTCAAAAATAAAGATGGGAAATCAAGAGAAATGAAAAAAGAAAATAGGAGCCATCTATCCTGGTTTATTTTCTAGGGCTTTGTGTTATCACCTAAATTTCCAAATGGCACAAATACCTGTTTTTTAATAAAAAGAACATTGGAAAGTGCTTGTTTCTTGATGGGGGAGGGGACAAATCTTTGGCAGGTGTATTAAATATAGGTGAGAAAACTATTTAGATCAAGGCCAACTGAATAAATACTATTTTTTAAAAATATGAACAAGTAGTAAAGAAGATGGGTGGAAAAAAAACAATTCATCTGAGCATATGGAACAAGCACTGTGGAGAAGGCAGTGGAGGGTACCATGGCCAATGCTATAAAGCCTAAAACTGATGAGTAAATCTCAAAAAAAAAATCAGATCATGATCCAAAAATCTTGACATCAATTGAAACTGAGTCACCATTTTTGAGTAACTATTCATTTTGGTTCCTACGTAATTCATCCCTTCAGCTCCTGAGTCCTTTTCCTTATTGCCATATTTGTAGTGATGGACAGCAGCATGCTGAGAAGTAATTTTTTTTTTTCATGTAGTCCCTGAAAAAACAATGCAAATAATGTCAGTGCAGTTCTAACCTTGAAAAAATTTATTTCCTGCATAGCTGAAATGCATTCAGTAGGTGCAGCAGTAGTAGAAGGATTCTCAACAAGGCAGTTTAACCAGTGGCCATCACCCATTTCATCAAAGGACAATGCACAGGGACGTGCTGCCTTTTGTGGCAGCTTTACAAAGAGACTCCCAAGACCACTCTGAGCAGAAGGCTGGGCTGGAAGGCACCAGAAAAGATATGAACACATACAAGGCTTCTGTCCATCCAGAACACAAACTTGGGGGACTGAATGAATATATTTGTTTCCAAGAAAAGTAATACCAGCTGAACATACTGGAATGCTTGCTAAAATGAAAAAAAAAGAAGAAAAAAAAGCATAATTCCCTTAGTGGTCTTCATTAGTTTGGCACTAAGAGAGGGAGGTAGATCACAAAGCATTGACTGAACCTAGAATATGAGAACATGATTCACGATTATGGATGTGGGCAGTGCACACTCCCTTGTGACTCAGAATGAGTATTTTACCTGTGATTCATAAGGAAAAATAATTGTTTTATCAGATGCATTCCTTACTTATGGTTGGGGTTAATATTCACCTTATTTAAAATTGAAATTCAACTACTGGATCAGCACAGTGATTTTTTCCAACACAGACGCTAAAGAAAAAAAGGAAATTATTTTATTCACAAACATGACACAGTTCTCTCCTCCACACGAGTTCATTGATTGGTGTTCTGCGAAGGAACCTGATGTGCTTTTTGCAAGGCTGCTGGTGTACATTGTTTATTGGAAAAGATTTTTTGAGTAACACCAATAGAATCCGGACATTACGTCCATAGAGGTTTGTGAATCCTTGGGTCTGAGGAAATAACAAACATAGCAGGAGGTTGGTGGTGCAGTAACAGTGACCTTCTCTGCTGCCTCAGACTGCCAGAGCTCAAATGGGGCCAGACTGTGGAGCTGGCATCCCACCACATGGACCATCCAATCTAGAGATGGATCACCTAGTCCATGAAATGACCCTAACTGTTTACAATAAGGTACCTCTTGTTCATTTTGACTTTTTTTTTTCTGAGTCACTGAGATATTTTTAGGGAATGCTGGTGCTTAGGAATTTACCTTCAGAAGAAGAACAAACACTAAAGAGATTCACATTGAATGTTCTCTGGTCGTATTACAGACATATTCAGAAAAGATTAGGAAGGTTTCCTTTAAAATCTTTCTGGGCTGTTTTGACTATCAGAATGGTTTTACAGAAATGTAATCTTCCTTGAGTGATCATCCATTCTTTAACCACCTGAAGCTCCTTTTCACAATATGGACACCTGCTTCTCAGGAAATGTATTAAAATTTAGTGAAACCATTTCTCCCAGCGCCGAGTGTTTAATCTGAATTGGCTGGTGTGAGCCACCTGCAGTGTAAAACTCCGTGTGTACGAAGAACAGGCGGTGGGAAGGAGAGGAGCCTGTCTCTGAACACCCAGAAAGGCAGAAGGAAGACACCTTTGTCTGCAAATGCAAGAGAGATGTGCTTTCCTGAGATTTTCAGGATCATCTTTGGTGTGAGGGAAGCCACCCATAGCACCTGTGTGTGGTGTGGGATAGGCTTTGGCAGCTTTCTTACTTGTACTTGTCTCTGGGGATTTTAATATTTTCTATTACTATTTCTATTACATTTCTATTATATTTTATTATTATTATTTTATTATTATATTATTATATTTCCTATTATATTTTCTATTTCTATTACTATTTCTATTAATATTTTCTATTAGCATCTTGTAAGTGAAAGTCACATAGAAAAGCAACTCTTTGCTTGCATTTTTACAATTTATTTGGCTGTTTGAATGGTTTCAGTGAGGTTAAGTGTAGCAACGCTGTTTAGTGCTATATCTTGGTGATGGCTATTAGAAAATGTCTTTTAATAGTCAAACTTTTAAATGCACTATAGTTTTATTCTTTGTTTGATCTTGTAAAGAATCCGTTGACTCTTGTATTTATTTGGTTAATTGCACCACTCAGTGTTTTCACAATTAGCTCAGTGTTTTGTTAAAAAAAGTTGGAAATTTAGTAACAAGAGCATGGAGTTTATATCCTCTCTTAGCATTGCTGGTTCTATTTTGTGGTTCCTTTTTGAATGTAGTAGACTTGGGAAATCCCTGAATGTTAGTAACAGCAGCCAGTGCCTAGAAGAATTCCAATTCCCAGCTTGGAATCTCAAATTATGTGATGAGACTGAAAGCTAAATACAATGAAAACAATGAAAAAAAAATTGAGAAAATTTTTGATTGTGCCTGGATAATAAATGGAGCTGCTGGCAGTAAACCATGATATAGTTACTGACAAACCCAGCTCTAGTGCCAATAGCAGTGAATTGAATCAAAAAATGGGAAGCTTTTGGAAGCCTTGTGGATAATTTATGGGAAAGTGAATTATAAGTGAACTCAGAATTAGTTTCTGCAACAACAGGATAATCTAGAACTGACCTCAGCTGTTGAAAGTTAAAAGGGTGCTTCAGTACAATAGTGGGCTGAAGAATTCTTTTCTGGAAAGGGTGTCAGCTGCTGGGACAACCTTGATGTTTGCAGAGTTATTGTAATTTAGATTTAATCAGAGAGGATTGAAGTCTGCTCACAGAGGAAATGATGAGTTTCCAGCTGTATGGATTTCTTCAGTCTAATTGTGATAGTTTTTGTCATTTGAGTCTCACTGCAGCATAAAGATATTGAATACTGTATGAATTACCATTACTCAAATCTCAAGAATAGACTAAGAGTTGGAAAGAAATGCCTGGGAGAAATTAACCTCCATCTTTTCTGCAGGAGAGCTGGAGGCATCAAACAAGGCTAGAGAGAGGTAAATGAGAGAGGCAAAACAGTGTAGTGACCCCAATATTTAGTTAAACTTTGGAATTCTTTGTGAGAGGATGCCATAGGTGCTAAAAGTTTATGTGGGTTTAAAGCAAGGCTTGAAAGATGTGGAAGAAAAATCTATTTGGGTTACAAATAGCATTACCACAGCTGCCTCACAAAGGCCTTTAAGCTGAAAATAGTTGGAGGTCTGAAGAATTAATAAGAAAACGTGAGATACATTTGTCCAGCTCTTAAACTTTTTTGGGCATCCAACTGAATACTGTTTTGGAAAGGAGATAGCAAGATAGACTAACATTGGCTCTGGCTCAGTAAGGGAGTTCTCATGAACACACTGCTGATAGTGATCTCTTCAAATAAAAACAGCCATTTAAAATGTTCTACCCCTTTGTCAGACTGAGCATGTCCCCACCCAGCTGGGGTGATCTCCTGCAAACAGCCCATGCTTCTTCTCTCTCCTGGACTACTGGATTTCAGTTTACATGGCTCTAAAAAAGGCACTATGAAAAAAGTCCTGCTCTTACAGGGATCTGTTTCCTCAGTGGGATACAGCAAGGGGAGACTGGCCTCAGCTTACCATCCTTTAATTCATTTCTGGACCCAGCCCAGGCTTCTGACTTGCAAAGCTCCCTGTAGTAAGGGACTGTAGCAGACTGGGGTCAAGAACTTCATCCTCTTTCAGAAGCCACTGTGGTATCTACAGTCATCAGCTAGAAGACCCCAGATTGGCTGTCATGGGGTGGTCAAGTGGGGAAATAGTAATAGGAGTAATGCAAGGAATGGTCCAAGGCCTGGGAAACATGCTTGCAAAATCCTACAACTATCATCTGCCCTTAACAATGCCCATCTTTAACAAAATGTATTCTTTTGTTTTTCTTTATTGGGATATCTAAAGGGCTGTTCTGGCTCAGAAGCTACACATTAAACTTCAGAGAAAAAAGGACATTTGCCTCTCCTCACTGGACTGGTCCCAAGGTTTTTCTGTTTTATCACTGGGAAAAGCATTTTAGAAATGCCAGTATTGGGTGAGGGAGAGGGAGTTGCATTCATTTCTGCATATTATTTATTGGATTTTTGAAAACTGACCTGAGAAAAATGTTTATTTAAAGTATTTACTGCAAATTGCATTGTTAGTGTTCTAGAACAAATGGTCAGTTGATAGTTATTTTGCTGGCAAAAATAAAAAAGCCTGGACCCCACACCTGTTTAGCTGTAACTGACAAACAAAACAATCATTCAAGTGGAGTGAAAACAAACCAAATGCCCTTGAATTTTCAAAGAAAATATAACTCCTCCATGTAGCCCTAGGACAACCTAGTCTGTTTGTTGGGAAGCATACTTAGCAGAGAGCTACAAATCTCTCTGCTGCGAGACTGAACGATTGTCATACATTTTGCTCTCTTTGTCTCAGTTGATAGTGTCTATAATACTATTCAGAGCAAGAAAATTTGTGCCTGTCACTGTACCTGTCAGAAAGGAGCAATACCCTCTGGCAGCAACAGTCAACTTTATGGAGTTTTATTAGTCTAATGAATGAAAGCCCAGTAGCATGCCCTGTAACACTTTAAACTTTGGATTTTAAAAGGAATCATTATTAACAGTGAAAAACAACTAGCAGCTTGTTTTACGTATACTTTCTTAAAAGCTCCACAAATTTTTTAAGAGATTAATCTACAGTAATTTGTCATCAGGCTCTGAGTGACTATAATATAATCCATACGATTGCAGAAGGTTCTGCAGGAAATTTGTAAACATAATGCAATCATGTGTTTGCATTTGTGACTCCAGAGTAGCTGGGAGCAGCTGTATAAACTTCTGCTCCTGCACAGAAGAGAGACTGAGTGTGACCACAGCTGTGCATTGTTAATTGCATGGGATGCTTTCCTTGGCCACCGTCTCTGTTGATGACAGAACCATGCACCAGTTGCTGTCCCTCTGTCTCTCTGTCTCTGATTCTTTTCTTCCTCTTAACTTTTGCTCCCCAAAGGTCGATAACATCTTATACAAGGCCCTGGTTACCTTGCAGCATATCCTTTCTTGAGCTCTAAGCACAAACACATTCAATAAACTGTGTGGGAAATGTTTCTCATTTACTACTTCCAGTAAAATGAAAACGAAATAGCAAAGACTGCTCTACGTCGTTTCAAGGTCTTGAGATAATTAGTTTAATAAAAATTCACTTTTATAAGGCGTGATCCAAGTGTGTTGCTATCTGAGGGAAGCTCCTGCTGACTGCTGTGATTCAGGCCCAATGGCTTTTCTCTGTTTTCTCCATCATTTTATACAATGTTAATTTTTCAGCTCACACAAGCTTATTTGCCAAAGAGGACACAGAACATTTTCTGCCTTACAGTGGTGGGAGATTGCTGGAAAGAATACATTCAGGTAGTCAGATTGCTCTTTATTTGGTTTAGTCCATCTTGAACATTCTGTGGCCTTTACAATTATCACTTTTCTCCAAGGGCAGCGGCACTCCTGGTGTTCCAACATCCCATTGTGCAGCAGTAGGATAGCTTCCCTGGAAATGTGAGAGTGTCCAGGAAGCTGAGGAATCAATGGATGGGTCACTCAGGAAATAAACCTGCGGGGCCACATGCTGTGCTCTGTGCAGCTGAGGTGTCAGCACAAGTTCACAAACACTTACATGGGATGGATTCAGACTGATTCACTCTGAATGTAGATTACAGACATTAAAAAACTGAGTGTTATAAATTCCTTTACAACTGAATGTAACATGCATATTAGCATATTTAAAACATAATATTACTGTGCTTCTTTGTGCCAACACAGTTTCATCTGTTTGAATATTTCTGTCCTCACAAAGAATATGCATTTATAGCTCTTCTCTGCCTACCGCTTGTCCAGAAACAAGGTGAACTTAAGTTTCCACAACCTGCAGTATGGGAATAGTCAACATAAAATTCATATTTGAACAGCAGTAATGGATGCCAGTTAGCACATTATTTTAATCAAGAATGAAAATATGACTTCCTGATTCTAGAAGAATATTTCTTCTCATGTTGCTCAATTCCATAAATTCAATTTATTCTCTCTAACAACACATCTCATGTTTAGTTACAACAATGACTATTCTCCCCTACATTAAGGAAATACTAACCAGCTTATTATTTTCTTGGTGGATCACTCAGGGTGTGTCTTACTCTCTCTTTTCTTCCTCATGGAGTAATTCAGATGAGATATTTAATTATACTGGACTTCTCAGTGTCACTGTTATGGCACATAGGTATGAGTGACTTTAGATAAGCCAGTTTTTGGTTTAGTAAACTGGCATTTACTGGCAAAAAAATGTCAAGGCATCAATATCTACAAGTTGTGTCAGAACTTTCCATACCAAGTGACTACATTGCAAAATTTCTCTCTGCCCCAATCCTCTGCAAAATTGTAGTACCTTGCAAAGGATTTTTTTCTCCCTTTGCTGCTGCTAGATGAGTACATTGAGTTCCAGAATCCTCTTAACCAGCTTGGTTGTTATTTGGAGTTTGCTTCGTTTTTGGGTTTTCGTTTGTTTGTTTGTTTGTTTAGGGTTTTTTTTTGGTTTTTTTTGGGGGGGGTTTGGTTTTTTTGTTTGGTTTGGTTTGGTTTTTTGTCTGGTTTTGGTTTTGGTTTTGGTGGTTTTTTTCTTTATTGAGAGGACACAATTCTGATTGAATACTGGTAGCTTCTACAATCTCTGCATGCATGTGTCATAAATCACCTTATTATAGATATATATCTAAGAAATATGTATTCTCCTCCCTTTTGCCTCAATACTCTTTTGCTTCTACCTTATTTTCCTTGCCTTCTTTTTAGAACACTCAGCCCATTATAAAGAAAAATGTTAATACTTTAAAGATACTGCCTCAAAAGCTATTGCAATTCCTGCCTTTTCTAGAAAAGAATGAGCTTACTATGGCAAAAAGGGAAATGTTACAGATTGCCATATTTACCCCTCTGCCAGAGTCTTACCCGGATCGTATGTAGTGACTAATGCCAGGCCTTAAATATTGGTGAAAATGTCTATATCTCAGTTCATAATCTAATAAAAGAATTTATCCCTTCTGGGAGGTCTTGTTCAGGGAGATCTGAAATTTCTACTTTTATGAAAACTGTAATTTTTCTGTATTTTGAGCAGCAATATGTCGTTCTTGAGCTGACCCATAGACCTTGTAGATGAGTAACCTTCCTGGAGGATTGCTGGATGCATAAGGAAAGAGATCAACTCTTCTCAGTGAAGACAGTCTCTGTACACTGCCTAAAGAAATGAGAGGGTGGAAGTGATCAAGGATGTGTTTGAAAGAAATTACAGCTGAGCTGAGGAGAATGTATTTGCCTGAGTTTTCTTCCTCTTGAAGAGAGAGGCCGTGGAGCAATGAGTTGTTGGAGATTCTTTCTGTTGCTTTTAGACAGATTCCACAGTGTCTTACAGTTGTGTCTTAGGTTCCCAAAAACCAACAGCAGGCCTTTTCAGAAATTAAGAAAGATACAGCAAGAATGCACTAATAGTCAACACACATATTGAGCTGAGAGTGCACAATGCAAAAATCCCACGGAAGAAAATAAATAGAAGATCACCCAGGACACTCTTCCTGCTTAGTCAAGACTTACTTGTTCTGCTCACAAGCGGGGCCAAATAGTGCTGCTTCTCCATCCTGCAGCTCTCCATGTCCTATCCTTGTATCTTTATAAATTTGGCTCTTTTTTGCTTTTTTTTAAAGCAAGTTTTCATTAAATCCTGTTTCTGTGCATCATATCAGCAGATACCACATTTTGCTTTCCATTCTTGCTAGAATTCTCACCTATTTCCTTTATTACTGTCATCTCAGCTACCTTTATTGTTCCCCTTCCTTAACTCCACTGCTCCTCTTTGAAACTCATCCAAAAACTTCCTGACCTCAGTCTGAACATATTTTTCCCATGTATTGGAGCCTTCCTCATTTCTTACCCTATCAGGGTAGGATTTTTATCTTACCCTATCAGGCCCCAAATTCAAAGTTCTCAGTGCACTGAGATTTTTTCAGGATGCATTTTGGCTCACCTGTGCCTTTGCTTACACAAACCTGGTATCGTTGGGATTATAGGATATTTGGTTATAGTGATTTTTTTTAGTCAGGATTGGTTTATTTTTTAAATATCTGGGTGGAGTTTTTTTTCTGCAGCATTTTCTTTTTAGAGAAATGAAACTTGTTTTCTTTGTGTCTTCAAATATTTTTAAAAATATATATTCCACTTTAAGTGATGTTGTCTCCAACTGCCCTTGTGGAGTGAGATTTTTAGTTTAGGGCATAATGTTTGATGAAACAGGAGCTGTTTGCTCCTCCTGATTGTTGGACAATCAAAAGGCAGGTGTGGGAGAATTCACTGTATTGGCACAGGAGAGTTTATTCTTATGAGTTGTGAGAGAAATCGTGGATTTGAAGAGAATTACTGTGGAGCCAAAGGTGACATGATAAATTTGCCTACCTTTACCTACATACAAACTGTACAGGTTAGTACCTGCTGGAGGTACCACCTAAATGCACTGGGAAACTTTGTATTTCCATATAGTTTTCTTCAGAATACAGTTGTCTGTGTCCATCTTTCAATCCTTTAGGCCAATGCAGATCACTTATGTTTCATATCTCCTCTCTGTCGGGATCATGAACTTGAATCTGATTACCTTAACTTTTCAAATGCACAATGATATGCATGATTATTAACTACTTTTTAGTATTCCCATGGTAACTTTGGTTGTTCTGTGTGGTCTTTGGGCCACTGTTTTCCATTCAGCTGCTTGTATGGTGAGAAGTGTTTTATGTGGATATCCCAACCCTGGCTGGTCAAGGCCAGGCTGGTTAAGGCCTGGTCTGATGGGAAGTAGGAGGGTTGGGACTAGATGACCTTTAAGGTCCATTCTAACTCTTTAACATTGTATGGTTCTATGATCCTCTCTAAATCCTGGAATTGTCTGCCTGGATAGAGCTGGACATTGTGACAGAGAGATCCATCCTTGCCTTAGCTGTGACTGCAGGCTGCTGCATCCTCTAGTCTCAAATTTTGGTCCTAATAAGCAAGGCAGGACAGAGTTATTGCCCTGTCTGCCAGGGCTCCTGAGAGAGCCCGTGGCTGTGGCTTTGTTGCAGTTTTGGAGGAGATGGGGACAGGATCCATCCTGAAGCCCTGTTGCATGGGAGGCTCTTTCCTTGCTGTGGTGAAGGTATTGATGGAAGCCCCTTCCCCAGCCCTGTCTCTGCTCCACACTGTTGTCAATCGATTGGGCTTTTTAGCTGGGAGGCCTCCTCCACACTCACACAGCATGCTCCTAGATGAGCTTTGATGTCAGGTAATCATTGCTGTATATAGTAATAAATGATGTGTTTACATAACAGAATTCCCTTGGCCTTTGATATTCTCAGACATGTTATCAAAGAGGTGCAATGACATCTTGTACAATGAAACAATAGGAAAGTGCAGAACTGTGCAAACCCAGCACGAGCAAGCTGAGCCCAAATGTATGTTGCTGTGATTATGTTATTTGCCCTTAGGGCAAGAACCACAGCTGAAGGAAGTTAATATCAATACCCTTATGAAGTCCTCAAGGACTATTTCTGTGATGGACATGGCACTTATTTGAGAACTCACTGCAAATCACTGTCATGGTACCTGCTATTATGGATAAGGGGTTTGAATGGTAGTTCCACTTAAATTTTAGGAACAAATTACATTAAGTTTAATATCATTTGTCTCAAGTTCCTTAATACACTAAGTGTCTCAAGATGCTGATGTATTTTTCCCTCGTAGACTTCCTTTTCCTTACGGCTTTACAACTCTTTCATATGATTTACCAAAATTTGCTTTCTTTCTCAATTGTGTGTGTTTCCTCTTGTTTCTCACCTTTGCTAAGGCTTTGGAAGATGTTGCAGTCCTTTTGATTCACCCAGGCATGACACTAATACTGGGAAATAGCACATGTGCTACTGTAAGCAGTATGTATTCAAGGTGAATTTCCTACAGGCATAACAATACTATTTTGCACCAAAAATGATATTTTTACAATATCAATACATCACATCCCCCCCTCAATCCTCTGCTGATCTCTGTTCCCCGGC
>VZDJ01000077.1:1892016-1942016 GCA_008694505.1 Cyanoderma ruficeps | reverse complement strand
TGAATGCTGCTTGAGTATGGAAATTACCGACAAAAGAAATTAAGAGCAGGAACCCCATGATTAGACTAATGCATTGATCAAGTCAATTCTTCTCTGTTTCACTGCCAACACACCACATATAAAAGCGTCATTAAAGAAACTTTGCTGTCTCTCCTACTAATGGTCTACAATTTGAGCATGCCCAGATGATTGACAGGCTGTGCCAGGGCTGCCTGTGTTGTCTGAAAAAGCCACATCGGATCAGCGGAAGCTTAAAGCAAAGCATAAATTATAGATATATGTCTGTTTCTTTGATGATGTGAGACTAGTAGGTGCATCCCACTTCCATCACACAAAGAACCACACTTTCATGCAGCTTTTTCACTTTGTCACATCACATTTGAAAAAACAACAGTGAAAACATAAATGTTCTATTTTTTTTAACAAACAGCCTGTTCAAAGCCAGTTTTGAAGTTCTTCACTTTCTGAATTAATTAAATATAAACTAAGTGTTAAATTGCAAAGTTCAGTGCAGCGAGGATTGTTGCTTATTTTCTATATCTATTTGTCATTACTGTTAACTGTTATGCATGTTTCTGAACCAGAGCTACTGAACTGGAATGCTCTTAGCATTTTGACCATCCAAAACAAAGGTGTTTAGAAGGCACTGAAAAGGGACAGTCTTTTGCTTTGTAAATTTTATTGAGAAAAGCTGACTGAATTTTATTGCTTCTAAATTATAGAATCTTCAGTAAAATTGCAATGATGAATTTGGGGCTCAGGATACTGCTTATAATTGTCAAGCAAAATGTATGTGTAAAATACTTACAAAATAAAAGAGAGGCTGGCATTATAATCCTACCATTCCAACAGGAATAATATTGCAGGCTTATTGTAATATTAACAGATGAAATGCCATTTAGTTGGTTGATGTTATTTCTATACCAGAACCAAACTCTCCATTATAGATTAATTTATGATTTTGATGGTTGTGGCCAATAGTCAGCCAAAAATAATGACTCGCTAGCTTCAGTCATAGAGTAATGGCTCTAGAAATGAATTCTACATTTACAGTTTCAACTAAATGCTTAAAATATAGTACTAGGCAGGTACAGCATAGATCCATTGCGTATTTGTAAGGTAGTACAGAAGAGAGACTTTATAGCACTTGACTGAAAAGGATTATATCTTTTTTTAGGGTGGCTTTTTGTTTCAACTGTTTACTGTCAGAGTTTCCTTGTTGCCACTGAACTTTCTCTCCAGCTGGACTGTAATGTTGCCATTTATGCTTTGCCAGTGTCCAGTTTTATTTCACAGAAATAGTTTATCGAGTAAAGCATAATTGTACTTTGTAAAATACTCATCTTGTATCACTTCTTTTAGAGATCAGACGTTTCCTTTTCCCATAAGGCCTAAAGATCTGTAAGTTGACATAATTCTGCACAAATCACTCTGGTAGTGTAACTTAGACTGTCCAAATTCCCCTTGGACTGTGGCCTCTGTAACTGTGCCATCACTCACTTAACTTCACCTTATCTTTAAATAAGTTAACCAGAAGGGACTTGTTCAACTCACCACCTCTTGAGTAATGTGAATTATTTATATGATCTTCATATGTGTTCGTTAAGCTGTGTACAGTAAGCCTAAGTGTAAGTGTTTATTCTGTTCATCCATAAGTGTGTTACCCCAAGCTTTGAACTCGGGCTAACCACAATAAAAATCTTTCTATTTTGCTGTTCTTTGATGGAAATGGACATCATTTTTTCATGTTGTACAATGGCAGCAGTGTTGTCCCAGACGGGCGCGTCACCACGGGAATGCACGAAGAGACATTCCACATGTTCAGTGTTGTCTTGCTGCTTTCCAGACCACCTTCCCCTTCTGCTTTGCAGAGCTGTGGGTGCAGGAAGCTGTGTCCCACCATGTCTTACAATATAAATATGCCACTAGAATGGCTACTGTGGAAGTGATGATTACCACAGTCCTTTCTTATCAATTTGCTGCTTTGCTCCAGCGGTTATTACTGTGCTCTTTGTCTGCAAGGGGATGTTAAGCAGTGAGAAATAAGAATTCAGTAAAGCAGTCCCATTTGCTCCTTAAAAGGGCCTCAGTTCAAATGGAAATAAACTAAAACAACCACGCTGAAATACATCACTGACCTGCATTCTCAGAAAAATCCCTTCCATTGAAATCCCCATGTATTTCTAGGTGAGGTTGGAGAGCAGTGCACATGATCTGTTTAGGGGCAAAGATTTTGGTGGAAAACAATTGCACCAGTACTGGTCTAAAATCTTTAAAAGGGGATGGAAACAATAATTTTTCTAACTGACACTACTACACTTTGGTTTTCTTTATTACCTCTGCTTTCCATTTGAAATTTGTCCAGAACAGCAGTGTTTACACATGTCCTGTTAGAAGTAATGCCAGAGGGACCTCAAAGGCATGAGTCTTGTTCCATTCTTCTTTGGTTAATTTTCCTCCAACATAAGGCATTTTAACACCTCCATAGATCATAGGATGAATAGAGTCTACAGAATCAAACATTGTGCCTCTTTCAGCATTAAGTGTGCTCAGGTTAGAACTTGCTTAATTTATGAGCTGTGAGGCAGCCATGAAACCATGGGTAGGCATATTGTTAGAACAGATTTCATTTTTCAGGAAAAAAAACAAACGGGATTTTATTTTGGGCTTTGGGTTTTGTTTTTTTTTCCATGTTGATTGGTTGTTTTGGTTTTTTTTCAAAACAGATCTTTGTCTCTTCTCTTCTACTTTTTTTTTTTTTTTTTACCTGTCAGAACTTTAACGTTCTTGGGGGTTTCCCCACACCCCTCTTTTTTTCTCAGGATTGCTCTATCTTTGTCTACAGTGGGCTTCCTCCTTGGCAAAGCAGCTTCATATGTTTCATGGTTTTCTGCTCTTCTGAACTGGAACATGTTCTTGTGTGCTCTAAGAGCACACAGCTTTGGAGGATCTACAAAAGACAAGATATTTCATGCATCCATTCTGAAGCTGATTTCTGACAGTCCCTTGAAACCAATTCAAAACTCTCCCTAATTATAATAGGACAGGTTTGTGTCTGCTTCCAGTCAATAAAGCTTTGTTCTGCCTCAGGGATTTTACTTGTACCTGATTATATAATGGAGGATAGAAGAATAAGGCAATAGTAATTTTAATGCCTGACTATTTTTCATTCAAATAAAACGTGCAAAGAGAAATAAATAGTGAAAGGAAGAAATGTGAACGTTGTACTACTAGAACAAACATGCTACAGTGAGGTCTGCTGGGTGGGACACTGAGCTCCCCCTCTACTTGCTCTTTTCCAAATATTTTGGGGTTGATATTGGACAAAAAGGTGGTGTTGGCAGTGGCAGCTCTCTCTGTCCAGAAGGCTGCAGGCAGCTCCAGCCCGTGTGCAGCTCTGGGGGAAGGCTCAGCTCCAGCAGCAAGTGCTGCTCAGGCTGCCCCAGCGGAGAGAGGGAACCACAAAACCAAAACACTCAGTACTCGGTTGGAGCAAGCCTGGGTTTGTGATCCCCATTTTTCACTCTTCACTGGGGTATTCAGGCCCGGGCTGGGAAGGTTGAGGTTTCCTTCTGTCCAAGCAGCATTGAAAAGCTGACCCATGCAGAAAGTTTTAAACACAACGTGGTCATTTTTCTGTTGCTAACACAGAGTATGTATTTTAAATTTTTGAAAGACTTTCTAAAAATAATTATTTTTTTTCCATAACTTAGGAAACGCAGCAGATTTTTTCGTGATAAGACTGTTCCAGATGTCAATATCTTCACAGAGAACAATCCTAGCTCTGCATCCTGTGATGAATGGTTGGTTATCCTGTTGGGATATCCAGATCTGGGACCAAAAATTAAAATAAAAACTGTTACTAAGTAGAGAGAAAAGGGAACTACATTAAGATATTGAGGTTTATATCTTTTTTTCTGTGCAGCTCTAAAATAAATGAAGTTTTATTGCTTAAGAGAAATTAATTTATCAAGGTACTCCACTGAAAAACTGGCAAAAACAGATCAACCTTACAGTGCTCCTCAAAATTCAGTTCTGTGACCTCAGCTCAGAGTCAAGAGTGGGGAACCAGGAGTGACAAAGGATCAAATGAATTCTCCTTACTTTTTGTATCTGGGTCGTCCTAATTGATCCCAGCAGGCTTCCCCATGGCTGGACTACCTCAATCAACCCACCTGCATCCTCACCTGGAGGAACTTGTCTGGTTATCCAGCAGCTGGGGCAGCACCTCTGGGGAAGGAAAGGTTCCCTCTGTTACTCCTGGGAAGATTTTTAACCTCATCATTGCCGTGTACGTTGCTGGGCAGTCGACACCACAAATGACAAACCAATACTTGCACCTCCCAGCACACCCTGTGTTTGCTTGTACTCAATGGCCCTCCACAACTGGATTCGATATTTTAAGTAGCTAGATATTTAATTGGTTTTCTCAGTTTCATGCATTTAGCAGTCTTTCATCTGTCTTTAATGTTTTTTCTGTAAAACCTGATAGCTGGAGCAAGAACTACAATGCCTTTAAGACAGATACAGTTTTAAAATATGGACCACTGAACTTACTGAACCTTTTCTGAAATACATAAAGATATCACTCTTAACCTGTATATTAAATGTTGGGGTTGGAAAATTTCTGTACAGTTGTTGCTGTAAAACTTGTATAGGTGTGAAGTTACATGTTTCTAGGTGCAAAACCCCCTAAAGTCATTTAATAAATACAGTAACTTTTGCAGGATTTTAGCCAAGTATCTAAATCTAGGGGCACTAAAGCCTCTGTAAGAGAGATCACGTGTGTACAGTTTTTACTTTCAGGTCTAGATATGTAAATTCAGTTGGCTTGTATCTAAACTTGTAGATGCTTTCACTTTTCTACAAACATTATCTTTTCTTATTTGAAAATGTTTTATCATTTTCTGATCAAAATAATACATATTATTTAGAAGATCTGACTGATAATGAAAGACTCTTTTATTTATTTTCCACAGCTATTCCTTTCTTCTGTAACTTCACATCAATAATAATCCAAGAGTTTTTACCTCTGTGTACATATGTGAATGACATGGTGGTTATATCCTCTTTAGGTGAAAAGGAGTGACTGTGGAAATTGGTAATTCTCTTAACTTTTGTTTTTCCTCTCAGACTAATTTGAAAATGGAAAATTTGATTTAGAACCTGAAAAAAATTTGAGGCTATAGATGTGAGTCTAGTTTCACCCCTTTCTGATTTCTTTCTTCATCTATTGCATCTATTCCTGAAATATCAGAATGCAAATGCATTAACATTCATTACATCTGCTGAGGTCAGAGCATTTGAATAATTCCGAATTAAGGGTGGTGACTCCTTGTGTCCTTAGTGTAGCAGACTCAAATGCTGACTTGCTCATGGTGTAACACCATACTACAGGCAGGGCTTAAACACTGGAAATTAAAGTCTGCCCTAGAGGTAGGGCAGCACCAAGTATTGCACTGCTCTTTTGTTCATCTTCTTTTTGTTTTCATCAGCACAGCCTTTTTCAGGTGCTCACTTTTCTCTGGGGTGCTGGAGCTGTTCCAGCAGCTTGTGCAGTCAAAGGGAGCTGCTGAGCACTGCCAGCAACATCCAGGAGCAGAGAGGGAAGGGAATAGGAGCAGTGAGTCCTGCAGGGAATGGAGCAGTGCATCCTGCAGGGAATGGAGCAGTGAGTCCTGCAGGGAATGGAGCAGTGAGTCCTGCAGGGAATGCAGCAGAGAGTCCTGCAGGGAATGGAGCAGTGAGTCCTGCAGGGAATGGAGAAATCTCCTGTCTAGAAATTACCCAGTACTGCTGGTATTTCATTCTACTGAACTGTTGTTTTCATTTTGAGAGTTGTCTTTTCCTTTCTTCTGAAATAAGACCTAGACTAAATACCAAAATTCTTTCAATGCATATTATGGCTGAGTGCACTAAAATATAAAACCCTTGATTTAAGGTTTTTTGAATTCAAAGATCGTAGGCAAGTGTTCATTTGAAGGTTCAGTGGCATTTTGAAATAAGAACACCATATATAAAGATGTCAGAGATGGAGCCTCCCACAGTGAGGCTGAAAGAAGAAGAACAGAATGAATAGAAGAGTTTCTGGATTCCAAGGAATTACTTGAGATTACTGTACATATAATTTTCCAATATTTTTTGTTATAGGCTTTGAATGCATTGGTTAAAATTACTTTATGTCTGGCATCAATTTAGTCTTATTCATTATCTCCCTTAAATAAAACCTTAAAAAGAGTTGGTTTCAGTGAGTGAGCAATTTTCTGATAGGTACAAATTCTTCAACATTTTTAAAAAGTGAACTTGTAAATGAAAACAGACTTGGAGGTAGCAGTCCCTCAACATTTCTTGAGCAGCCTGGTATGATATGAATTCAAGTATGTATAATATTAAGTAAATTTATCTTGTGCACCATGGTTCATCCCAGATTTTCATAATTAATGCTCTTGCTACCTAAATGATGCTGTCATAGTCTAATGACAATGATTGCGATATTATTTTTTGATATATATGGTCAGTACTTTGATCGGTGTTTTTGATCATTACCATTTGTCTTTGGCAATCCAAAAAGGGTGATAAAACTGTGATAGACCTGAGGTAGGGCTGGGGTTTGAGCACCAGTGGAAGAATTTCTATATTTGGTCTAGAAGATACCTTGATCCAGTAGTGGAACTGAGGTCATCAATGACCTTATCAGCCACATCTCATCTTAAAATTTGTGTCCATTTCTATTTCTCACTTCTATGACCCAGCTATAATCTGGCTTTAAGCAACTGAGATATTAAATGATATTAAATGCCTGACTATATTCTTCAATATCTCAAGTTTTTAAAAAGTTCCATTAAAACATGTACCATATGCTTTCTATCTTTGTACCAGGGGTTTAAAACTGTAAAACTTGTGACCTTTAAAAGTAGAAAGCAACTTCCATGGCATTTCTAGATATCTAATTTAGGTAAATATTACGTAAATTTAAAAAATCTTAGAGCTAGTTTTCATAGAATCCTATATCTAAAACACCTATTGAAATTACCAAGTAAATAAATACATCCATTTATTTAAGACAAATACATCCAACATTTACAAGGTACTTGTATTTGAAAGAGCCTACTTGTATTTGAAAGAGCTTATAAAATAGTTAAACCCAAGATTCCTTCCTTCTGACAGTGAAATGAAGTGTTCCAGTTGGTTTACATCATTATTCCTATTTCCTATGCTTTGGGGTTTTGTTGTAGTGCTTGAGAGAAACTTTCTGTTCTAGATACACCAGAATACTGCTCCATATCCCTTGCAAGAGAGTGCTTGGAGCTGAATGGAGAAGCAAAAACAAGGAAGGAGGCCTAAGAAAATAGAACTGCTTTCTATTTTCTTTTGTGTCTGCTGGAGAAAACAGAGAGGGTATTCTGTGAAGGATCTGGCCAGAATTTCCTTCTCTGAAGCACTGGAAGGAGTTTCCTGGAAAGTACCTGTGTTGTGTCATGCCAAAGAGATTTTAAGAATGGGTTCAATGATGTCTGTGTTTGTGAGGGGCAGAGGTGAGATCCTCTCACTTTGCAAGTGGTTGAAGGTGGAGGTCCATAGAAATAATGGTCCTTTTGACACAGTGAGAAATCTGGTGTCTGGTAATATCTGAGAAATGTTGAGAGTTGATATTAATCAGACAGTTCAGAAATATTTGGAAAGCCTTGCTCTAGATGATCCTTCCAGCTCATCATTTCTGCCACTTTCTGATGCCTGCCTGGGCTGCTTCAAAGGCAGATAATTTGCAGTGGCACTAGTGTGAGACATCAGCCATGCTCATACAGAGATCTTTTTCCTNCCTCTTTCCCCTTTCCCCTTTCCCCTTTCCTCCTCCTTTCCTGTTGAAAGCAGGGGTAGGATGGAAGGGCTCCATGTTTTCTCAGGTAAAAAGTGGGTCACAAAAAGAGTGACCTTCCTTCCAGCTCATTGGGAAACACCACAGCATCTGACTGGCTTCTGAGGAGAGTTCTCTCCTCCTGGGACGTCCCAAGGCTTGGGAAGAGGAGGATCACAGCAAATGGAGCATCCAGGGCAGGGCAGCATTCCCTCTGCCAGGGGTGGAAAAACCCCACACAGGAGCTGTGCTGGGACCCCTCCTTAGCTGTGTACCCAAGGCAAGAAAGGAGGCAATAGGAGCTTCCTGGTTTTGGTGGGAAATTCTGACAGAAAAAGAAAAAAAGTAGAAAGGTGCAAAAGAGAAATACAATCTGAAATGGTGGGAATTGACTGAAATTGTTAGTGAGTGGTTTAGTCTCAGAGAGGCTGACAAAAACTCACACCTAGGCACAAAAAGCTGAGATAGCCACTCAAAACAGTGCCAAGCTAATGAAAGCATGCAGCCTTTCCAAACTGGTAACATTTCAAAACCTTCTCCTGTCTTGTACTGTACTTTATTCCTTCTCCTCTACTAGCTCCTGAAATGAGTTTTGCTTGTTATCATAGGCAGCTTTGCCAGTTCTTACTATTTTATCATTAACTTCGAGGTATTTGATGCTTTATTTAAACCCTCAGCTCCTGCAAATGCAAAAAGAATTTTTTTAAAGGTAAAACAAAACTTTCTAGGTCTCATGATTATGTAGGAAGCTTGAAAGTGTGATCCCAAAAATATACCTTAAGACAATCCCTCAGCATGCAGAAGTCATCATGTGAATATAAAGAACCCTAGTATGCTGGGGATTTCAATTTCTTGTTTCTTCAATTTTTTTCCCCTAGTCTTACAGAGATTGAATCTGTTCTCAGAATTTTGGGAAGTCCAATTGATGATCTGTAAAAGTTTGGAGCAGTGCACGTTCTGAATGAAGATTATTATATTTTTACTGGAGATTCAAGCCCTGGTGCAGAAAGGGGACAGGGTCTTCTCCCTGGAAACTAATGGTAAGACATTTGGCACTCATGGCTACAGCTCTCCAGTATACCAAACAAAAAAACAAACAAAAAAAACCCCCAAAAACCCCCCAAAAAACCCCAAAAACAAACAAACAAACAAAAAAAAACACAAAAAAACCAGAAAAGAAACTAAAAGCCATATAGCAATTGCTTCTTAAAACTTGCCATTTGCTCTGTATGCCCTACAGTACTTTCCACTTAGAGCACGTGGTAGCATCGCCTGTGTTTGGCAAAGACTTGACAAAAAGTTTATTTGATGTTTTAAAACCTTGGGATTATTTGATAACTGAAAAACATTAATTTTTTTTGCAGAGGTGTGAAAATGAGTAACAGAATCGTTTGCCGTGGTTGCATTTATGTATTGATTCTCATTATAAGTCTCTTGCCTTTATTATATTTTTCTTTTCCAACTTGCCTTTGTGACCTGGCCCATTCCTGAAAACTCTGTTGCTATGTTTGGAGAGGACAGGAGCAGACTCCAGATTTCCTTTAAGCGAGTTACTTTTCCAGCCCTTTTGCTCATGAAAATGACTTTGAAGATCCTTACTAAAACTAATTGAGAGGGTTGAAAGCCTGCCTCAGATTTTTCCCCCTCCTAAAGCTCACTCAGAAGCCTCCTAGGATTGGGCTTTAGGGTCTGTGGGCTGCTCAAATCGAAGGCCAAATCCTCAGAGGTGCCGAGCAGCTCCAGCTACAGATTTGGCTTCTTGTTAGTAGTGGCTTCCAGCAACATCTGCAGCTCCTACAGGGATCAGGACTTAGTGGCTCTTTGCAGCTCCCAGCAGGCATTCATTCAGGGCTGATATATTTTTATAGCTCAGTTTCACTTGCAGTAGGATGTTTTCAAAAGCCTGGCTAGTGTGCAGTAACTTTGCAGCTTGCAAAGATCCTTCTGCAGCTGAGTGTTGTGAGGAATCAGGGTCTGACAGTCAGCTAAAGCCCCCAGTTCTGTGTGCAGTCTCCACTTGACAGTTCTCTTGCTTGGACAGGAATGTATTTTGGGGAACCTTAAGGCTAAATTATGTCCCATATTTGATGTCTCCTCTCCAGGAGTAAACACAATTTCACTTGGTGTTGTTGGCAGTAAGATCCAGGACTCCTCTTCTCTCCTGTCCTTGTCACAACCACCTCTCTAAATGCTTCACCCTTTACATTTTTGATGTCTTGAATTTACACACTGAGAAAAGTGGGCTCCTAAAATTATGAATGTTGCTTTCAGGCTGCCTAGCATGTCATTTTACTGCCTCAGACAGGACTTTCCCCTCTCCCTCAGATGATTTCTGCTGAGAAGCTTGATTCCAGTTTCTGTTTTCTGATCCACATCCAAATATGCTCCTTTTCCTAGCTCCTTTCAGTGAAATCCATAAAAAGTTGCTAAAGCCAAGGATCAAATACAGCCATGACAAGCCTGCAATAGGCTGTTTCTGGTCACACACTGGTATAAACTGGCAATAACTGGCAATATCAATAATTACCCAAACCTACATCCAGCAGGCTGTAGAAGTAGCATGCCATTGGTTACACAGAAGCTTACATAGAAAAAAGGTGATCTGAATACTAACAGGATAATATATTAGATTTATATCATGATTTTGATGCACATAACTCAAAGTTTTCTAAGTTTTCTAAGTTTTCTAAGCTGAATCATTACCTCTGTTTTAGAGATGGAGACATAAAGTTGAAGTGAGCTGCCCAGGTTCGTGTTGCAGGTAAACGGTCCAGCTCAGGACAGTCCAGTGAATTGCCTGGAGAACTCTTTTGGCTCCCTCATTATTTACCTTAGAAGTCTTCAAACAGTGAAATGAAAGAGAAGGGGACATGAGAGGAAATTAAACCATATAAAGGCAACTAGTCAGCCAACTCTTCCTTCTCAAAAACACAAAATAAAAGTTTCATTCAATACCAACAAACCCAGATGTCACCAATTAAGAGCAAAAGTAGAAACAGACAATTCAAGCCTTTTGTTGTTGTTTTTAAAAGGGTTTTTTCTATTGAAGCCCTATACATACATAGGATGCAGATCAGGCTAATAATACACATTTCCAACTTCTAGACTTTGTGATAGCACGCAGTTCTGTTTTAGCCAAAGAAGAGTTTAAATACAAATAAAAATCAGAGTACCAAATGAAAAATTGCAACACTAAAAGCTTGAATAAACCAGCAAATCATGTTCCATATCCCAATTTCCAATAATGGTGCTGTACACAAAGAAATAAACAAGCTAAGAAATATTTCCACTCATTTGCAGTGATACTTGACACTCAAGTGTTTTAGCCTATTCAAAATATTAAGAGATAATTAGGCAATTTTTTTGTGTAAAATCTTCATATGGTTATTTCATTTCCCTCCTTGTAAATCTCTCTGAGTGCTCTCGTGTGTGACTTAGGAAAGCAGCATCCATGGGACCTTCCTGGCTTTCTCTGCAAAGAGAATGCAAAAAGCAACTGAAAATGTAGCAGTGTTGGATATTGCTGTGCACACTGTGGGCTTGAGCTCTGAGCTGGAAGCTGGATTTTGTGGCAGGCTTGGAGTCTCCATGAAGAGCACGTGGGGAGAGAGGATGTTTCACAGGAGCAGTGGATCTCCGTGGTACGTGGGGTCACCTGGAGGGGTCTGAGGCCAGCCAGGACAGCACTGAGGTGAGGAGTGTGTGGTGCTGACTCTGCTGGGCTGGTGAGCCAAAGGAAAATTCATGGGGTGGGCTTATAAGTGTTATTTTTCTGGGAAATTTGTCCCAGAGCACAGCAAGACCATGAGCTTCTCGTTTGGGTAAATGATGTAAATCTGGTCCTGGGGAAGGGGCACTGCCCTGGGGCATTCAGCTGTGGTGAAACACACATGGCACACGTGTGGTGGAGCACGGCATCAAACACCCATTCACACACTCTACCCCTTGACTGGCGTTATGGAAGTGTTCACTCAGGGCCATCCCTCCTTTCCAAAAATAAACCTGGGACTGATTATAGATAGCTTTGCATCAGAATCATGTGAAACTCGTGGGTTTGAGTTCAGAGGAAACGTGGGAGGTTCTTGTTATGATTTTTAAGTTTACTTGGATTTGAAACTCAGGATGAGACTTAGGGAAGGGAGAACTGAGCACAGAAGGATGCACAGGAAAGAATACAATCAAACCGACCCTTGTGAAATGCAACTGCCAATGGCTTAGGAAGAAATCCTCACTCAAAGCATTAAAACAAATCAAAGCACATTACTCTCTCTTAGAAGTCTGACTCTTAATGCTACGAAATATGCCTTTTTCCACTCTAGACAATACCACTTTTTAGGAAAAAAAAACCAAGCAGAAAAGAAAATGTTGCCCAATGTCCTCACAACAACTCTAAAAAGCAGAGGAAGAGTATGTTTTAATTAATTTATAAACAAAAGATTATTTCCTGCACTGCCAGCAAAAATCCTGTTTGCCGACAAGGTTCTGGCTTCAAACATTATCAGCAACTGGCAGGATGAGTCCTTTTATGTAAATGAATTCATTATTATTAATTTCTGCTGGTGCTGAACGATTTATGAACTGCTTTTCGAATATGGAAAAGTGGTTCATGAATCAGAGGGGAAAAAATGTTCAAAAAGTCCTGGGTCGATAAATAACAGTAGTCATTCATGGATCCCGCCCATGGTGTCTTTTATCTTCAGTAGGGAGAGGATCAAAATGATAAAATAGTAATGTGCCAACAAGAAAGGATTGAATGGGCAGAGACTGGTAACACTGTCCTCTCCGAGCCTTAATGGGCAGGGATGAATGGTGACAGGCCATCCTTCACTGGCAGGCAGCTCCACACTGATTCCCCCAAGGTGAAGTGCTCCTTTCTCCTGCACACTGAGCCAGGGTAGGAGGGAGCTGCTGAGCAGAACCCCACAAACCTGCACAAGCTGTGCTCGAGGGATGGGGCTTTGCTTCCCAAGGAATACCCCCTGTCCTGGACACTGGAATTGCAATCCCCCCCAGCAGCCTCCTGCTCCCTCACATCTCTCACACCTCAGTACTGGTGGTCCTGCAGCTGGCATGGCACCCAGTTCTGCTCTGCGAGGGAGTGCAGCACCAATTGGACTGTAAAGACTCTCATTCTAAGATGAAGAGAGATGAAAAGGACTTGATTGAAAGTGAGAAATCTGGCAGCTGTTCCCTCCTGCTCTCTGAGCACACCACCAGCCCTCAGCATAGCACGGTGTCTACAACAATTGATATTGGCCTTGCTTAATGGAGACGCAGCTTTTCATCTGCATTTCAAGAAATCAGGTTGAAACTCAAAATATCGTGTGTACCAGCACTGAGTTGTGGTCATAGAAGTCGTATTTTCTCCTTTAGGAATACCTCTGGTACGCAGGTCACCACAGAGAACTGGGCCAAATTTATCCCCAATGTAATTTCATTAAAATCACAAAGTTCTGGCCAGAATCAGTTTAGCCCATTATTATTTCAATGCTAAATATAGGGCAAGTCTATAAAAACAGAGTAGAGAAGGCCATTAAAAAAAATCTGTTCTCTTAGTAGCTTGTCTTTCTACAGTTTTGATATTCAAAGAAACGACAGCTGCATATTGTGATTGTTTGCCCTTCAATAGCTTTGCTCAGCTGAGAGTTTCAAAGTTTTTTCAGGTGTTAGTCAAAATATCCTGTGAGATATGAGGCATTGGCACTAAAGGTGAGGTAAATGAAGGAAAAGCTACATGCACAAGGGCTTGAGAAGATTTTGGCAGACTAAGTAGTCAATCTAAACTAACTGATGACTTTTCCTGTGGAACCAATAGTATCTTCCAGCAGAGGAAAATAAAATGACAGACTTTTAGCTAGTCTTTAGCCTTGTTCTTATGTATAATTTGAGCATTTTCCTTATTTCAGATTGCCACAGGACAAAATCTTGTGCTTCTGAGCTCAGCAATGAAGTTTTAATCACCCCAATATACGTCTTTCCACGATATATATTTTTCTGTCCACCAAAGACATAATGGCTGCTCCTTTTATGGGAAACCAGGATTTAATCCAGTAAGTCTGTGAGAATCAATATTCTTGTGAAATGACACCATGTTGAAGTTATTTTATGTTATGTTGATGGTTAGCTAATTTTGTAATGGAGACATTTCTTCTAGAAGCAGACATAGTATAATTTAGTGGTAAAAACGTCAATCACGAGGGGTTGAACACTTATGTCAGGGCAGGAAGAGGGCAGATTTATTGATGGAAATGTATCTATATACTCTTTGTGGCACTTTGACCTGAAATATCCATTTTGGTTATAATTTTGTTTTGTGAAAATGACATCAACTGCAATCACTAATGTAAAAGTGACACTGGAATGCTTTGTTCCAGAGGCCTGATTTAAAAGTCTTGCTGCTGTTTGTTATAGTAACAGCTTCTCAATAGCAAGGAATTAAAGTACTCATTTAACTGCTCCTTTTCTCTGTAGGACACCACACTTTGTTCTTTTTTTTTTTTTCTACTGTTTAATATTGTTTAAATAATAAATATATGGCTCGTTTCATAAAGACGTTGAGGTAACCAAGAGAAAGGAGGCAGGTGCTCTGGCTGGTACTATATGTGGATATATCTTTGTATGGCTTTTCTTCCTAATGCCGGTTTACCACCCACCCAAAGCCATAAAAAACATCAATAGGAATGGGTAGGAGAGGATGGAATAAAATAAGTACAGAGGCTCAGAAAGGAAAGTGGCAAGAAAGGAGGCAAAGAAAAAGCACAATGCAGAATACAGGGAACATAGGAATGTCTCATTTATGACTTCAGTGATTTTGTTTGACTTTTTTTTTTACAAAATCCTCATCAATTCCTTGGACTCTTGTATTCTTATTAAAGATTTACAATGATGTACCTAAAGAACAGAATCCGGCCAACCCTCAATTTAGAAAGAGGAAAAACTCACGAGGAACAATTTTACAGAGAAGCTGTGCTGTCCGGTGAAGTCCTCCCTATTGTCTATTTTCTGCTGCACTATCCTCCCCCAAAAGAGTGTCTTGAATTAAATATCATGACATCCTAATTAGTAACACCTTAATCTCTGGGCTAGTTCTGAGAAATCTGCACTTTAGTGTAGAGTGATTCTGGCACAACTGAGATTTTAATTTAGTATAACTAAGGGTGGGGTGTTTTGCCAGTAGCACACAATGCGTTCAAGCTCTCCCATCTCCGGCCCTTCCATTTACACCCCTTGCATGACTATCACAAAGAGCTGACAGCTCACTTTTCTCTAACAATCACGTGTTTTCACTGAGATGTACAAATTCCATAATCTGCTTTGTAAATCTTCGTTCTTGGCTCCTTTTCAGGCAAACAAAATGACAGAATCTGAGACCATCCAATGTCCCGCTCTGGTGAGTCACAATGATTTTATCGCTTAAATATAGAAACCATTTAGAGTCTGGAGAGATCCACTTCCAGCAGGATTAGAAGTGGGAATTTGTCCTATATTTTAAGGCCATAATCCCCAAAGATGTTTCTTTTGAGTGGCATTCAAGACTTTTGAAAAGTTGATTCATTGGAGAGTCCTCAAACAAGCAAAAGCTGC
Organism: Cyanoderma ruficeps; assembly: GCA_008694505.1. NCBI lineage: Eukaryota > Metazoa > Chordata > Aves > Passeriformes > Timaliidae > Cyanoderma > Cyanoderma ruficeps. Next base: position 1,926,577 of record VZDJ01000077.1, on the reverse strand, counting down.
TCATTAGGGAACGAAGAGCTCTGCTCATAACAGCCCTGCTAGGGATGGTGTGATAAATCATAGGTACTCATACAACAGGATATTTGTTTGCACACCATCAAGCACAGCCAGGCAGCTTCTCCACGTGGACTGGGATGGGGAAGCATCTGATCCTCCCAAAAGTTAGGATTGCTGAGCAGTCCCATTGCACTCACACATCTACACACTGAAGAATCAAAATGAGACTGAAATTAGGTTCACTTTCACACTTTGCCAATCAGATCACAGGTAGTTTGTGCTGCAGAGAAATGCTGACTGGCAAGAACAAACTCATTATTAAAATAAGAAAAATGGAGCTAATGTTTTGTGTCTTTGGTTCTGTTGTAAAACAAATTTTTTTGTTGTTTCTTCTTAACTCTAGACATTTCACTTCAGCCCATTTGCATAGGTAATATTGCCATCATATTTATTCACACTGCTCATAAAAGAGCACATCACAAAAGTGCCTGGAAAATAAAACTCCAATGAGAAGGGACCCATCAAGTTTAAATGGAGGTTTATATTGCAGCATTATGAGACAGAGGCTTGCACGTTTGCAGCTCCCATGGCAGAAAGTGAAACTCTAAACAATTAAAGCAGCACAGACATCCTGCCCTAAAGGACTGTAAGCATTTAAAAAAGCAGCCATGACCTCTCTTTACTGGGCCTGTTTTCTATTTAATTTACAGTCTTTATTAGCCAAGAAAATCTTGGCTGGATCTTAGTCAAAGTGATGAATATACAAGCATTTTGATCTACAGTTTGGGGCACTTCAAAGTATTCTTTACTTTATGATCATTTGTAATCAAGGTCAGAGCTCTGGTGGTAATTTAGATACCACCTAAACGTATTTATAATATAAAAATTGCTTTGCAGTAGCATGCATAGTGTCCTTTCTATTTTTCCTCACAGTAAGATTGGAGTTGCAATGCTCAGGCTCTCCAAAAGTTACTCCTACAAGTTTGTGTAAGCAGCTCCATGCCTAGGTTTCTTTTATTCAGTTCCCACAATGACACACAAAAACTGAGCATGTATGTGTGACAAAAAGAAATGGTTTGTTTCCAGTGGTTTATTTATTGAACTGTAAGCTTTACTAACTTTGTAGGGAGGAAAAAGTAAACCCAAAAGCCATAAAATGTTTAAAGAGGAGTTTTTGTTCTTTTTTTCATTTATTTTTTGTCAGTTATCCATATACTTTGCTCATGCCCTAAGGTATAGCAAGTCTCAGAAGTGTTCCCCTTTATAAGTGCAGGGACTCTCATGCCAGCAGTGTCTTGCAAAACAAAAACTAAAGCTGTGGTCACTGTTTTAACGCTGTCATCTCGGGCTCTAGGCACAGTTTTTTTTCTAGATATTGTGTCTTTCTAGACATTATGTCTTTCTACATCTTTCTCTCTAGATTTATTCTTGCTAGGACAAGCCATCTGATTCTTGTACCTCGTGTCTGACCTTTTGACAAGCACAACTCAAATTTGAAGCCCAGCATTGAGTCCCAGTTTCTCCAGCCTTGCCCGTTCTCTCTGACCCCACTGCAGGGATGCATTTTCAACATTTGTATTTTATCATGTCCCTTTTCCACTGTGCACCCTCTCATCAGCCCCTTCTTTTCTCTTGCAGCCAAAAACATCCTATGGGTATTCTAAGGCCCACATAGCTCTCTCAAGTCTGTTTATCCCTGTCACACCCACGAGGTACTGACAGATCAATGTGTATCCACCACTCACAACAGATTTCTGTTTTAAATATTGATTTATTAAATTTTGGGCTGTAGTCATTCTGTTTTCTTCTGCAAGGGTCCACTTCTATAAAAATCTGCCAGGCTGCTACACTTGCCCTTCTTCACATCCTCCCTTAAAACTCTCCTGTGCTGTGACACCTTAAAAAAATGATGGTGGTTAAGCAGCTGATGTGCTGTGACTGCATAGTGATCATAATTATCTCCCAGTTACCTTGTCATTTCTGCCCCTCTCCCCATCTGTTTGCTGTCGTTTGTCTTTTGCCTGGATCAAAGACTCTTTGGGGTACAGACCATGCCTGGAATTCCTGTGCATTTGGATGCTGTCCTGAGTGAAGCACCTTGGGTTCTGGGCACCACTGCAGTGCACATAAATAAAAATTACTGTTTCTGAAGTAGGATCCTCTGCGTTTTTATATGCATAAATTATAGCCACATCCTGTAATCCATTTTTTAGGCTAAACAATTGATTCAGTGGGATTTGAGCCAGGGCAGGAGTTGGCCTATAGTCTTTATCCAAAACAAGCAACATAACATATTATTAATCACCCTAAATAGAGACTATCACATTCAGCGTTGCAATCCTACCTGTGGATAAAATAAATACCTTTCCAGAAACCTTATGACTTTTCTCATTTACACTAGGCCAGGCTGCTCTTAAGAAAACTATTGTTCTGCAGGGGATAACAAGATTGCAGTGACTCCCTGGTCGTATTCCCTTTATGTTGATTGCTTGGCAGTTGGCAAAGGGTGGTGAAAACCCAGCAGAGTCAGTCGTAGGCCACCCTGTCTCTCTCCAAGGGCTTGAGAGGCAGTTCTTCCTTCCCACTGAAACGCTTTATCTCCCACTAGGGCAACACAAAACTTCTGGGGGCTGTAGTTTTGAATTTTGTTAATATCCTCAAATATATCTTTATCCAAACTGCAACCACAGCCTGAGAGCTGCTGTTTATAATTCACCAGAGTCTTGGGGAATCAGTTTGGCCAGGAGAGGAGCTGGGGATGGAGCTGAAGCTCTTTGTCCTTGCCTGCAGCAGACCTGCTGCTGGTTCCAGGGGCCACTGTCTCCAGGGCAGTTCCTGGGGAACGACAGCTGTGTGCTTCCTCCTGTGGAACTTGGAAGAGCTGCAGAGGAGAGGAAGGCCAAAGCCAAAAAAATAAAAACATGCGCAAAAGCAAGGAGTAAAATCTGCCAGATTCAGATTCAAGGAGCTGTTGTACTGCTGGAGACCAGCCAGAATTCTGTGGAAGTCCCCTATTAATGCAGTGGCTTGGTTGCAATTGCTTCCCCCACACCCCACCCCTTCCTTCCCCAGGTGAATCTTGTCTCGCACGTATAAGAGACTGCAAAAAGCACACACATTTCCCCCCTCCCCCCCACAATATAATGTTTGTTTTAAAGGCTTTCTGCCTGAAAATATGTTTTTCTCTTCTTCTCTTGAAAATTTTGGGGCTTCCTAAGTTGCTGGCGTGTGCAAGCAAGACAAGTCTTAACATACTCAGTAAATCCAGCCTGTATATGCTTACTTTCCACTCAAATTGATTGTTATTTTAACAAAGTGTTAATCTTAAATAAATGTTCATAGATCAGGTTGCTTTCCACTTTCTGCCAATGTTTGGGTCATTAGATGCTGGGCTGTAAATGAACCATGCAGATAAGACCTAATGTTAAATATCTAGGACTTCTTTATAAATGGGAAGAAGCAGGAAGGATAAGGATCTCCTTGCTTCAGGCCATGAGACAGCTATTGACTTTCTAGCACTGCCAAGGAACCTTCTGAAGCATTTTCTGTTTGCACTCAGGAACAAGGAGCTGAATTAGAAGCACAGTTGATGCTGGTCTGATTCAAAACCCTCCATTCCAACCGGCATAAGGAAAGTACTCGTAGCAAAATTAGTCCAGTGGAACGTGGGAACAGAAGTAAATTCCAGGTTCCTTCCTGGCCTTTTACAAAAGGACATGGCAGGTTTTCTCTAGGAAAGGGATTTTGGGTTTGTGGTTTTGGTTTTCTTTATCCCTCAAAACACATAGGAATTGCATAATTTTATACTTAATCCTCAGTAATTAGTCTCTATATACATTTATTTTAGGGCTTCTTTAGTCAATTCTTTCTGTGTTATTGGGGAAAAGTTTATCTCAATATTTTGAAGGAATATTATGTAGATCTAAAAATTGCCTATTCTTCCTATCTGGGAAAAGCATCCAGTACTGAGTAGATAAAGCAAAACTTCATATTTATTTTAGATAATTTAGTCTCTAATTATACAAAAGTGATGTGAGAGAGATACACAGAATCTGACCCAGAATTATGACTAGAAAATAATAATATCATCCTAATTAAAAACCATATAAGAGTTTGTTATCCAGCCTCGAATCCCTGACAGACTTGTATGCTCAAATAATTGCAGCATTTGCAGGCTAAAGATTTAGCAAAAGTTTCGTGGAAAAAAAAAATTCCCTACTGAATTCTCAGTGTTTTTTAATATTGTGCCTCTTCAACAACAATGATGGCTTTTGGGGACTCTTGCTCACTTATGGGACATGTGGGTCATTCGGAAGCTTGAATATTCATTATGAGATGAGCTGGAACTGGATGTGCAATATGTTTGGTTGAAAACTAAATTTTATGTAAATTCTACAGTGATGTTTTCTGGCTCAGTTAGAATCCATTCTACTGTTTATCTTTATACTAATAATGGTCTCTTGGGCTTCTTTTTAAGCCTCTCTGTATACTTTTTTTCCCTTTCTTTTAAAATGAAAGATGAAGATCCAAAGAAAACAATTTTTAAAGATAGAAATAGAAACACTAGGTAAAAGGAATTAGCAATGCAATCTCTGCATATATTATGTGAAAATCTACTGCAAAATTGCAGCTTGGAATTTTATTCCTGGGACATTAACTGTTTCATGTTTGAGCAGCATTGCTGCTCCGATTCCCCATTTTTTCAAAACCCCTTCAGATCTGCTTTTTAAATTTATTTCTGGATATTTTTGTAATATTTATTAAAATATTCCTTCTCCAGAATGATAAATCCAGTTGTCTGGAAGAAATAAAATCTGTGGCATAGCTCTGAAATGAGAATTAACCTTGATTACTACAGTAATTTACTAATCAAAACTGGAGACCTGCTAATCAAGCCTGAATTACCAGCTGCTTGATTTTTATAGTGACATAACCAAAACTGAACATTTGGTAAACAAGGATCTTATTTATGAGGGGGAAAAATTGGCATATGGCCATATTCATCTTAATATATTTCTCACTGTATTGTTGTGATTTCCTTATCAGCTGATGTAGGCATCCTCCTTCGAACTTGAGCCATCCACCTAACCCCAAAATGATGAGCGCGGAATTTTGGATTACCCTGGAACTGGAGCCACAGTAGCCAATTTCAGATTTTAAGGGGTTTTCTGATCTACCTGTTGTTTCTGGAGCTGGGGAGGGGGATTACAGAGACATCACAGCAGCCTTGTGTTACAGGGTTGCTCAGAGAGCACCCTGGAATAAAGGGAGCAGAACACTGGCAGCAGAAAGGAGAGGAAAGGAGAAGTGCCAGTGAGCAGACAGCTGGGAGAAGCTGCAGGAGGAAAAGGCAAAGAGCATCCGTGCAGTGCTGGTGAGGCTGGGGCTGGGAGGAGAAAGGGACAAACCTCAGGAAATGTGACATGGTATCAGCCAGGGAGAGCCTGCTCAGCAACCCCAGCCCATCCCCTCGTGGAAATGGACAAAGTACCAATTACTGCAGCCTATCTGAGGGGCTGGGGTTGTGGAAGTGTTCATCTGGTTTCCTTAAGTGCAACTAATTTCATGTTTTTAATAATTTTTTTCCCCCCCGGTCTGATTTCTGTTCATTTTTTCAGCTCCCAGATGGCATCCTGTATCCACCGACACAGAAAATAATTTCCCAGTATTTTCTTTAATGAATGACCTATTATGAACTAGCAGGAAAAACCCATATTGTGCAATTCTTCCACAGAAAAAGTGATCATTAATATAAATGGAGAGAAGCCCCCAAAATGAGAATCTTTTTTTGTTGTTTGAGCTGTGCATGATATTTCATTAAGGTGGCTTACATGTTTTGGGGTTTTTTTTATGTCTTGTTCAATTGATATTGTCATGGGTAATAATGCTGTTAGAAAGGTAAAAAACAGAAACACAAAAAGACTTTTTTCTAGAATAATATTTACAGCATGAAATTCTCAGCTAGTCGGGCTCTTTCCCATTCTCTGCTGGTTGCTTCGGACCTAATCCCCCATTCTCTCAATTCTTAGCATAGAAAACACATACTAAAGCTAGTGCTGCTTCCATTTTTTCACCATCATATCTCACAAACATGAAATAATGTTTTTCCCTATAAATCTTGAATGTACTTACACCTAACAGGATTGAAGGGGCACAGGGATGAATTAAAATGTGCTCAATTGTTTACAGCCAGTCTGAACCTCGAAGGACACCAGTTTGTGGTCACTGTGTGTTCAGACATGATCCTGCAAAGCTTCCAGGGGCCACAGCTCAGCAAGGGCCAGGCCTTCCTGCAGCAAGGACAGCCCAAATCAGAGCAGCAAAATCTTGATAGATTAAAAAAAAGTACCCTTTTCTGGGTACTTTTGTTTCTTTTTGCCCTCTGTGTGACTCTCAACCGGTTTTTCCCCCTAATTATCTTTAATTAAAAATGGAAACATTTTAAAAACATACAGTGTCAAATAAAATGAGTGGGGATTTTTGAAGATTTTAGAACACACGCAGTAGCTGCCACCCTGAGTCAGACAAAGATTCCAGATTTCAGGAATGGGTTCTTAGGCAGTGATTTAGAACATTTGAAGGCCAAGGAAACAGGAGTGAAATGAGTGGCTCAGAATTAAGCAAGGGGGGGGATATTTCCCCCTGACCACTGGAACAGGACTCTTCCCTGCTCCAGTTCACACCCCTGCTTCTCCCTAAAGCCCCAGCTGTGCACCCAGAAACTTTCCATCAGCATTGCCTCACGTCTTGAGGATGACCTCCCTCCACCACCAAAACTTCAGATGCCCAAAAATCCACCTGGAAATCTGGATCATTTCAGACTGCACTAGGGCATAACAAGGAGGACATGAAGTCACTGAGGAAGGAGTACTTGCAAGGAGGGACTGACGGTTATGGAGGAAGGCCAGCTAAAAAGTACAAACAACAAAAATGGTGGCAGAAAAACTGGGAAGAGGGAGCAAAAATGGTAAAGTGACACCATAATGCTTTACTGCCTCTAAAGCAAGGGAAAATAATGAAAGCATTCACTTATTCTGTTTCAGCCAGAGGAAAAAAAAATAGGGCATAAAAAGAGAAGAAAACCAAAGTACAGAATGTAGAACATGTGAAGAAAAAAGCCAGCAGAGGAGGAAATGAAGAGAGAGGAGAAACAAGTGCTGGAAGTAGAGGAATGGATGATGGGGGAGGAGGCAGCACAAAGAGGTCTGATGAACAGGCCTTTTAGGTAAGTGAATTTTATTTGTATGTGTCATTTCCTACTTTTTATTGCATTTCTTTGGCAACCATCCCACAGTTCCATAACCTATGGGTGGGTGGGAGGAGGTGGCTAAGAGGGCAAAATGGTAGTTTTTGGCAGAATATTGACATGACTCGAGTCAGGTCATTACTTGTGGTTGTCATTAGACAAATAGTGAAAGTGGGCTAATGGGGCAGGTGTTTATGAATCCTACAGGCCAGAGAAGGCTCAGTTTTCACAACCTGACTCGCACAGAAAGGGAGAGGCCCAAATGATTCCATGCAGTGGAGGCAGTGGTGAGCAGTGATTTCAGCACTGCAGAGGCCACAGGGACTCTGTAATCTCAGACTTACAGGATGCTTCTGTCAGGTTGCTTCAGCCTCTCAGCAGCTCTGGAAGGTGGGCACTGCATAGGTTTCTGTATTGGGGACTTCCTTTCTTTCAATCATTGGATGGAATTTTTTTTCTTTTTGTAGTGCAAAATGAGACCCTGATGCACAGCTCTACAGCAAAATATGACATCCATGAAAAATGTTCTGAACTCCATCTTTTCTGGGTACTTTTGTTTCTTTTTGCCCTCTGCGTGACTCTCAACAGGCTTTCCCCCCTAATTATCTTTAATTAAAAATGGAAACATTTTTAAAACATACAGTGTCAAATAAAATGAGTGGGGATTTTTGAAGATTTTAGAACACATGCAGTAGCTGCCACCCTGAGTCAGACAAAATATCCAGCGTCTTCCCTCTGAGAGTGAGAGGAGCAGATGTCTGGGGGAAAAGTGTATGAACTCTGATATATCTCTCATACAGGACAATCCTTCTTCCCCTGTGTGCTCCTGCCCTCTGAGGATCAGTGTCAGAGACATTTTGATTTGGAGGCTGGATCTTGATCATCATGTTTAGTAGCTGGTGATGGATTTCGTTTGCATGATTTCATGTAATCCCTTTTATGGTCCATTTACACTTTTGACCTCCACACCATCCTGTGGCCATGAGTTCTGTAATTTCATTACGCACTGTGAGGATAAAATACTTCTTTTGTTTGTTTTAAGACTGATGCTTGGTCATTTAATCGAGGTTCCTAGTCCTTGCATATGCGGGAACTGTTAAAAGATGCTTCTCTATGTTAGAAATCAGGTTTTTGAAACAAAAAAACCTCTTTCAATTTTAAAGCCTTGTGATCAGGCAATATCCTCCTTCTCCTGTTGTGAATCCTTCCACAAAAAAAAGAAAAATTCCCAACTCCAACTGCAACCTGATGAAACTAAAATTAATTAAAACAAAAGTAGTTTTACAATGTTCATACTGCACTTTAAGTAGCCTTAGTCTTGTTTAATATGTCCTGTATGGTTCCGTTCTCATGTCACATCACGATGCTGGTTTCAGTCCTGTGAGATGTGGAATAGCTCATTTTAAGGCCATTCTCTGTGGTACAACTATTAAATCATAAGCAGAGCAATGGGAGAATATGTCCACTGAGTTCTCTGCAACAGCAAGAAGGGGAAAGCTTTGGAAAGTCCATTAAAAAAATAGGAGTAGGCTTTGTACAAAAACACCTGAGCATGGTCAGACAGCAAACTACAGTGGGGTGGACTAGGGTGTGAACTTACCAATTTCCATTTTCTTACAGCTGGTAGTTGTCCAGCACCCTCTCTGCACCAGCCCCAGCCCCGTGTTTTGTGTGTCATTCCAGATCCATGAGGAGAGAGACAAAGGACAGATTCCAGGATAAAATCAAAACTGCTCTGGAAATGCACTGTGTGTGGCAGCATTTGGAACAGCGGCGAGAGGTTAAAAAAAAAGTGTTTGACTGTAACCCAAGAATCAAAATTAATGTCAGAGAATTTAATGCAACACAAGGTATGATGGAACAAAGACTGTTGGGGGGTCTCGTTTTGTTCAGTTATGACAAGCATTGTTCAGCACTTTAAAAGAAACAACAGTATAATGGTTTTCACTGAATTGTATGAAGAAACAGGATAACTTTAACAAATATCACAAAACATGTCACAAATCAATTGTATTGAAAATATATTAGGTTTCTTTAAAAGAAAAGATCAGAAAAGGGAGCAGTACAAGCAGGAGGAGAGACAGCACACAAAGATTTACTTCTGAGTGCTACAAAATATTGAACTAAAAATAACATTAAAGATGAAATTTGCAATGAATCTCAAGCTGCTAAATTCCCAAAGGCTGGGTCTGCCAAAGGCTCTGTTGGTTTCCTCTGTTCTTTTCTGTCTTTATTTAAATATTTTATACAGTTGTCTATGTTCATGTGTAGTGCGAACTGTCATTTATATTTCAGTCCACTCTAAAATGGATCTTAGACTATCTCAAGCTGTGCACTGCAGCGAGGAGTTTGGAACTGAGAGGTAAGTTGAAGTGGTAGGGACAAATGAAGACTGATATTTAATGTAGTTTTTGTGTACTTATATTTTGCTGTCATGTATTTTGCCTTAAAAATGATCTGTAATTTTCTGCATTTTGTGACATTATGATAAGATGCGATGCGAGTTGGGTTTCCATTTAGCAAATACATTGATGCGTTTCTGAGCCAGAGTGGTTGAATTCTGAATTCTGACCTTAGGCTTTCATGCCCAGCAATAACAACATGCAAGTTTGGATCTGCAGCCTTAAATGCTTCTCTTCGTGCTTTGGACTTGACAAGGTAACCTTTTTAAAATGAGAGTCTTAAGCTTATTTTAGATTCACTTGTGTGATAGGCCCACAGGGTGCTGAGTATCCTCACTCTCCATTGTCTTAGGAATAGAGGGCACACCTTGCCGGGAAAACTGGGATTTACCGAGGAGCTGCATGCACCGCCTTGGGAGAGGCTCTCCCACCCTTCTGGTGCTGGGAGAGGAAGCAGAGGGAGCTGTTCTGTCCCCCTCCAGACAAATTGCAGCAGTGCTGGTGGCTGGGGCACAGCCAGAGCTCCCTAATTGCTCCCTGCAGGCTGGGCAGGGCTGCAGTGGGCACTGCCAGCAGGGCAGGGCTGGCACCCACCCTGCCCCATCCCATCCCTGCGGGGAGAGGATTCACTGGAGGGCTCTGCTGCTGCTGCTGCTCCATCCTGACCCCAGCCCAGTCCTGTCACTGATGCTCTCTGCTCTCTGTTGGATTAGCTAAGAAAGGTTCAGATATATTCAGGTGGGATTTTTGCACTTCTTTTCCACCAGCATGAGGAAGAACAAAATGACTGGTGTGGAGTCCGCCAAGTCGTATAAAAGAAAGAATCCTTAAGGAATGATGTTGCTCTCTTTCTTGTGCCCGAACAGTGAATCATACAGAGTAGAAATTCTAAATAATGGCTATTAGATTGGGAAGTCTAAGAAGTTTTTACTTCTTGGGAGCTTTGACTATTAAAAATTGATAAATTGCCATTGAAATACAAGCAGCTCTGCAATATGATAGATCAAAGTTCATTTTTTTCCCTAATGCAGAGTTAAGATGAGCAGGCTTACTTTTTGCTCATCTTCTTTGCAGATCAAAAACATTCCTTTCTTTTTATTCGAGTGATCAATTTACTAGAAGAGCCCAATGTATACGTTGTGACTGCAGTAAAATTCTTATTCACAAGCCTTTAAGTAGTAATACAGCTCACTGGCATTATACAAACCTCAGTACATCTCAGCACTGCTGTCCAAAGTGGATAGTGTGTCTTCTCCACATAATACAGGTGCAAATTGATTAGTTATAGTTCATGAAGTGATATTTCTTAAAATATTTTGACCACATCATTAAAAAGCTAACTCTTCTCAGTAGTGCCTCTACATTACGTTAGCAGGAAGACTTCAGAAGGTTGTGTTTCAGTGGATGGTATTCCAAAGAAAGTACTCCAACGGCTGAAATGTAAACCTTGGAGAGACACTTTGCTAGTGGCTTTTTAGAAAGCTGTTAATTGCATGTCAGTGTAGCTATATGAGTTTTTCTTTTGTGTGTATTAAATATCTCTTGTTACTTTCTAAGCATCTATAAATCCACTCTGTGGCAATTCGTATTTTTTAAAAACCTTTTAAATTAAGTAACACAAAAAAAATGTAATGAACATGCAACATTAAACACTTTCAAGGGCAGCAAATATGATCAACTCCTTCAGAAAATATTTCTAAAATGTGTGATTTCCAACCCACTAACTTACTAGAAAGTTGTGTAAAAGCTGCAGTTGATAACAAGGTCTTGTATATCTGGATCTTTGGGTAAACAGTGTCTGCCAGTATAGCTGGAGGAGACAGACATTTCCATTTTTAAGATAGCTCTGTAAAGAAAATCCTTCTGTGGGTGTCCACACTTGGCAGCTGATCTCAGGTCTGACACAGTGTGCACGCTGCCACAGCTCCCATCATCCCAGGAGGATAAAAATCCTCCAGGTGGCCCCAAGAAGGTTCAATCCTGCAAAGCACTTAAGCACAAAATTAGTTTTAAACTTAAGGGACACTATTTAAGTTAGACACTGACTTTGCTAAAAGATGCAGGATGAAATACATATATTCCAGAAGGAGGGATATAATGTGTGAAAATAAATGGTATGGGAAAGCATCTATAGATAGCTGGGGAGGCAATGAAGGAATGTTTCGATTTCAGTTCAAGGAAAACTTAAAGGTACTGTATTTTATTTCACATTAATCCTTCAGCCGTCTACCACAGTTTGTGTCTGGCCATGAAATTTCCATCTATGTAGTGTTATTCTTTGGCACGTAAAGATTTACGGTCTCTGAGCCTGATTTGGCTCATCTTGGTGTTGATGACAGAAATTCCAATTTTGCACTCAGAGGGCATGATTGAACCAGTTAACATTTATTTCAGCCTTGCAGAAGGACATATTGCTTATTTTATATATAAAGTATGCCAAAATAAGATTAAGAGGCTTGATGAACATTGTATGGCAAGACAGAGGTACATAGTCGTGGAACTAAGAATTCCTTCCTCCCTGACTCTCACTTCCTTGTTTTATACTGTACTTTTGATAATGTGTCTGCATTCCCACAGCAATATTCTTCTGGCACACGATAATGCAATAGTTTTGAAATATGCTTTTCATGTGATGTGTGAAAACATAAAATCTATAGATGTGCAGTATACACGGAGAAAAGAATTCATATTACAATATGTAGCTACAAGCATAATAAATGGAAATTGATGAAAAGGGAATCTTTCTACTGCTGGGATTTTAAAGAATTAGACAAATGTGTGTAGTTCAAATAAGACAGAATTTCTGCTTCTTGTCACAGAAAGAGCGATGAACATGTATCAGAAGAGAAAATCAGCTGCTGCTTGGTAAGTACCCTATGATTTTTTTTGACTGCTGCCATTTGGGCCCTACCAAGTCCAGTACTTACTGTGCTGATCAGGCTGCTGACTCCTTTTCTGTTAATATATCACTCAAAAAAAGAGTCTTCGAAAAACTAAAACCGTGCCAATGCAATACTATCTCTTCAGAAATGCTTTTATTAATTCATTTACATTTCAAGCTGGAGCTAAATCAGTGTATTGATGGAGACAATTCTTGGTCCAGTCTTTTCATGCTGGAGGCAGAAGAGGTTCCTAAGGCAGTGACACCGAATGCTGGTTTTCTCTGAGTTTTGTAGGCAGTCACTGGATGGTGCAATATCTTTTGATCTATATATTTATGCTAAGTGGTTTTAATTCTTTTTTTTGTTACTGTTTTAAGAGTAGTAGCAGTAGTAATAGCAGAGGTAGGAATATTATTGGCAGTCCCTGTGTCCAAAGAGCTCATTAAAGGACAGCACTGTGGAGATGATGCCCTATCTGACTGGAACCAGCAGGACACAGGAACTACGTCCCATATGATGAATAACAAAAGAAAGGGTAGTTTACATTCTTTGATTCATTTCTGCTCGATTAACCCCCAGTGGGATTTTACCCCTCCAGTCACTTTTTTTTTTGTTCCTCTAATCTTCTTTTGTGTTTGCTCACTGACCCCGAGCATGTATTTGACTTGTGACCCTATTTCTGTTAATAAAATACAGGCCATCTCACCAGCATTCACACCACTCCACTACAAGGTGATGATTACCTCATTGTAAGGGCTGGGAGTTAGTAACTCACAGGGTAAGCCTGGTGGTTGGGTGGCCTGGAGATGAGATAACCAATGAAGGCAGCAGAAGCAGTTCTGAGCTGCGCCTTCAAAACCAAACTGCAGACAATAAACTCCTCCAAAATATCCAGTTCTATCCATGGAACTGCGTATCTCCTTATGTATTGTTCAGCTATTAATTAGTTGATAATGTTTAGGGGATTATGGCATGACAAAAAACAATTATAGCTATAATGTGGAAATTTTCAGTATCTGTATGGGTGGTAGCTTATAAAATCAGAATTATCCCATTTCCATTTTTGGGTTATCAATTATAATTACATGCCTCATGGAAAAAAAAATGCATCTGCACTCACTGGCAATAATTTCAATGTAGTGTTTTGAGGCTAAATTAACACTGGAAAGTGTAGGTGATTTCTTTCCAAACAAAGTAATATTTGTTTTTAAGGCACCAGCACAAATGTAGGGTGGGGTTTTGTAAGAAAAGACACACTAATGAACTTATTCATGCTTTCACCAAATCCTGAAACCATGAATCTTATGAAAGGCACTGTTAATTGTGTGTTACATGAAAAAATCATGCCAAGGCCATTTATCAGATATGTAATCTGTGTCTCTGTTTTGTGACAGGAAGCCATTATTTCCACTGAAAAAACAAATCCGTTAAATTTGAACTATTAGATTACAGCAGGGTTAGGGCTGCCTCTGTGCTACAGAGTCACATCAGGGTCACAGCCCAGTTCTAGAGATGTACTGCAAGAGCTTCATATCTGATTAAGACAAAAAACTGATAAAAATGTAATGCAGACTAACAATATGGAATTATCTGATACAGTTTGGGGGGATAGGGGCAGGGGGTATAACATCATTCAGTTTATTTGCATATGTTTGTTCTTTCTGCTGAAATCAATCTCTTTGAAGGAAGCAAGAAAACTTTAGAAAAAGAAAATATTATTAATGCTGGTAAGAGAACACAGAAGAAAATCTTTAGTAAACATTTCTTTTCCAGTGTTGATTATCATTCTGTCTAATGTTTATTTTCATAGTTTTCTTTGATCCAAACACAAATAACAATAAAGTTAGCTTCATTTCTTTGAACTAACAAAACTATTCTGTGGCCAAATTTGGAACAAATTTTTAAGTGGCTTTTTTTTTTGTTTTTCTTCAAAGCCACATAGGAGATTGATAGAGTAGATATTTGTACAACTCACACCCTCTCCTGTAAAGTGAGGAGTGTTTCTGTGGCTAGCAGTGATTTACCTGCTCTGGGCCTCTCTCTTCCTTTGCTGCAAGGCTGAGGGCTCTGAGCACCTGGGCACACTCTGGATACCAGGGCAGGGAGCACCCAGGCTTCAGGGGCAGGGCTCACCCTTGTCCTCTGCTGCAGTTTGTAGGGGCTGACTGTGGCTCTGTGGGGCTGACTGTGGCTCTGTGGGGCTGGCTGGTGGGTGTCAGCCCAGATTGTGCCATCCCACCCTCCCTATGCCAGCCTCCACCACATCCAGCAGGCAGAGAGGCAGGGCAGGGTGGCAGAGCACCAGGGGGGAGGCTCTAAATGGAGCCCAGGGCACAAGTTCTACCTTCACCAGCTGCTGCCATCACACTCTGACAGATGATTGTGTGCTGTAGACTTGGAGACAACCACATTCCTAATATAAATATTGTGCAATTGCAAAATACGTATTGCGGTGTTTGCCACAGTGCTTGAAACCAGGCCTGACATTGCTGGGGGTGTTTTAGTCTGTACATATTTAAAAACTCTGCCAAATCCCAGATCTGCTCAGGAGACCTGGCAGCCCTGCTGAGGCAATGGTGAGTAGTCTGTGTCTGTGATGGGAAGCATCTCTGTAACCATCACACTGCAGCCAGTGTGGGTTCTGGCTGCTCTGGGCAGCGCTCCTGCCTGCAAATATTGGCCCTGAAAGTGGTGGAAGTTATGAATAAAGACCACAAGGTCCAACCTCAGTCAATGAGCTACAGAAGAGCCATATGCTGGAGAAACTGACTGCTTTAAGTTTTTTCAGGATATGATACAGAAACATGAGTGATTCTCAGGTTCTCTAAAACTCACTCCTTTTTTGCTCTCCCATTACATCCCCGTGTTTGTCCCACTGCTTAACCTGGCTGAACAAGGGCATCCAGCCCTTGATTGATCCAGCCAATGATTGATTGCCTCTGTGAGCAGATCCAAATTTCACTCTTAAATCAGCCAGCATGTGGTTGATGACAGGGACAAAGCCAACCCTCATCACTCCCTAAGCAAATCATCTTCCTCTTTACTGTAAATTCGACCAAATTATGATTTCCCCATTGCAATAAGTGTCAGAATTTCCACCAGATTCACATGGATTTGGCCATTGACTTCTAGGCGCAAATGGCTTCCTAAAGGGTTACTTTTAAATAAGTAGATGTTTAAGTGCTTCATGAGATTATAAAAATAATAGCAAATTCAAATAACATGACTTCAGGTATTGCTAAAAAGTGTCATTAGAAAATGGGTGATTTTAAGGTTAAATCAGAACTAATTCCAGTGACTGCAGGTGACTCACATTTGAATAAGAATGAAACTTTGGGTTTTGAACTGTGTAGAAGAGTTTTGGCTGAACCTTTTAAATTTATTTGGGAAGGAGGTGAGGTGGGCATGTTAGTTGAGAGTTTCATTTTTTTTAATAGTTATAAAAATTCCAAATAGAAAACAGTTGTTAACTTCTGTAGTTTATTCTAGTCAAAATAAAGTACTTCTGGTCCTAGAGGAGGGAGCTCTGAAATGGTACCTAAAGGCCCTGCCTGAAAGTGCAGAGTCCTTCCCTTTAAAAGGTCATCTCCACTAAAAGCACAACCAAAAAAATCTGCTTACTTACTTTCCTTTTTTTTCTTTTTTTTTCTTTCTAACATTATGAAAACAGGAGTATCAGAGCTGATGCTTTAATTATTGTGCAGTTCACTCCATATGAACCTAGTAAGGAATGTGGGACCGAAAATACTCCACATATCCAGGCTCTGTTTCCTCAGCTGCTGGCAGAGGTAGCATAGGTACAACATCCAGAATGAGTTCACAGTGACATCCACTGAAGATGTCCCAAGGAACAAAGCTAGAAAAGCTGGAGAGCTTCAGGATACCCATCTCTTGATGAGGAGTCTGAATCAGCTCACTTCCAAAGTTCATTAGCTTGACATTCTTACTTAATTTGAAGTAAAAAATACACAGAAGTGCTGACTGCTAGGAAAAGCTCTTGCCATTCCTTGCTGTGGAAGGAAACAGGACTTTGGCATGGAGAAGCAAAGTCCCTCGTATTCCATCCTCCCTGAGACTCTGGGGCTGCTTGGACAATTCAGAGCTAAGCACAAAATCGTGCTCAGTGTTCTTCCTTCCTCCCTTTTTGGAAAAAAATGTTTCTCCCCTGCATTTCTGCAAGGATGAACAGAAAGCCTTGCAGATGGGTGTAGAAACATCTGCCTGAGCCTGCAGAAGCCTGAAACAGCAGCAGTGAGAGGTATAATGTTGGAATAAATAGTATATAGCTTACTTTAGTGGTGGCTCCATTTTGGAGAGGTCGTGTTTGGGTTTTAATATTTGGCTAAGTAATATTTAATGTTCTATTATTTTTATATTAAATGAAAACAAAATATTTGCAGTTATTGTGAGAAGATGCTTTGCTACTGATGGCCAAGGCTGAGGTGGGTGCAAGATTTTATTGGTGCCTGGCAAAGGATGTAGGTGATGTCCTGGCCCATTCTGATGTAGAATATTTCTGTCTTGAAAATTCCTCTTCAGAATGTAGCACCAGTGTGCTTTTCACATCTAGGGACTGAAACAGGAGTTGTGCCTTGAAACCCTTGTGTTGTATGGTCCCATGGTAATTCCTCTTCCTTTATCTCCAGTAATTTTCCTGGGCTGAGTCTGGTCTCTCCCTTCAGCTCACCAGGGGGTGGATTTGTTCTTTTTCTTTGTTCTATTAATTTTCTCATAACCACTATCTACTATATTCACATAACAACCACTATCGAGCTACTAAAACAGTTTTCAAGTATATTAAATCCCCCGTTTTAGAACAATAAGGAAAGGGTTTTACTAAATAAATACGTAAAGCTTCTCTTAGATCATGCAAAAAGGAAACTGAATATAGAGCTAAAGTTCCCAGAACTTGGGAGGACAAAGGAGCAGTTTACTACAGAGCTTTTTCCCAACACTCAGAGCTCTGATAGTCCTTAGAGGAAATAATAAATCTTTCTCTTTGTCACTCTTCTCTTGGTTTCTTTTGTTGTTTAGGAATAAAAAAAAAATTTAAAACTGTGGGTACTACTTACAAGGCAGCTTCCTTGATGTTTCTGCTAGTCCAGCCAAGGGACAAGATTGTGTGTATAGGAAGGGGAGATGAACAATTCACCCCGTGAAGGAATTAAAAACAACAGTGGAAATCCTTTGTAAGAAGAGTGGTGGGGATTATAGCTGCATGCTTTCACTAATGACTTTGCAAACATTTAGCCAGAGATAACCCAGAAATCCAGTTGCACTTTATTTAATATTCAGATAAGGACCATTCACCTGCTGTTAAGCTACAACATCTACAATCATTCTTTGAATACTGATAATTATATGAAGCAGACTCCCCTAGAGGCTGGTAGTCTAGTCTGGATTCACCTGGAATACAAAGATGAATAATATTGCATATTACATGCACCCAAGTAGTTGCAATTTATAGAAATGTCCATTTATACTCCTGAAAAAAAGATGTGTATTTCCCTAGGGGCACAGTATATGGTGATAAAAACCTGTGCGTGGGGACAGTTTGGATTGTAACTCCTAGCGTGCCTGTTGATTAATTAATAAACAAATAAATCATTATATTTAGCCAGATATCTCACTCGGAGCCCATAAAAGAGAAAATGTTCCGAAGGAATTTTGTGTGCCTCGCCATAAGGAGGGGTTACTCGGAGACACCAGGAATGAGTGTGACAGTGGCGTCCAAATGGCTCAGAGTCGGCGTGTGTGTACATTCCTCAAAGACGAGCAGCATTATGAATCTGCTCCCTTCGCCTACTCCTTTCCTCCTCTTTCTCCCATCAGGTGCCTTGTCCTTGTTCTCCCCTCTCATTTGCTGATGGCTGATAACACCTTATCTCCACCAGGGAAGCAACCGGGAAGTTTGCTCCTTCCTCACAAGACTGAGGGTATAATTAGAACCACGCACCTGCTCAGTCCTCCGGTGACTCAGTTAGTCTACATCCATGTCAAAATCCATGCTGTGAGGGTAATTTGATCATCTCACTTACTTTTTTCATATACTTTATATGAATAAACCACCAGAACAAGCCTCCGTTGAGTTGGTTCAGTTTAATCTCACAAATTTGTGTCAACTCTTTGTTGCCAGAAGAATTTTTATCATTTGATCTCGTGGTTATACTTTAGTAGACTTTAGTACATATTTTATTTCACTCTCCAGAATATAAAATTCCGTTCTTGTGTCAAAATCATCTCTTTATTATTATCTATTTATATTTCTGTGGTACTTACAGGCTTCAACCGAGATCAGGGTCTTGTTGTACGAGACAATACAGAAACACACAATAAAAGAATTCTGGTCCCAGGAGCCTTGTAAGCTGAATAAAGGCTGGGAGAAAGGAAATATTGCCCCCTTTTTACAGATGGGAAAGTGGAGCTCTGACAGCCTTTCTGTGCAATGCAGAGCAGTGTCATACAGTGATAGTGAAGAGAAAGTTCTGAAAAAGCAACAAAATCCAGAGACTATGCAAATAAAGGGGGATTTAAACCCTAATATACTGACAGGCACCCATGTAAGTTCAAGTGAGTTATAGATGTACACTGGTTTCATTTGCACACTCAGCATCCCAAGGTTCCCTTGGCCTTCTCCATCCTTCTTTGTCTCCCAGACCTCCCTTCAAAGGCAGCTGAGACCATTTTTTGATGCTGTCTTCTTAGGCTCATAAGAGTTAGTTTGCCACTGCTTCCTCTAGCATTTTTTAAAAAATTTACCTTGAGCCCTGCAGTGCCACAGGGGTGTCAAATCTCTCTGACTGCAGCAGCTTCCAGGCTCAGCATAGATACATCAAGGCCCTGTTCGACTCTCCTTCCCAACATCTGAAGGGTAATGCAATCTTTTTGTCCTTGAACTGAGCCTGGAATATCCTGCATTAGAATACTTTCCCTCTGCTGCTCCCAGAAGACCTTCCCAAGATCCCAGGAAAGCCGTGGCCAACCGAGGATATTCACTCACGACCAAAGCAGCAGAGCAGCACTTTGGTGTTCCCTGAAGACAGCAGAAAGGAGAAGAAATGGTAAATTCACCATCTCCCTTGCAAAGATGACTAAATATAGGAGGGGAGCCTGCCAGGAAAGGGGCTGGGGGGTGTAGCAGTGTGGACAGGGGTGCTTGTGCCCCCCTCAATCTGCTGAGCTGCTGCTTGGCACCACCCTGCTGAGCTCGGTGTGCACAGCTCCAGGAGCTGAACTCCTCATTCCAACTGCACCACTGCAGCACTGCCTCCTGACTAAATACCAGTTCAGACTAATTGTCAAGGATCAGATAACAGGAAAATATTTCTATTTGACAGTCTACTATTTTTCAATTGTTCCTCTGTTACATATCTAAGTAAACATTTGTTCCACTTATCATTTCTGAGCAAAAGACATGAATCATTTGACTAGTAAAACCACAACGACAGCTGTTGCTTATTAGAAACAGTCATCTTGTTCAAGGGCCTGCTATGGAGGAGTTCTTCAGGAAACTGTTTCTGCTTTTAGTGCTTTACAGTGCAATGAAAGCAAAGTTGTAGAAATTAGGGCATTTTTGTTTCACTGATGTGATTGGCAAAACACCCAGGCACATGCACACACATGGAACAATCATTACAGCTGAGCTGCAAGCCCCCAAGAAACAGGAAAATACCCACTTAAGAATACTACTAATGATATAATACTTATGGTCTTTGTGGCTTTTATACAGAGCTCTACAGTATAGTGAAACAAAACTAGATTTAAGGGTCCCTTGGTAAGCAAGGTTGTATGTTTGGGATTTTGGTGTTGGATACAATATTTATACCAGTTATTATGCATGTACCAGAAATATGTTTCGCTATTCATGGTTTTTCCAGCTCTCAGGAACAAATTAACCTTGGCTTCATAAAATCCCTAGAAGCCAGTCATCAGTGGTCACTACTACATTACTCTCAGAATAAGCTTCTTGAGTCAGTGATTTAAAAAAAGAAGAATTTTAAAAACTCTGGTCAGGATAGAAAAAGCAGGGAGAGCAACAAAATACTTCTTAAATTAGTGGAAACAAAATAGGGGGAAAAAAACCTGGACCATGATGAAATCAAAAACAATTAAATGAAACCGAGTCAGGTTAGACATGAGGATTTTTCCCTTCCTGGAGTGCTGGCTCAAAGGCATTATAGATCATGAGGGCCAAAATCTGATTGTTTCTGTGACCTGTATGGAACAAAATTGTGTTAAACAGAGGCCTAAGAGCTGGGCATTTTATCAGACAAAATCACTGGAATGGTATACCCTGTATGATGCCCCTATTGTCAGCTTGGAAGGGAGAAGCCAAAGACTAAATGAGCATAGAGACTGCACTGATCCCAGCAGAGCAGAGGGGAGGAACCTTGGCAGGGTAGTGGAGAGATGCTACCAAGTAATCTGCTCAGGTAAATAGCAGGGCTTGTGGTTTGTGGCTGTTACTTAGATACCTTTCAAACCTGCAAAATTAATTTTCCAACCTTAAAGAAGAAAGAGTTAAAAAAAATCGTTTTAAAGGATTGTTGAGTATGGCAAAAGAAAAGGAAGGCAGAGCAGGAAAGCAGTGGAGAGAAGTGTGCCACTGAGGCTTATTATGGGTTAGAAATCTGCAAAACTGTCACCAATTCAATAATAGCATTCAAGGAGGTTTCTAGAGATCATATCCTGCCCTTCATTCACCCTCACAACACTCGCTGATGGGAGTCAGCACTTTGCTGCAGCTGGATATTTAGAAGTCATTTGTTCTGTGTAACATGCCTGTTCTTACTAATCTTAGTCAAGTGAGTAGTCCATCCTCATGTGTCATCCCACGGAGTCAAATGTGCTATTAGCATAAGTGATGATTACTTATCCCTGTGAGGTCCTGCGAGGTTGGGGCTCCCAGCATCGGTACACTTGACATGCCAGTCTTTCTACTGTAATTTAATAAAATGGACCCAATTCAGTTCAGAGGTGCCTTGAGGAATAAGCTGGACTTAAATGGTGCTTAGGCTTTTGACTGGACCTCTGGAAACCCTTCATTCGTTGAGTGAATACTAATTAGTCAGAGGAGGGTTATTAAATTATAGACTCTGTTCTTTATCACTGCTCGGAGCACGGTACCTTTGCAAGTGCCTGGGCAAAATAATGCAAATCTGAGCACACACAGAGGGAAGTTAAGGCATGATTGCTTTCCTTGGTAAATACAGCAAGTGCAGGAATGGCCTTAATAAGCAGGACAGAGAATCTGCACATGTCAGTGGGTAGATTTTGCTCTAGAAGAATTCAATGCACTAAAAATGGACAGAATAAGGCACTCTGGAAAGCTGCATGCCACAGCTGCACCGGGATGGAAAAGGCCTGATCCAGAACCCAGCCAGGGGAAATCTGAGTTTGGTGAGCTCTGAATGAGGCCCTTCCTGAGCAGGCACCCTCAGACACCCCTGACAGAGCTGACCCTGGAGGACTGTGCACAGTGATGTGCTCAGTGCAACATCCATAAACTGATCAGTTATCCCCAGTGAAATGCTCAGTGCAAGAAGGAATCCATCAGTTCATTTTCTGTGCCATGTCCCTCTCCTAGGGAACAGGAGCCTGATTGCTGCATGGGTACATCAGCAGGACATATCACTCGTGCCAGGCACGTGATTTTACTGGGTTACAGGTATTTCTAACAGTCTCTTGCTTTTTGGATTTCTCATATCTTTTCACTCTTTATCTAATTCCTGGGCAGCTCCCAGCCTCAGAGTGGCTCCTGTGTTCGTTCTGAGCCTTGGTTGTAAGATCCTACATCTTTCACAGCATTTACATGTTTTGTGAATACTGCAGCAATTCCTTGTGACCTTTGTGATCATCTCCTTAATTCATAGTTCTCCTGATTCCCAAAATGTAATGGATGTAAGAAATTTTTGGATTATAATTTTCTAACCAAGAAGCTGTTTGCTCTGCTCTTTGCTACATGTGATCTGCTATAGTAACAGAATGCTTGACTAGGCTTCTATGTGATCCCAAAAGGGTTTTTGGGTTTTTTTAAAACCCAGATCTTTGAAAAAGTCTTAATTAGAAGACAAAAAATATTGCCCAGCTGTTAGATCCAGAGGGCTTGGTACAATAGCTCACAAATAGTATATTTGTATATTATTTCATTCTAACATTTGATCTTTGCTTTGCTGGCTGTATCTGTTAAAACAACCTGCTGTTTGTAAGCTGCTGCACTTCAGCTTTCCAGCCAGGTGTCTGTGAAGGATTGCATTTATTCAATTAGTACATAAGTCCTTGCCAAATTATGTATACTAATGGCATATCTGCAGGTCAATCCTGCATACACATACAAAGTACATTGTACTCAGTGTATCACTTAGAATTCTGGGACAAAGACTAAAATCTGAGTAGTAATTCAGGTCCTCACTAGATTAACAAAAAAGAATTATCATTGTCAGTATTTGTGAAACAGTGTTAGAATTTTTTTTCAGTTGTCTGAGCAGCACAAGTTTTTCTCCTGTTTGATTTGTAATCAAGTTCAGACATTTTCAGAGTTTTGAGGCTTTTGCTGTCTCATGCAGCCTAAGAACAAGCTCACACTATAGCCAGCTGTAATTCATATGAAGTCAATAGGACTTTCATGGATGAAAATTAAAAGCCTTTGGAAAAAGCTTGCTTGATCAGACTTTTAAAAGATTTCAAGATCTGTATATGTCCACCATTATGTTCAAAATAAGCATTTTTTATTTGCCAGCAATCCAAGAACTTGATTTTATTTTTATTTTCCCATTAGCCAGGCAGTTTAGCCAGTAGTACCCTTTTATTCCTCCCACTGGAGTAACAGAGAAAAATTCATTTGATTCTAGAGGATAGTAGTTGATTTCATTATCATATTACAGAAAATAAAGACTACAATTCCAAATGATTTTGCCTGCAGTCCACACACTAACCATGTAAATGGCAATATGTGGAAAAAGTTGACTACATCATAAAAAATTTACTTCCTGCAAGGATTTTCTTGAATTGGTTTCAAAAGAATCTGCTGCTTGGCCTCTTTCCTGTACTGAAATTCTAGAAGGTAACTGCATTATGTGCATGTAAAACATGCAGAAGGAAACATTCACTGAACTCCTTCTTTCTGCTACCAAACATAGCTGTAGCTTAGAAAAGGTGCCTGAAATCAAAACTCTAGACAAATACAAGATGTGTGCATTGTAAGATAACCACTAATGGAAGGTGAAATACTCTTCTCCACTTGCTGTTGCCCGACAAAGGTTCCACCAATGGTAATTTGAATATTCTGCCAACAGTTGGGGATACTCTGCCCCTGCCAAAAGAAATAAAAAAATAAATGCTTCCAACTCCCTGAGCAAATGCCTGTAAGTCTATAGAAAACAAATTAGAAATGTGTTATTCTCGATGAAAAAAGTCTCCACAAGAGCTATAATTTTATTTTTTTAGTGCACAGAATAACATAAATCAAAAGAAGCAATAGTCTACCTTGTGTTTTGACTACTTTGACCCTCTTCAACCCCTGCCAATTTTTATCTCATTTTTGTTTAACTTTGTACATCAGAGTTTAATTTTAAACCTGGTCCTGAAGACAGTGATGTATAGGGTACATCAAGTATAGCTTAAATTACCCTCTCCCCAGTGATTTGAAGTTGAGGGGAGGGTCTTACTCCACAGCAGGGCGGGAAAGAGAAATGGTCAGAGGCTGCCCTTTGAACCCGACCACCCTCAGCTACAGAAACGTTTATGCCAGAACATCATTTATTGATTTTATTATATTTTAGGATCTCTTAAAACTGTTGGTGAAGTTTGCCATATATTAATTTTTGACACATGCATATAAAAACCGAGATATGGGTTGAGCAGAAACTATAAATATAGACAACACTGCCCAATAAACTTACATCCTTTCCCTTACAGGTTTCTGTTTCAGCTGATCATTCCGAGCAGCCTGTCTTTGAAAATAAATATTACCCTTCTGATAAGCTAACCAATTTGAAGATTAAAGCTGCATTTGAGGATTAAACTTTCTCTTATTTGATTATTGTTGTGTCTCGTAGCAGTAGAAGATAAATATTAATGGAATGTTACAGCCCAATTCTGCCCACTTTACTCATGTGAGCATTCCACGGGATGAGACTGAAGGAATTATGCAGGATTTGGCCCTTAAACTCAGCACTGACTGCTCTGTTTTCTCAGTC
Source organism: Cyanoderma ruficeps (assembly GCA_008694505.1). Classification (NCBI taxonomy): domain Eukaryota; kingdom Metazoa; phylum Chordata; class Aves; order Passeriformes; family Timaliidae; genus Cyanoderma; species Cyanoderma ruficeps. The sequence continues at coordinate 1,901,853 of VZDJ01000077.1, read as the reverse complement.
CACTAGGAGTAAGTCTCCCGTGAAATGTTCCATGTCCCCAGCAAACTCCTGAACCCGGGGTACCACAGAGAACTCTGGCTGATGGCCGGCTCCGAGAGCTCGCCCTCCAATTATGCACCACCGAGCTGGGGGTGTGCTGGTACTGAGGAGAACAAAAACCACAAGGAGTGCTCTACAACAGACCACAAAATGGGTTTGGCACCTGTGTCTGCCCGGAGCAGAAGTTTCGGAGCTGTGTTCTCCCGTGGCCTGCTGACCCCAGGAGAGGAGGCTGACCTTGTCTTACAGGCAGGAGTCTATTGCTATGGCTCCCCTGGGAGCACAAACCAGCTGCAAACTGCTGCAATGATTAACCCTTATGTGTTGTAGATGTAACATCAAGTCATGGTAATAAAGCTTTCACTGCATAACGGATCTCCTGCTTTGTAAATTGTTGCTCTTATCAGCTGCACTGGAGGATGTTATCCCTTTCCTCTGAAGCATGACTGCTGTGCTGCTCACTGGAAAGGAGGCCAGATCTATAGACTCGGTGATATTTATTCAATTGCTTTGAGAACAATGCAGAGAACACACTTTGTTTAAGCTAAAAATGCAGTGTGTGAAAACAAACAAACAAAAAAAGCCCACCATGAAATACTCATACATATGAAACAATATATTAATTAAAATCCAGAATGCCTGTAGCACATTTGAATCTGGGAACGCCAGATTTGCTATAACAGACAACTGTGTTGCTCTGTTGAGTCCACGCTCCCGCATGTGAAAGTAATTTATACCTAATGTTTTGTAAAAATGCAAACTCTTCCAGCCTGTGACTTACCTGGACAATTACAGAATTTTGATTTTGGCTGGGAATAAAATGTTTGTAGCAATCAGTATTCAACTCCCCAAAACATAAGCAATGTAAATCTTATTTTGTCATACGCTTCAAACATGAGACCCAATTCTGTGCGCTCCTATTTGCCAAGGAGCCAAGGGAAGCTGTGAGCATGTCTCAGCTAAAATCCAAACCTCAGGCCTGTGAACGGGGCCCTGGCTTCCTCAGGAATGTGAAGCCTTTTATCTCAGAGTGCTTCCTACCCTCCAGCCCTTCCCTTGGGGAATCTATGGCCACATCAAGGCTCTGAAAGCAAAGGTGACCTCGATGTAAGCCCTGGTCTGACATGGGACTCTCTGCTTCAGCCTGCAAAGAGCCAGAAACACCATCTCTGACACATGGAGGCTGTGTGTGTGTCACAAGGGCTGTCACTGCCCACAGTCCCTCTTTCACAGGGACTTTCCAACATCCCAAGAGCCAAGAGGAGCAAAAATTATTTGTTGAACCTATCCAGCCATGGAAGCAGCAGCCCTGTGTGGTTTGAGGCCACAGGACCATGGTCCTTGCTAACCTCATCAGAGGTAGGATGGACCAAGAGCATTGCAGGGCTCTGCCCACAGCTCCCAGGGACTGTTTATGGCTCTTACACACAACCTTTTTCAAAGGATAAAACCAGCTTCTGCATCCAGGGATTAAGAAAAACAATAACCCCTTTGGTATAAGCAGTGGCAAAATAAATTCAATTTAAGGAAAAAAAAAGTTGTTTTCCTTGAAACAACTGAGGTCTTACAAGTTTTGGGAGGGGATATTGTTGAGGACTGTAGTACACAAGTGTCACTAGGTGCAGACTGAGAAAAAGTAACGGGGAAATTTTTCCAGCTCAGGAGTGACAACCAGCAAGGAGGCTGCAGTGAGGATGAGCTTCCTTGCAGGGTTCCCTGGTGTACAGGAGTGGTTAATGCCCTTTGAGAAGAGGTAAATTACCACCACACTGCGGTCCAAGACTCATCCCTTTCTCCACATCTTTCGACCACATTACTTCAGCCTGCCCTAATTAGACAGAGGCTGATCTGCAGGAGCCCTGCTTGGGCTGGCCAGGCCGGGGGCTGCACCAGGTATTCTTTATTTCTTAACGAGGTAGGAGCTGCTCTGGACTAATGATGCTTCTCTGTTTGGTATCTGGATTCATCTGCTTGGAAAACAGTGCAGATAGTTTTATTGCAAAAGTTAGGCTAGACAGGGTTGCTCCTCACTCATTAGCACTGGGAGCATTTTCCTACAGGGACTGCAGATGAAAGCAATGAGTTTATTCCTCTTTCCCCAACTCCACCTCCTTAGGCACATCAGTGCTGCTATTTTAAACACCAACAGCTGTAGTTAAAATAAGAGATACTATTAAACCTCACTATTAAACCTGCAATAGTAACTATAGATAGAAAAACAGTGAGCAGACAGTTAAACTCCAAACCTGGCTAAACAGGTTGCCAGAAGCAGTAACTTCACTTACTCCCTCATCAACTCCAGCAGCTCCTGTTTTCCTCTGAGCAGCCTCTGTGATCTCACAGGTGGAGGCTGTTGGCCTCTGAAGGGAGCAGAAGTTGCCTGATCCCCCTTTGGGAGAATGAGGAAGGGTCTCTTTGTGTTGGTACCTTGTGTCCTGCCTGGCTCCTGTGGGTGTGAGAGGCTGCTGAGGAGGAGGAGGTGATGGCTGCAGGGAAGGACACAGCCCCCAGCAGCTGCAGCCCTGCCTTTGGAAGCTGGGGAGGCTCTGTGAGTCCATTCAATCTCATCCCTTCTCTGGCTGTCACTCCTGTTTCCAAAGTATTGCCCTGATATTTGGTTACTCAAAGGGGAGAAAAAAAAGCAACAAATTTACTGAAAACATCTTAATGTTATTTTGTTCTCTTGTGGGGTTTCTTGTGTGAAGGGGGTATCTACCCTATTAACTCCCATTAATATCAAATCTTTACTATTAATAGGATTTGCATATGGAAAGCAAGAGGATTGACCTTTAAATTCATTAAATAAAGCAATTTTTTTAAAAAATAATTTTACTTAAAAGCATTAGTGTGATGAAAAATAGAAGAACAAATACAGAACCATCAGTATCTGGGCTTTCGTTAACACTAACGAGCAAATTATTGTAAGGGAAGATTTGGATCATTGGAATGCATATTCCAGCCTCCATACTGATATATGTGATGAGGGGTTATCTTTGTATGGTTCCTCTTTCAGAATATATTTTCTTCTTATAAAATAGCCTCTTTTTAACTCCCATTGGAGACCCCTTTATAAATGAGGAACTGGTCCTCAAGGGACAGGCCTGGCTAGAAAAGTGTGTTATTAAAAAAAAAAAAAAAGGTGTATATTAGAATACTAAGCAATATAATTAGCCCATTTCTTTGGGTTTTTTTAGAAAATGTTTAAAAAAAAGTATAGCAAGTTTTAATTAAACATATTCTCTGGGTGTTTGAATTGTGTAAGAATTAGAAATTCCTTTGCAGTTTAGAGGGATTAATTGCATCAATTTAAGGTTCTGGCTCCAATCTCCGCTATGCAGCCAGGTATCCCCACTGCTCTTGGAAAGCAGGTACAGTGCTGAGAGTGAGTGAGATTTTGCCACAGAGCTGGGGCCACAAGCTGCCCCTCAGATGGGCATTCTCAGCCCATGGGTGCCAATAAACACATTCATCTTCTAACCTTTTGCACAGGAATAAGCAGAGATGCTCTATACCGAAACTGGCTAAATCTACAGATTCAAAATATGATTGCTCCTAATGATAACTATTGATTTACACATGCTGAAAAGCTTCTGTTTCCTTCCCAGCAAGGAGTCTGAAATGTAATTAGATGAGCAGTGTTTCTACCACCCTATCCCTTTTCGAGGCTGTCTTGAGACTGTGATGTCCAGTGGTTTCTGGATCTCCTCTGTGCTCTTAGGTCTTACCCCATCTGTGTCTCAGCTTTCTGTCACAGCCTTTTGTAAAGTACTTTGAGATGCTTGGATCAAACTTGCCGCTGGTCCAAAGCAGTATTAACCAGTGTTTTGTGCTGTTTTGTCATGCGGCTCAGTCTATAAATCCAGATATTTATTCTGTTCCTGTTCTACCTCAAGCTCCCACAAGTGGGAAGAGGTGAAACGGTTCAGGTTATTCTTCTCAGAGCTCAGCTAATGTCATCTGCTGAATACGGCTCTAAACATCTGAAGCTGGTGAAATTAAATAAAGTGTGAGCATCCTTTGGTCTGGAGCTCTTTGCCTTTAGAACAATTACTCATGGTAACCTTAACAATAGTATATTAAGGAAAAAGAAAACCTCATAAAAGAATGTAGTGTTAGGATGGAACTCTGCCTGATATTAGAACAATTATGGAGCAGATGCATCCACTCCGAACAAAGTGACCTTTTCATCAAGTTACAAAACATTAAAGGTTAAAGAGTGTTTGAAAGGAAGTTAATACTTTTAAAACATTAGAAAAAAAATGCCACTCTTTCTGGACCTTACCAAAACCAGCGAGAAACTGAGATGACTGTTTAGGCACATCCAGTCATAATTTAAGCAACTCTGATTACAGAAGGACAGAAGGTGTTTTAAATCGTCTGTTTTCTTTTACAATTAGAAGCGCTTTTTTTCGAAGAAGAAAGATTTGATAGGAACAAATACCCAGTGACAGAAAGCTGGTTAATTGCAATTTTAAAGTCACATTCCTTTCTCTCCATTGTGTACAGAGGAGAACAAAGAGAGGGAATCAATGGTGGTGTCAGATTTTCTTAGTTTCCACGTTTCACCTGACCCGGGCGGTGCAGATGCCGGTGCCCAGCTGGGGAGCAAAGCTCTGCGGCCCCGCTGTGTCCCCGCACGCGGCGGGGCCGCGGCTGCTGCTCGCCAAAGGCCACCGGGGAGGGGACAAGTGCCCGGGACCGCCCCGGGCTGCGGGACACCAGCCCGGGCTCGGGGCCTGCTCGGTGCGCCCGCACAGCGGATGGCAGCGATCCCTGTGGATTCTTCTCGGCGAAGGGCTGAGGGTGCGGGGGATGCCGCACACCTTGTTCGGCCCCGCGTCCCCCGTGCTGTCCGCGAATTCAGTGCAGCCCCCCCCGAGCAGCCGCCGGGCAGCGGGGCTTGGGGATTTACGGCCCGACGGCCTCGCCGGGGCTGTCCTTGTGTCCGTGTCCCGGCGGCCCGCACGGCCCCGCCGCGGGGTCAGGGCGCGGCGGAGGACGAGGAAGAGGAGGAGGCGGCTCGGGGCTGCGGCCGCGCCGCCGGTACCACGCTGTGCCCGGCCCGGTGCGCGTCCCCCGCGGTACCGAGCTCCGCCCGCGCTTTGGGGACGAGCGGGGGCGGCTGCAGCGTTCCCCTTCCCCTGGCGGTCAGTGGGGCCCAGAGCGGGCTCCCCGCCGGGTCGAGGTGAGCCGCTGGCAAGCTTCGTACGGATAAACTTCTATGTGCAAGTGCTGTGTGCAAGCACTAAAAACTCCGCCTGGGAAGGACGTTTCTGTGGGAAAAAGATTTTGTTCGAACTTAAGTTTTACCCACTTCTCCCTTCACGCTATTTTTTTTAAAGTATCTGAGCAGAACAAAATCTTCATTGTGTCGAGTCACAGACGGTCAGTCAGTAGAGGAGCACCCTTGTCATCTGTGCGATGAGAACTTTCAGGTGATGCGAGAAATAAGCGGGGAATCCCTTCCACTTCTCCGGGATCCTCCGAATGCCGATCAAATTAGCCAGCCCTGAGGATCAGTGCCAGGCTCCACAAAGGCGTTCCCAAAGCCTGCAACCAGTAAAACTTTGTGTAGGTAAATTAGCTAAAGACCTTCTACTGAGACAACAGCCTTTGTTGTCACATGTGGTGGAATTCCAGGATCTGTAACTATTTTTCTTGAAAGGTTTTCCTACTGCCCCAGCGAACGCATTACACTACAGTAGCTTTGAAATGGTATCGCTTATTTCCTTCAAAGCAGCGGCCGGTTGTTTCTTCAGGGACCCCAAGTCCTTTCAAGGGAGGGGGAAAAGTGATGGCCGAGCGGGACTGAATCGCGCCGGTAGATCTTATTTTAAACCAGCATCATCTCCAAAGGGCGCGGCCCCTGGGAGCGCGGCGAGTGCCGAGGCTCGCTCTGTCCGGGCCGAGCGGGGCTCGGCCCGGGGGAGATCCGGCTGCGGCGGGCGGGAGCCGGGACAGCTCGGTGGCCTCAGCCCTTCTCCGTCCGAGAGGGAAGGCAAAACCCCCGGCACTGGCCGCGGGGGCGCGGCGGGGCCCGGCTCTCCGGGCAGCAGCAGCAGCGGCATCCCCCCGCTCCCGGTGCCCGAGTGTAAGCGGGACCATGCTGGCCCCGGCGGCGCGGGGGGCGGGCGGTGATCTCCGACCGCCGGGGGCCCCGCGGGAGAGGAGCCGGCGCTGTCTCCGGCGCTGCCGGGGCACGGATGGAGCGCCCGCCGCGGGGCCGGGCACCGCCACTGCCCGCCGGGCACCCCCGGCTGCGGGGCTCGCTCCGGGGCGGCCGCTCCGCTCCGGCCGGTCCGCTCGGTCCCTCAGAGCGCCCTGCGGCTTCCCCGGCCGGAGTCTACCGCCCCCACCGCTCCCCACCGTCCTTGGTGTTTTTCCTGGGGGGATGTATTTCTGGTGCCTGGGTTTGGGTGGGGAATTGCTGTCAACTCCAGGCAGAAGCGAATCGATTCGGACAAGATTACTTACAGTTTAAAATGAGGTTTCCAAATATGAGGACACCGAGCCTGCTTACACTTTCCTATTTTCCCCGTGCTCTTCCTGAAATGCCTGGTCCTAATCGCAGGGACACAGCTATTCCAGTTCTGATTTTCTGGGGCTTATTACATGTCAGAACTGTAAAAGTCCTCTGGACAATTTACAGACAAAACATCTGGTTCGTTAAAGCAAAGCTACTGGACTAAGACAAACAAACTTTGCTGCTGTGTAAATTCACTTACCCAAACAATTTACATTCAAGCAAAGATTTTAGCCCGCAGAAAAACTTTTATTCATTTGTATTCAGGAGGTTTGGGAATTCATAGGCATTTTAAAATAATTTTGCTCTAATAAAGTTATGTAGATATTACAAAATGTCTTTGTTCTCTTCTCAGATCATTATCGCTGCTATAATGGTTATTGACAACACTTTGTATTTTACAGAAGCGCAGTATCGTTTTCGGGCGTGGGCAGTGAGGTTTTTAAACAAACTTGTCAGATTCGTATTCATCTGGTCCAGCCTTAATGAAAGCTGTTGCTTCTTTGTTCTTCGCCGGGAGAACCCGAAGTACTTCCCGCATTTCGATGGGTGCCGCCGAGGCGCGGGGCATGAGGGCAGGCTGTGCCCTGGCACAGAGGGGACAGCGCGGGCAGGGGCTGCCGGGCGGTACCGGCCGAGAGCCGCCGCGTCCTCCGCGCCCGGGGCCGGCCGGCGCCTCCGCGAGGTTCCCGCGGGCCGCCCGTGCCGGTGGGGGTTGCCCGGGCCCGCTGAGACCCCCAGCCGCGCACTGGCCCCGGGGCTCTGTCCCCGGCCCGGCCGCTCTGCCGCCCCCACGGCCGCTCCTGGGCCGCGGGGAGCGCTGCCCGGCAGCCGGCGGCTCCGAAGGTCCCGGCTCGCTGCTGCCCGGCCCTTCCCGCGGGTCCGGGGGCACTCGGCTGGCGAGGACCTGCAGGTCCCCGTCGGCTCCTCTGCCCCGCTCGAAGGGGAGGCGCCGGCAGAGCTGGGCCGGAGCTGGGGCGAGAGAAAAGAGGCCGGGGCCGTTCGGTCCCCGGGACTGACCCCCGTAGGAGAGTGAACCGGTGCGAACAGCGAGTGAGAGCGGCCACACGGGCACCTCGGCGCATGCCGCTCCGTGCCTTGTTTGCAGTGAGCAAGTGGCGAAACATCAACGCGCTGCTCGGGAGAGAACAAGGTTAAAGCTCGGCTAAAACACGCTGGCTTCTAGGAGGCAGCTGTTCCAAGTTTACTAAACTTCCTCACTGATCCTCCCTGGCCGTTCCCATAACCAGCAGTTAATTCCAGTGGTCCTTTATCGGCTCAGCCGCCGTCTCCATGCGGGCTGGGGGACGAAAGAGGTGTCCCGGGCAATTGGTGGAGTTTTAGTGAAGAGGAATGGCATGAACAGTGAAAATATACACCAAAGAAGGGCAGTAAGCAGTGCCCAGTTGGGAAACATAAAACAGTCTTAGCTGGTGGAAAGTTCAGGAGTGATGGTTATCTAATTGTGTGACTTATAAATAATTGGTACCTTGTTTTAAAACTGCCGGGAAGAGCGAGCTTAGGGCTGAGCTCGTGTGCTGAGCCTTTGTTGATGGAGCCTGTACAGCCATCGATTTGATGCGTTATGTTTGGAAATGTTACACTTCATAAAATTATACGTTCTGGCACTCTGGAATAGACTGTGACCCCCAAAGAAGCCGACGCATATGAAGGCATCTGCACTTCCCTCTGTAAATCGTCTGATAGAAAGCTCAATAGATTTTCTTTTTCTTACTTAAAAAAAAAATGTATATAGTTAACAACCAAATCATTCCACAACTTCCTGAGCGTTTTGGCAGTGAGAGTTATGAATGTCTAAGTGCAGTGCATGTGTCTGTGTGCACGAATATCTGCTGCCTTCCCCTCTCACACACACAGGAGAATTATTATTCCTAAGTGAACTGAGAAAGTTCCTCCAATGAGTGTTTAAGGAAAGTTTCGCTTATTTCGTTCCCTCCCCGTCCCAGCTCGGCGCACTGGAACGAGCCCATCACCCTCCGCCGCCGGCGCGTGTGGGCCGCCCTCAGCAGAGCCAGGTAAGCGCTGCTGGTTACACAAAGCTCCCCACGCCGCGGGGCCGGGGACAGCCTCGCGTGTTTGTTTGTGCTGCTGACACCGTCCAGCTGCTGCGGTGCCACCTGCCAGCATCCTCCACGCAGGCTGTGCTCTGTCCGGGAACCTGTTCAAACACCAATGCCACACCACACGCACAAATCCACGCACGCGTGCAGCCGGGCGTACCCGCGGGAGGAGGCTGCGCACCCGCGGAGCCGCGCCGGGGCCGAGGGGCTCGCACCCTGCCGGGCACCCGGGCCGAGTCCGGCAGCGGGCACGGGCTCACATCCATCCCTCGGGCGGGCAAAGGGTGACACAAAGGCGGTGAAAGATGAGCAGATTTAGAGACAGGCAAGTGGAAGGAAAAAAGTTCTTGCAACTTGCAACCGCCCCAAAATTCGGGATTGGTCGCTGCAGCTCGGTCCTCGCGATGCCCCGCAGCCAGCAGCTGAGGAGGATCGGGATCGTCCCCGGCTTTGGAGAGGGCTCTCGCACATTTCAGAACAGCCTTCACAGGACTGCAGTAACTACATGCGCCGTGTCATTTTAATTTTGCTGTAGTTTTCAGGGCGCTTTATCAGCGCCTGGTGGCAGAGTGACCTTCCCCGCACTCCGTGAGCAGGAACGGAGGCGGCCAGGGCTCCCGGGGCTCTCGGTTGCCGAAGCTCTCGGCCGAGCATCCCAAAGTTTGTTTCAGTCCCTCTCGCTTCAGAGCTCGGAGGAATCCTCCATGTTGCGCAGCGCGGGCCGGCTCGGCCAGCAGCACCTCAGCCCGGGGTTCGCCTCTCGCCGGCTCCGCGCTCGACGCGGTCCTGCCGCGGCCATCGCCCCGCGGAGCCGGGAGCGCAGCCGGGCTGAGCGCGGGGCGCGCCCCGGCCCCGGTCCCTGTCCCTGCCCCCGGCCGCCAGCATCCTCCGGGGGGGGAGGGGGGGGGCGTGAATTATTTAGGTTTTCTATTTCCTACTTAAAGGGGGAGGAGGGAGAGAGAATGAACGAGCTATTAACCGCAGCCGAGCCCTGCTTCCCGAGGCTGTCTAACATTTGTAAATACTTATGCTGCGGCTGGTCCCCTCCTCCCCGGTTAAGTTGTTTAGTATGTTGGTTATTTGTACCGAATCCCGGTCTGTGTAGTGTCTGATGTGTTGTCGTTGCAATGTGCAGCCAGGGTGACACTGATGGATGCGCCAATGGTGAGACGGACAGATGTTAGGGCGGATCTA
>VZDJ01000077.1:1857571-1885542 GCA_008694505.1 Cyanoderma ruficeps | reverse complement strand
AAAAAAAAAGGGGGCATAAATATAAAAAGGCTTGATAGATTCCCCTGAATATCCGGCTGGAAAACAGAATTTTCCAGAATCAGCTGCCATTTCTCCCATTAGCTTGACAGCTGTCAATTAGGGCTTCAGTGCTCTCCTGGGCCACAGTTTATTGCGTGCGGTTGATGTTGTCATTTTGTTCTCGGTTTTGCCTTGAGCACTATCATGAGCAGGAGTGAAATAGTCAATAACTGATGTATCAGCAGTTATTTCTTAAATTGGCTTACAAGTCTGCATTTTTCCTCTTTTTACTAAAGATTGTTTTGTAAAGTGATTAGAATGAATTGTGACTGCTGCAGGGTTATGGGAAATGCAGTGAAGCTAGGGTGAGTTAGCAGGATTAGAGTGGGTCCTTTTTGTCAGCCCTGCTTCCAGGATTAGTGGAAACTGTATAGAAAAGATCACCTTCAGGGTGAAGTGTGGGGTACATTTTTAAATGTGCTACGTGCACGCTTATGCAGAAACATATGGTGGTACAGAGTGAATGAAAAGAAATCATTTGCCAGGACGTAAAGTAACCTACGTGTTATCTTTCTGAGCAAACCTTGGCACTGCTGCCTTTACGGTGCAGTAATCCATGTTTTAATCCAATGTCGTGACTGTTTCCTAGAGAATCCAAATACAGATTGTCAGATTTTAACACAGCCCCGTTTTCCAGGTGCTGCTAGTGGATCAGGTATTAAGATGCCTGAAGTGTTGCATTGTCAAGTAGGAGTGTATGTGTGTGTATGGTTATGATACTACACCAAAAATAACATAGTTGCTGAGCAGTCGCGTGTTATCTTATCTGTGAAATACTTCAGCATCATTTACTAAACAGTCTACCTCAGGTGTTTTAGTCTGATTTATTTTTTTTTTCTTCTCTGTGTGTTTGGTAATTTTTTTTAAATTTAGTTACGCCCAAATTGTGGTTTATCAGCCTTAAGTTAAAAATGAAAGGTGAATACAATATATTGTATTTGGTAACAATGATATGGACTGGTACATCCAGACAGATAATATGCAGTTGTAATTAGAGTGAATAGACAGGCATTCATTTTCAAATTCTTTGACACATGCATAAAATAGTCATATAATAAGATAAGATGACAATTTTATGTTAGGTTGATAAAGTGTCCTGATACATGCATTTAAATGTCTGTAAGCCTTTTTTTATCCAGACAGATTAATTCTAGTTTCCAGCATTTGCAGTTAGACATTAAATTAATTTTAAAAATCCCACTAAACAATGGATGCGTTGTTTTTTTGTGTGTGTATGTGTCATAACCTAAAGCAGGAGGATTTAAAAAAATTTGTGCAACTGATTTTTCTTGATTTCAACATTAAAAAAAAATAAAGCATGAAAATTGGCTCAAAGGATTTAAAGCATAGTCCGTGAGAGATAGTATTGTAGTTTTCTTAAGTACAATAATGCAGAGTAGAACATTGTCAGAGCTTGAAATTGTTTGTTACCATTTTCATAAAAAGAACTGAAAGAGTTGAAATAAGTAGGGCTTAATTTCAGAGACTGCGAGATTCATCCTACTGCATTTGCCTGATTTTGCGCCTGAAAGATATTTTGGTCATCTCAGCAGAGAGCCAATCTGCAGAATTTAAACACTTCTCATTGCAGGCATCAACTTTAAGATATTTCTCAGAAAATGTTCAAAGGGTTTTTTTCCCTTGGGGGCGGAGGGAGAGTAGGGAAAGAGTTACCAGAGGATCATAAAATATCTGAAAGCTCTTTGCCAATGCTATTACCTGGCCTCTTCGGGCAGTAAAGGGACAACTCTTCAAGAATAATCTAAGTTCGTATTTTAGACTTAATTATAAATTATTAATTAACTCTGTCAGGACACATGTTATTAATTATGACTCTCTTTTCTCCATCCAGAGCAGCTGTTGGGAATCACGTAAGTTGACTGTGCTTGTTGGTGTGGGAGTTTGCCAGTGAGGAGCCTCCATGCCCAGCCCGCCTCACCTCTGGCTGCCATCCCCTCCCGCCCGGGCGCGGCCCTTGGGCGGCTCCGCCCGGCAGCGCTGGCCATCAGGACCAGTTCTGGGGTGGCCCAGTGTGCTCACAATTAGCCACCATTGTCACCGGCTGGGGTTTCGGTCCTGTCCGTAAATAATTCTGGTTTTAGGAAAGGCTGTGTGGCGGAGGGGAGGCGGCCAAGCCTTGGCCAGGGGGAAGCCAGGAGGTTTCCCAGCCCTTCCACCAAACTCCCGCCAAACTTCGCACGCTGGCGCAGAGCAGAGGGCTGCTTTGTAATTCGTTTGGAATGGTCCAAATTCATTTACTTTTGATATTTCCATCATTAAATTGAGCCCTCTGTTTCCGTTCCTTATGTGTTCTTTGCGGAATGCATGTTGCATAAAATAGGCATTTTTTAATGAACAATTTAATGTAAATGGGTTCTGAATTTAAATTAATATTAATGAAGCTTTGAGTGAATTTATTTTGCATACGTAAAGGCTTGTAACTCTTTCACTCATACACTCTTGTCTTTATGTACTAACACATTGGTTAGGTGAATTGGCTAGTTTCCATATTTTGTGATTAAAAGCTCTAATGGATTTTACATGGATATTTGTGCTAGCGCAGCTTTGCGCAGGTTACTATCGCTAGTAAAAACGTACCTGCCTTCGTATTCAGATTTTTGTAGTTAACATTTCGCTGTTACCCCACCGTTTCTGTACGTTTCTTCCTACTTTGGTTTCGCCTTCACGCTTGAAGAAAAAAAATACTCCAACAATAGTCACCACAGTCAAGATGTTTTCTTTCTTTGGCTTACCTCTAATGCATTATGTATTTAGAAATGATGGGATGTTCTATAATTAATTCTGTTAGATGTAATTGCTATAATCACTTTGATGCTACACATAATAAAAGTAATATGGTAAGCATATGGAAAAATATAAACACCTTATTGTAACACTTTTTGTAAAATTCTTTAAAAAATCTTGTTTAGAGCGGAACCTCCGCTTCCGTATTTTGTCAGAGCTAAGAATTCATTTTTTTTTTAAAGTACATTACTTTAGTAAAAGAATTAATTTTAGATATTGAAAAGATTTTGACAGGCAGGTTGTCTTGCATGTGCGTGCGAATATCCCTGACTCTATGCGGTATTAAAGATGTAGTTCATTAAGGAGCCAATCTTCAGCGTGGCTACAAGTGAGACATAAATATCACTGTATATCTCATGAAATGAGAGACAAATATGTACATTATATCAAAACCCAGGACACAGGAAATAACACAGGAATGGAACTATACTGTGGAGAGCTTCTTTGTAGTGCAAAATTATGGGAAATATAAAATGTATGAAGGGCAGCATGTAACTAGAGAGGGAGTTTTTCAGGCATGGTCCCAAGTGGGAAAAAGACTACAGAAGGTGATTTCCCTCCTCCTGTTTTCTTCTTTTTAATTTTTTTTAGCAAGTAGTTTTGAGTTATTGTTTGCAAACACAGTTTTTGATAGGGAGGAAATGAAAGAAATATGTGGAATGGGTTAAGCTGTGTAGCTGATATCCTTGATTCTGTAACAAAAAATGTTAATATGGCCATAGTTCTTAATTAGTTGCACACCATACTTAATGCTGCAAAGGTCACTTGGTTTTATGGTCCGGCTTCGCCTATGAATTTGTATGTTTTCCTCCCAAATTTATATTTCTCTCTCTCATGTATTTTCTAAGCAATTGAGTGTGCAAATTGTGGTGAAAATGCAAACTAGAAACAGGATTAGAAAAATACATTTAGCATGGACAAAGAAGAGGTTTTTATTTTTTTTTTTTATTATTTTTTCTTCTTGCTGGTGTTATTTTCAAATAATGCACAGCCTTTGCGTGGCGAGCAGCAGTATTACATTTAACTTCTGTAAGCTGAACAAACAAACCCTGACCAAGCTCTCACTGGATTGTTCTGGGGAAGAACAGAACAGGGTGCTGTTTCTGAGTGTCTCTGGGACTGGGCTGGCTGCCGGCAGCCCTTTCCCTGCTAGGTCAAGCCTGTTGCTGGAGGGCCAGATCGCAGCAGGGGCCTCCAGGAGGCTTGGCCAGGCTGCTCCAGACTGGCAGCCATCAGTCATCCATCTGTNTCGGAGTTGAGTAATGTTTTTGATCTTTATGCCTGATAACTGCATACTTAATGAGATTTCAAAGCTGTGAGTGCAGCTCCCTACAATTATTGACAGATGCCTTTTCTTTGCCATTGGGTTCAGCTTCATAAATCCTCCTGCAGTAATGAGGTTCAGAAGTGCCACCCTGCCAGTGAGCTAATGAAAGAGGGGGGGAGGGAGGGAACAGCTCATGCCTGCCTGACACATTTTTTTCCTTTAAAATTTACTATGCAGATGTCAAGCTGTGGGACGATTACTTCAAACATGCTAATTTTTATCTTGCTTTTGTGTCAAGCCTGCATGCCATTTTTCCCCCCCAATAATAAATAAAAATAGAAACCTCAACCTATTTAAATTTTATCATGGATCATAACTATTGAAGACTTTGATATATGTGTGTTCTTTTGCAGTTTCCAGTCAGTGGAGCAGTTTTTTTGAAATCCGAAGGGCAGAGAGAGGTTAAAAAATAAAAATCAAGGAGGGGGGAGAAAAAAAAAAAAGCAGCAAGCGGCCTCGGCCTCACATCAGCCTGCCCTAACCGTGCACTTGAAACATCGGAGATTTCATTTTAGAGTTCTGAAACTAAATCCTGGTGGAGAATAGCCGCACCATGCCAAACAGTCGATTTCCTTTTCAGCAGAGCCATACATCACTGACCCACCCTTCCCTCCCGACAGAATGACATGTGTCATTTATCACCGGGGCTGCCAGAGCGCGGGGGGGGGCACGGGCAGCTCCCGCTCCGGCGCTGCTGGATGTGCTCCGGCCGGGAACAGCGGCAGGGAACAGCCACGGGAGCGCCGGGCTCTGCTGGGGGCACTGGCACACTCACTGACGAGGTGATGTGCTTTCATATTATCTGCTAAGTCGCCTTGTTCAGCCCCCTGAAGGTTTTCCCCTCCTGTGTTCTTTCTCTCTCAGTCTCTCTTCATATTTTTTTTTTCCTACCCTCCCCTTTTTTTAATTTTTTTTTTAAGTTTGGCAGTTGGGACAAACTGGCTGACACGTATCATTCAAGCAGCACCAGCTTGCTGGGGGTTGTGTAAATGAATCTGGGAGCTCTTGGTTTCACATGATTCAAACGTGCATTATTGAAGATGGATGTTCCTTAAAAAAAGATTGATGATGGATATCAGGCTTATAGTGCCATTTATCATTTTGAATATTATTTAGACTTGCCGTGTAAAGCTGTAACTTGAGAGTTGGATGAGCTGGGACAGAATGGAGGCCTCGGCGTGCACGTTGTGATTGATGGCTTTGCTTTCTCATTGTTTGTTACCAGATACTCGGCGGTCATTACAGGAGTGCCTTACAATTGTTTTAGGGGCTGGATTTCCGTGTGTGTGTGTGTGTGTGTGTGTGTGTGTGTGTGTGTTTGTACAACGGGGAGAGGGATGGGCAGAGGCAGAGTGAAGTTTTTAGTGGGAGCATTTCAATAATTGTAAAGAATGTAGACAAAGCCGTGGCCCGTGCAAGGATACAGGCAGCCTTTTGCATGAACACAGAGACTTGCTGTGTGTAACACTAAAATATAAGCAGGACTGTAGCTGATCCAGTGTAACACTGCCAGGCATTGCCACTTCCAGTATGAAAATGTGCTTGTGAACAGATTAACCCACTCCAGTTTCCTTTTGCTAACAGGATGTACCTTTTTTTCTTTTTTTTTTTCTGGGTCCCAAATAATGGCAAAGAAGAAAGTTCTAGGACATAATTATTTCAGCATTCAGATACTTCTTTTCCACCCACGCTGTTCATCCAGGATTGTGAATCTTTGAGTCTTGATGCTTGCTCCCAAGTGTCCAGGGTGCTCCTGGAGGGTGGATGGCCTGGCTGTGTAAGTAGTGAGGGCAATCCCTTCCCTCTTTGAAGCACTCTTGCTGGAACCAGGACACCCCCACCTGCTGGAAGAATTAAGGAAACAGCTTTTTATAGGCAATTAGATCTTTCCTTGGAAGCGCAGGCGGGGACTTTGAGGGGGTAGACACTCCAACAATGGAGCAGCCTCAGCAGTCGGCAGTGCCAAAACTTCAGGTGTTGGGGTGTTTGTGCATCTCCAGGCAAGTGCAGTACCCAGCCTGGTTAAACTTGTTCTGAGTTGACAAACTATTGACTGTTCCTTGCCTGGTGCATCCTACAAAACTCAAATCGTTTACAGGAGCGGTGGGCAAAATGAGATGAGAATTACTTTGTTGGATCAGTTTTGAATTTGCACAGGTATATGGTATTTTTGAAATACTGCTTGTCACATCAACTTTTTCTTTGATTGCAAGATGCTCTCTTAGCAAAAGGGAATGACAGCAACATTTAATAAACATTTAGGTTAAAACTTTTTTTTAAAGCCAGCAGAGACCTTATATGTGTTTTATAGAAATGAGTTTTTCAGTTCCATTTACTTTTGGTACACTTGGTTGTCAAAAGTAAGGAGAATTCAAGTTTATACCCTTCATTCAAGTCCAACACCGTGAAAAAACTCTGAAAAAATATACTTTCTATAAAGCCTTTAACTATAAGCTAAAACTTTGCTCTGCTACTCCTGCACTTATGTAACACAGTAGGTAATTGAAGTACAAGTGCCAATTTGCTGTAACAATTGTAAACACACCTTGATACAAATGGCATCATTGCATTCTTACTGATTAGAAAACTTTGCTATTAATAGACACAAAGTCCATTTCAGGTGTAATTGGTAAGGAGCTGAGTGCACTCATGGGAAGAAACCTTGTTTTGTTTCTTGTTCGCTTTTATTCTTATCCCTTTTTTCAGTTTTATAGCTGGAGACATGATTTATTGCAGCCATCCATCTTTGGGGCTCATCCATCACATCCTGGTTGCTAGGCAATCATGGCAGCAGCTGTTTGCTTTGAATCAGACAGAAAAGTTGTCAATCATCAAAGGCAGGTGAATAGCATTAGAAACACGCTATTGTCAGACGGAATAATTAATCAAAGAGAGAAAAGATAATTAAAAAGATATGACCCTTGCAAGTACTTGCTCTGGGTTGCCTGGAAAAAAGAAAAACTGCCTGGTCTTTTCTAGACACTTAAGCAGCTGAGGGCTGATAAAATATGCACTCTGCAGTGCATAGTTTTTAATTAATTGAAAAAGGTTCAACATTCAAAGACGATGCTGGAGAAAAGTCTGATTATGAGCATAAGTAATATTTATTGTTTGCATGAAAGGCTTGACATGGAGTTCTAACTTTCTGTCACGAATCTCCTGCATGCTTGCACTAAGCCTCTTTCAGCTTCACTATCTTCCCTGGCAGTTACTGGAGTGTGTGGTGAGTCTGTCCTAGTGAGGGTCCTACAGCTTTCATCCTGCCTTTTTATCCTGGGCCACCTTTCCAGGGCATTGTCTCCTTGGCTGTCCCCTGCAGCAACGCTGGAGTGCACAAGCTCTGCCATCAGCAAGGCAGGCAAAGCTCGGCCAGGCTGCAGCACTGCCCTTCCTTCAGTACAGCAAAGGTGTCCAGGCAATGCCTAGCTCATTTCCAACCAGCCTGAGGAATAACAGGCTCATGTCAGCCAATTCTGAACCCCAAGTCTCCAGCAATCCTGTTATGTATAGCTGGAATGATGAGAAGGCTGCTGCAAAGCCCAGTTTCCAACTCCTTCAAGTTTGGGTACCCTGGCAGTGAGTATAGCAGAGCACACCCAGCACAGTGTTCACAGGAATGCGCTGCTGGGTAGTGCAGTGCTGACCAGTGTGTGTAAAACAGCTGGGCAGAGCTTGGGCTGCTGCCAGCAGAGCAGGGGTGAGGGCTTCTGCTGCCCAAAAGCTGGGTCTGAGGCTGAAATGTGACACAACATTTTTGTGAGGGTGCAGTGTCTAATGATTGATGGGTGAAGGGCTCATGTAGTCCAAAAAACCACACCTTTGGTGTTTGTTCATGCTTTGAGGGTGTCTGTGGATAGACTGATCGCAGGAGAACACAGGTATGATGATTGCATTAGTAGGGTTTATCTTTTGCAAAGTATTTTGTTAGTAGTGATGCAGATGTGGCTGCCACGCTGCCTCTCTGTATTTTTCCATTTTTGGTTTCATACTTCCTTTACCCTGTTTTCTAGAAACAAACAAACAAACTCCAAATTCGTGCTGTCAGGAGAACAGCCTCTCTTACTTTTAATATCAAAACTAGATATTAGTGTTAATTATCAGCAAGATTTGCAAGGATATGTGCTGTGAAATACTGGGAATTTAAGCTGCAGAATGAAAACCTTGTACACCGTTCTACACACACCATCCTTTTCACACTGGCTGATACCTGAGTGTTCTTTGCACAGTTCTTTGTGTCAGTGTGTCACAAGCAGCTCCTCTGCTAGTTGTGTGTAGCCTGTATCACATTTTCTGCTCTCACACCCTGTTTCACTTGTAATCCTTCCAGTATTTACTTAGAGGAGGAGAGAACACAGCTAAGAAGGAAACGGGGTGCCATCTGAGTGCTGGGTATGACACATCTGCTGCATAGAGCTATTCTTCCAACACTGGGAGCAGGAAGCTCAGGCTGCAGCTAGCTTGGATGACTTGGAGAGATCTGTGTCCTCAAGTAACATTTCATATTAGTGATTCCTCAGAACGTCATGTTCACTAAAGTTTGTGTGAGAAATAATTTTAAAAAAAACCCCACCTCTTTAAAAGCATAGTGCTGCATATTAGCATTACCTTTAGAAATATCATCTGTGCACTGCACAACCAAAGTCAGCACCCCCTTGGCTGATAGCCCAGCACTTCTATGTAAAGTTAGGATCTTGTCTGGAGTTGCTGGAAGGTATTTTCTTTTTAGTAGAACTAACTCCTTTTCTTCTATCTGTAATAGTAATTCAGTCTGACATATTACTGGCATTTTTTGTCATAGGTGAGTGTGCCCTGTGCCTGTACAGGGCAAATGGGGGGATGCTTGGAATGCAGTGCTTTCTCTAGCACGTTTCTGTGGATTAAATAAATGTAGGATAGCCATGCCAGCATGGGAGGTGACATGTTTATGGCTAAAGAGCTCTTTCCTTCTTTGCTGGGAAGCGGATTTGTCTCCTTTTCACATATCAACACCTCTGATACCTTTGCAAGCATTTGCTGTATTTCAGATCTGCTGATCACTGTTTTATTTACTGATAGGAGAACTGTGGCAGTAGTTCCCTAATGGAGGGATATATAGTGCTGACATCAAGGAAATATTGGCTAAGAGACATGGATAGATGGCTGCATGTTGGAATATAGGTGGTTATTGTTAGTCTGATAGTGACTTTTTAGCACATTGTATATGAAAGTTCCCTGTGATAATGCTTCCCTCTGCTCATCAAGGTGAGATGAATCTTTTCCCTCTTATTTTTCCCAGTCTCTGTTCCGTGCATGGTGTTGAGGAAAGACAGAATAGCTGTTCCTCATTTACAACATTTATCGCACAGGTGAACGAGACTGGATTCTATGAAAGGGTTTTTCTGTCCTAGTCCCTTTCCTCATCCTTCCCCATGTACAGGCTGCTTTTCCTGTTGCATAAGGAAAACTGTTTAGAAGCTTGAAATACCTTGGTACTGAACGTGGTAAAGCTAGATTGCCTTTTTGTTCATATGAAGTGAAAAATGGACAGAATATGTCAAACATTAACACTGGCACAGATAGTAAACTGTTTTGCTTTAGCTGGTGGAAGAATGTGCAAAGGGAGTTTAAAATAAACAGTCAAATAACAATCAAGCACTTGCCATTGTTTAAGTCACTGTGTTAAGTAGAATGTAGTATCTCGGTAGGAACCACTAAGTTACATGGTATCTGTATACTGAGAAAAATCTCTCCAGGAGATATATATATATATATGTATGTATATATGTATGATGTTC
Organism: Cyanoderma ruficeps; assembly: GCA_008694505.1. Taxonomy (NCBI): domain Eukaryota; kingdom Metazoa; phylum Chordata; class Aves; order Passeriformes; family Timaliidae; genus Cyanoderma; species Cyanoderma ruficeps. The sequence goes on along the minus strand of VZDJ01000077.1, from coordinate 1,875,576 downwards.
TTGGCTGAATGTGAACTGAGTAAATGTGCAAGGTTTCCCTCAGCCCATGGCCCTGCCTGCTCCAGGCTGTGACACTGCAGCTCTGTCAGACCGTGCTCAGGTCTGTCCGGCTCTCTGCCAGACATCCAGGGCATTTCTCACTGGCTTTAGAGATTCTCACTGGCTTTAGAGAACGCTGTGCCCGTGAAGGATGTGAAGGAGGGAGGATGTGTGCTTCCTTTTGAAGCTTTCTGATATAAGAGAGACTTTTTATTCCACGTTTTTAAGGTTAGTTGCCCTTTTTATTCCTCTCAGTGTAGCTTGCTGTTGCATCTCTTATATGCATGGTGATTTTAAGGCTTCAGTCCTACCAGCCTATGCAGTGAAACAGAAATATTTCTTATCTCCATTTTTCCATTTGTTAGCAGTGTGCTTAAGAAAAGTCTTCTGCAAGCTAAACCTGATGCTTGGAAGATGTTTTGGTGCTGTCTAAGTGACTGTCCTTTGGTGTCCAACCACACTGCAGTGAAATGCATAAAATGCATTTGTATGTACTTAATAATATGATGAAAAGTACCCTGTTTTATTCAGCATGTTTTCTAGGATAATTCCTCAGAAATGACTGGGGTAAAAGATAATGGTTTTACTGTCGTAGGTGCAGGATGACTAACTCGTGTCAACTGATAATCCAGGAGCAGAGCCAGATGGCCTTGGAGGTAGGGAATCATCAGATAAAAGCCATCAGGCAGGGTACTACTTTAATCCCTAGGGTAACTGTGTAGGAAGGAGCAGGGTTGGAAATGCCTTCAGGAGAAGGGAAGGAAGAACTAGCGCTGTGCAGAAGAAAACACTGATAGGTAGAGATCCAAACCACCGTATGGTCCCCCAAATAGAAATACTTGAATTCATGTGTAACTTTCATTCACTTGCCTTCAAAATTGTGTATAGGACCACGCTGTTGTTTAGAGTTAAACATATGCTTTGCTTTCTAATTAACCCCCAAATCCCTTTGCATTTGCCATATTAATTTAATTAGTTTGGGCGTAAGAGTACAATTCTGGCAACCACCTTAACCTTGTAAGTAAAATGGAGAGACATAAACCAGGTGGATAAAACTGGGTTGGACTCGTTGCAAATTTTCATGAAAGAAAATTTGGAAAGTAGAAGGTAGAACTGGAGACAGCAAAGATTGTGTGTGAGTGGGTTTTTTATCTGCTAAAATGTATCATTTACCCAGGATACCTTGTCTTCCTTTGTTTTTGCTCTGGGCCTGCAATAAAATGCTTCCTATCTATATTAGTTAGAAAATAGTCCGATGTAATATATGAGAATAGTGGTGCATTATTTTCTCATGCTTATATGTTTTCTGTGTAAAATATTCTAGCAGCAGTGAAATCTTGCTGTGTGATTGCATTTCATTTTGAGATGGTTAGCTGAATAAGCAGGAGGACAAGCAAGCAGTAAGCTGAATGAAGGAAAAAAGAAATAAAATTTTACAGCACATTCTTGTTATAGGAGTGTGCAACACAAAATTGTGTGACTCAAATGCTCAATCTGGTCTTCATGATTAAGCAATAAACAAATTACAAAACAAAGTTATTATCCTTTAGAAACTTGTGCTCGATCGTGAAAAAGTGAAGTATTTAACATTTCTCAAAGGAAAACATCTTTTGTTACTTGATCTTCACTGGCTGTGTTTTTTAGCTAAGAATGCATTTAACCTAATGCATGTGTTTGCATTAGGTTAAAATTAAAAACTTTTTTTATAGACACCGTAGACATTTTATATAATTGATTTACTGAGTGTTGATAAGAGGAAATGAAACAGTTAAATTTTGTGTTAAAATGAGAGTGTGATTTGTTTTAAGGACTGGAAGATACACTTTCATTACACTTTGCATAAAGTAGTTGCTTACTTTGCTGAAGTAGAAATGTCTTGGATGTTGTGTTGGATGTTTGTGTCATGCCCGATGCAATGGAGTTCTGATCCAGGAGTGGGTCTTCTCAGCAGCAGCACTGGAAACATGTAAAAATGTTAATGCTGTGGATTCCCCCAGATTCTGCTTCTTATATCCAGCAGAGATGTCCCTGTGTGATTTTTTTTGTGTAAAACCTGTGAGTGTGTAATAATTACTGAAATCTGTCAGATCACTGGGAGTGCGTTCTACTTTCCAGACAAGATTCCCCACAAAAATCTTTAAAATGGCAATTTCTTAAGCTAAGTATTTTGCATTGTTATAGCAGGGATGCTGCTTGCATTCAGTGTGGAACCTGCCTGTGTGGGGGAAGGAGGTGTTGCGCTCGTCCTTGGGTCTACAGGAGCTGCTGGTGAGGTGGGTCAGGCAGTCAAGGGCCACGGAGGGTGAAAATGGACTCACATGGTGTGATCTGGAGAGCTTCAGTTCCTGTCCTGTGCCTGCTTCCCTGTCACAGCAGGACATAAATGTGGAGGGAAGCTCGGAGGGGCTGCCCAGCCCTTCCCCAGGTCAGCCACACGTGGACATCCCAGCACTTGTCAGGCAGCCCCTTCGAGTGCCCTGCTGCGGGTGGATGATAGCCTGACCTGCAGCTTCCTGGGGGCTGTTGCACTTCCAGATATTCCACAGGCTGACCTGGTTGTTGATAGCTTGAAGGCAAAGTTTGGAGCACTTGGTAATGCTGCGGATTGTCCTTTGGAGTAAGCCGTGGATGCTTCCACAGTTTGTTCTTGTTAAGACCCAGTCCAAAGTCCACTGAAAGAAAATATTATTCTTTCACTGACACTATGAACTTGATTGGACTTTCACTGAGGTCTGTAGTGCCAGTTTAAGGAACAGATTTTCATCTGTGTCACCTGGTAACTTATGCTGTGCTTCTGCTCATTGTTGCTGTAGTGTAGATACTGGCAGATTCTGGCAGATGGTTCTTGGCTGGGTTCTCAACTTGTCAAGTAACCTTTTTTGTGCTGAAGAACCTGTAAGGAGTTGGGAGTAGGTGCTAAGCAATTGTTTTTCTTTAGCGGAATGTAGCGTAATACTAGTGTCTCAGTCAGGAACAGAGATTTTTGTTTGATGGTATTCAATCAGGTGGCATGTTTAAATCTGTTTGAAATAATTATATAACTGCTAACGGGATGCCAAGAAACTTTTGTTAATACTCAGAATAGTATGAAGTTATAAATAGAGAATATTATCAGTCAAGTGTCTGTATCAATACGTAACAGCACTGTACCAATTTGTCTGTTGATTCTATTCTAAAAACACACTCTTTATCCTTACTCTTTTAGTACAAAATTACATCTCGTTATGGATAATATGTCATGTCTCCCTAAAAATGTGATCTTGATTTTCATCCCATGATGATACTTTACTCAATAAATCAAAATCTTCCTCAACAGTTAGGAACCAACTTATTTAACGGTTATGCCTGAAATGTTGATACAGGGAATTTAGCAGTTAACAGTGTTTATACATTCCAGAAGCATTAACAGGTTGGGTTATACTGGAATCCAGTAAATATCCATGAAACACGTGGGAGAACGATGTGCTCTGCCGGGCCTGAGCAGACATCTCGTGAAATACCGAGTGCAATAATAAAGTTTATAATGATGATATTGTCAGGAGCACACATTGTCTGTTATCACTGACGAGGAGGGAGCAGGGCCTATCTCCTGGTGTTTAGACTGTGGCAGGAGAACACTGCAGATGTTCTTATCTTCTGCAGATAGTTTTGTACTGAATCAGTGGGTTTTACACATTCTTGTGTACAAAAAAAATGCTCTTCACCTTCGGAGTGGTTCTGAAGAAAATAGAGGGAGGATAGTGTTTGTCTGTGTCAAGGTTGTTTCTCACTTCTGCAATCAAAGTTCAGTGAAATATCCCTACCAAATCTGTAATTTTCCCAGCAGCTTTTTGCCTTTGGTTGCTGGTTTTCTTTTATTGCAGTCTAAAATGGACATTCTGCTAAAATGACTAAAAAATGCCATTAACTAGCTACAGTCTGCATGCTCACAGGCAATGTGCTGGCTGCCTTGTGCCTGATCTGTTTAGCAGCTGCAGGGTGGGTAACCCCAAAGCAAGCCAGGACTTCTAAAGCTACTGCTGCTTTTTTGTCTCGTTGTATATAGATGGCATTTTCTAAAAACACCTCCAACAAAGTTTTTTACTTCGGTTCCTTATGACAAAACATGGCAAAGAAAGACAGAACATCCAATTCCAACTACAGTCTTGAAGCTGGAAGTTGCATTTTAGCCACACTGCACTGGGTGTTATCTTTATTATCTTTGGGTGCTTGCATGTATGTAAATTACATTAAAAGTAAGATCAAGGCATTCATGAAATATCGGTGACATCGGTGGAAAAAAGATGAACAAGCTATTATGAGAGATGAAAAATAAAAAAGATGTCTTTAATTTGACAGTGAACTGAAACCCACCACCTTTATAACATGAGAATATTTTTAACAAATCTTCCCTTAAAGCTTTGCTGCGGCCATGCCCTCGATGGCATCTCCAGTCTGTCAGCAGCTCCATTATAAAATTCTCTTCTGAGGATGCAGCTTTAGATTGTTACCTAAACCTCTGTTACTTAGAATGTTGTAATATCTTGCTTTGCCTAAAAGCAGGCTCACTTTTAAAAAGAGCTACTTCTTCAAACTATTTATGTTAACAAATTGTCATAAATGCATTCTTTGATATATTCTTTGATATTCAGGTTCTCCTGTTTTCTGAGGCCTGCTTATTAAAAACAATTTCACAAAACCTGCTTCAGTCAAAAGTGTCTGGTGAATGCTGGTATTTTGAAGTTTAAATAGATCTTCATATCCTACATAGTAATATATATATATTTATTGTATTTTTATGTGTGTCTTTCATAGATCCAAACCTTGAAACTACAGAGATGAATTCAGACATCAAAACTAGGAATACTTGGTTTAAGAAACCTCACTTTTATATATATGCATGCATTTTTTTCTTGGGAAAAAATATTGCAGAGAGATTAAGTTCTTGAAATTAGATATATTCATAATCTGTCAGTCTATGCACCAAAACAATGATTTTTCAATGTAAATTTTATGAAGTGTTAGAGAATATTGGTACTCAGTGAAATACATAGTTCCCTTACAGTAGTCTTTTAAATTTTTTGCTCTCATTTATATTCATTCCTTGAAAAAATGTACTTGAGGGCTTTCTTACACACACTACATATCCAGAATATACAGTTTTTAGCACAGTGTAGCTTCGTGTTCATGGGTCTGTTCATTGCCAGCCAAAGGAGGCTGGGATCTTTGGAAACAACAGCATAATTTTTTGGTTTTTTTTCTTCCTGAGGTAGAATGAAACGGCTTGGAGGAATTTAGTAACATTTAGGATAAAAGGGGGTTTTATTTATCCCACAGTACTGAAGGGATCATCAGGAGAGGGAATCCCCGTCTGTATCCATGCGGCCGTACCAGAACATTTGATCATTATATTGCCAAAGGAGCCTGAATCCCAGTCAGGCTGGCTCTGTGTGGAACTGGCAACTACAGAGCTTGCCAGGAGAAACAAGCCTTAGAATATCTGCTTTATTTTTTGTTTGTTTGTTTTGTGTTCATTTTTTTTTTTTAATAGTAAGTGCTGTGATTTTGAACTTTCATATTTTGACAGCGCTTTGGTGGTGTGTCCAGTTCTGGGTTTAAAAAAAAGAGTTGTATAAACAACTCTGTGAACTAGGAATTCCTGAATTTTCTCTAAAGAGAAATCAGAGTTTTGTATATCTTAGTTTTCAGCCCGTAATATGGAGGGTAGTGGGAGGTGCTTCACAAGAAAAATCTGAGAATTAATGCTTACAATGTACGGCTTTGTGAGGAGATTGTGATGTGTAGGTGACACTTTTGAGGTGGACTTCCTAATTCAGTTTTTGTTTTGCTGTGTGTGTTTAGCCTTTGCTGTGGTCTGGCAATATGTTCTTTATCATCAGTCATTCAATCTAAGAGAAAGGTGGTTAAAAGAAAAAGAAAATTGTATTTTTAAGTTGTTGAAGGAAGGGCTTTTTTTTTTTTAAGTTTAACAATTCAAAAAGCAAAGTGGAAGTGAAATGGCTGCAAAGAAAAAAGAATCATCTTAATGGTCAAGTTATTCTAAATTAAAAAGGAAAGAAAACAAACAATCAAAAATCCTTATCAAGTTCTTTGGGAAACAGAAAAGGAGGAAAAAGTCTAAGGAAAGCCAAACCGGCTAATGTTACAGTTGTCACAATTACTCATATCCTATGCTAAAACTTGAGGAAGCTAGGTAAAAATGAGCCAAAAATGGCCTTGGATCTCAGGGCTGTGGCTTCTGCTCATGTCAGTGTTTGCATCTGAGTCTCACTTTCAAATCTGGCCTTACTCTTCACAAAAAGATATGTTAAATCATGTAGTTCTAAAATAAAAGAGGAAGGGGTTCTGCATACTGTGTAAATACAGAAATGGATTTTTTTTTCAGTATGCAGAAAATTACAAGGAATATTTTTATTAATTGGAGATGTTCTTAAATGATGTCACATTGTTCTGCTTGATTTTTAGGCAATTTCACAAAAATACTTTTCCTGAAATTGTTTCGAATTATACTTCTTAGTATATTCAATTTAATGTACATTTTTACAGACAGATAGCATGACCCTGGTTTCTTAGTTACCCCTCTGACTGTATTGAGACTGGATGTGATTGCTGGACTGGGTCTGCTTCTCTGAAAATTGTACTTCATGGACAGCATACTCGTACATATCCTCCTATAGTTTATGTACACATATAAAAGAAGCATAGTTTATATGTAGAGCTTGAACAATCTGTGTATTTGTACAGAGAAAGATGGTGTGTATACGCGAGTGCAATGTCTTTATTAGGTACCTGTGTAATTTACTAAGAAGTGAACCCCGTAATTTGCCATTGTCCTGGAAGTAATCTTAATATTCCAGCTTGTCAAGCACTTTGGATATTTGGCATTTCAGTAATTGCTGCATCATGGGCAAGTTTTTTTACTTCTTCTCACAAATACTCCACAATTATGCCTCTTGAAGTCCAAGTCAGTTGAGAAACAGTAAAAAAAAAAACCAAAAAAACAGCCAAACTTTTTTAGATTCCTAAGTAGCTCTGATATGAATTAGCCCTAGCGTTTGTATGTAAAAAGAGATATTAAGTAATTTTATAGCATATATTATTTATAGCATTTTTTTTCTCCTAAGTCTTAACACAGTTCTGTGCATTGGCATTTGACAATAATCCCATTAAAATGGTTAAAAAACATTTCTAAAACGAGCTGCAGAAAACCGTGTGGGATCTGTAAAATATACGACAGTGTGGTTTAGAAGAGAAGTTTTGTCATATTTGGTTGAGCTGATTCCAACACCCATGTGTGGTTTTTGATTAGGCACACGAGTGCCCAGTCTGTATATACTCAGTTTCTGGTTTTCACATTCTTTTTTCCTCAGCCCTCTGCTCTGATTATGTACTGGAGAGCAGTCTCTGTTCCATTGATTTCTGTCTGTCTACCAAAGGATGAAGTTTGCTCATCTCACACACACGTCTGTCAGTGCTGCACCAAGGGTCAATCCCACGAGAGGCAAATTGAAGAAATGAAAACAAATAAGTTATAAAATAAAGTGACAATAATGTGCAGCAGCATAAAGATTGCTTTGGGCTGCCTTTGAGAAAGACAGCTAATGACTGGCCCTGTTGGATGGAACGGGAAGGGTGCGGGAGGAGAGGACGGGGAGGGAGCTGGGGGCAGCGATGGGAGAACAGGGCTGCCTCTTCCTTGCACCTTCTGGGGTGGGCAGGCAGAATTCTGTGTGTTTACAGTGGGTAGATCCATGTAAAAATCGGGTTATCTGGGGATCAGAGCTCTGTGAGCCAGGGTGTCAGGATCAGGCCCAGGAGTGTGACGGAGTTTCACTGTGTTCCATGTCACTGCAGACATTAATCTTTTAAATTCCTCAGGGGAAAAAAAAAAAAAACAACAAAACCCCACAACTACAGAATATTTCAAAACACACTTTTTTTTTTCTTTTTAAACAAAGTTTTATTTTTCAAATAAATGATCCATGCATTAGAATGTCCATAAACAAGCACTCATGTGAAAATGTATTTACATGGACAACTGGGGGGGTGTGTGTGTGTGTGTGTGTGTGTTCAACATCTACGAATCCTGGCCTAATGCAGTTGAAACATTCAAGTCTCTTTTAAGATTGTAATTGAAGTAACATAATATAAATGTAAACTTTAGCTTAGAGCACACAGAGCATACAAGACAGTTTGACACCTTCATTTCAGCAGTAAGAAATTACCATTGTCTCTTGTTTCTTGCTTCTAGCTTATATGACCAAGCCAAAAAGTAATTACACAATTAGGGTTGACATACTGGTTCCTGTAATATTTCTTGCTGTAGTTTTTTGGTGGCTTATTTCTACTTCAGATTTTCCAGTCCTTTGTAATTCATACCAAGATGTCCATTTTCATTGCAACAAATTTACTCATGAAGATTGCAAGTCTTGCATAATTTAATGATGAAAAGGCAGCTTTTCATTTTCTCCAAATGTAGTTATTTGTAGATTAAAGATAAACATTTGTGGAGCTAATATGGTTTTTGTAAAAATTTTGTCACCAACTTGAACACTGAATTGTTATGTAAAGGAATGGAGAAGTGTGTAAATAATTACAGGAGTATGCATTTTAAAAAGAAGGATGTACAGTAATGTGCAGCTGCTGATCAGGAAGGGAAGCAGTCTCCATAGGTCAGGTAACGGTTTGCTGTATTCTGCATGTACAGAGTGGGAGTCATTGATGTTTTTCCAGTTCTTGAAGACACTCAGTCAGTGTCTCTCAAGGCCAGGGGAGCTCTCATTCCCTCTCCAGGTATTCAAGAGCAGGTCAGATGCAGTGCAGCCCTACCACCCACCCAGTCCTTGGCTCAATTTGTTTCCCAGTCTGTTCCTTATTTCTGGGGTGTCTAAAGCAGTTTCCAAGTCCTGTAATTCTGTACCTTAAGACCTGCCCTCTCCAGGCATATTCTGGGCCAGCTGTGCATTATCGCCTGCTTAATTATGTACTTCTGCCTGGGACTTGTCCAGGATGATGTAAAAGCAGTGCTCTATGGTATTGTTCTCTGTTATCTGGGATTTTTTGATTTAACAAAACCCCTCATCCAAATTCTGTGCTTTTTGACCATTCCTGCACTATGCCTTAATCCTCAGAACAGAATGATGATGGGATGGAGATCCTGAGTGAGTTTATAGCTGCAGAGTGAGGCATCTACTGCAGATTCAAATTGTCCACGGCTTCTGAGGCTGAACTGGCTGTTCAGATCCCTTGTGGTGAGGTTTCCTTGCTTTTGATCCAGACACGGGAGTTTCATCTCATCCTGGAGCCGAGTCTGTCATTATATAAAATACAATGGAGGGCTGGGAAGGAAGTATAGCGAGTTTGCTGGTGACAAGCCAAGTGGAGGGGGGTTGCCAAGTATTAATCATTTGTATAAAGCTGCATCCACTCTTTAGCCAAATGAATCTGTTCTGCCTTGGTTTCTCACAGTATCGAGGTATTGGTAGTTTTATAACAGACTTGTCTTTTTACATGCTCTTTAAATTCTTTCTATCTCCTTGCGTGTCGAGTGCCCTTAGGAAGGGACTTTGTACTTCCTTGAATTTCCCTGTATGAGTTTTCCAGTTAGAGCAGATTATATACTTATAGGTGTAAAATAGATTTTGTGCTCTTTAAAATTAATTCTTTCTCTCCCAGCCCTCCTCTCTGAGATGTCACTGGGTTGCAGTATCTTCTCTGCAAATCAAGGCTGGAGACTTTGAGCAGCACTGTTGCAGGGAACATTTCTACAGGGAGAGACAAAAGGAGAAGGATGCTTCTTGTAATGGGCTACCGCTGTTTCAGTCAGTTATTCTTTTAACTAGAAAATGAGAGTACACATAGAGGCTATTAAATCATTAATTACAGAATGTACTTCTTTCTCTAAACACAGACAAAACATGGTTAAGAGGTAACAGAAAGAAACAACTTTCCCTTATTTTGAAACTAAGTGCAGGATATGAGGTATCAAGCAGGAACCGTGCACAAAGTTGTATTTTTTTTTCTGATGGAGTTTATACCAGAATTTTCCTTAATTATTCTTGATGTTTTGCCCATTATACCATTAACATCTTTGGAGGACGAAGATAAGTTGCCAGTATCCACAAGAGCAAAGTGTGAAAGCATTTAATTATTGATATCTTAGTAACCAAGGTTCCAAAATGACATTGTCAAAATCCATAATGATCAGACAGAAAATGTATCAGCTTGTTGTTGAAAAATGTGTCTCAGACTGTGTGGGATCAGAACGTGCACAATCCCAAGAAAATAACCCACCGGTTTCCTGCAATCCCACTATGTAACGGCTTTACCCAGTATTTTCTGCGCTTGAAAATTCTTATTGTTAATGTTCTCCTCATTCTTCATTTTAATTTTAGCCTTTCCCTGATTGTTAATCTCATACATACGTTTCACTAAATGAACTCCCGCGTTCTCACTGGGCGGGTCTGTAAATCAGTTAAACGGTCAAGCAGAGCCTCACGTTATAATGGCCTGTGTTCTCCATCTCTTTAAAATACAGGTTTCATTAACAGAACAGAGCTGTTTAATACATATTTTCTTTGTATCTTGAATTAAGGATTTCTTTCCCCCCTTTCTGCTGAAGGCTGTGGGAAGGGTACACTACTCATTCCTGGGCGCAGAATTTCTGGTTGGCGCCTTCTGGCACGGGAGCTGGGGCTGGAGGGTCTGAGGGGAGGCAGAGCAGCGCCCAGGAGGGGCTGGAAGGGCCTGTCAGGGTTTTGTGGTTGTCTGTCCCTCTGCTGCCGTGCTGCTGGCACTGTTCCCTCCTGCCTGGGCAAGGGCAAAGGACGGAAAGCGTACAGGAGAAGAGGGCAGCTCGTTGTGTGCTGGATTTACACCTGGCAGGCTGTGCTGTCCCCCCTGGAGAAGAGCTCTGTGTGTGAACCTTTCCCAAGCCACAGCGGTGTCACAACCCCCGTGATCTCAGCCATGCCCTGTGTTCCAGAGCTGGGGTCACACAGGTTCCAGTGGGCAGTTCCATTGAGGTGCTGCTCCTCTTCCCCCTCCTGTAGCAGAGCTGGGCTGTACCTGCTGCTGGGCACCTGATAGCTGAGACCTCAGGGAACAGCTCAGTTTGTAAACAAATAAACCAAAAAAGTTACCTGGATATATATTGAAATAATTAAAAGTTACTTGAGTGTGTATTTAGTCTACAGCCAAATTAAAAAAATAAAATAAAACTCCCTTGCTGAAGTGCTATTTACCATTAATATATTTAATTAAAAGATACTTCTGTGTTCCATTTTTCACTCTCTCACAGGTGCCAGAGCTTTCATGTTTATTAATAGCATTAGATCAAATAATGCAGATGTTTGATTTCAGACACTGGGATACGTTGCAGGTTAATCTTTCTAGAAGGATACACTAACACTATTTAGGTTTCTTTTGTGCCATGAAGTGTTTTATGAACTACTTTTGATATAGGGATACCAGTGTAAGAAAAATTACATTTCAAATCTGCTTTTGCTTTGAAGGTTCTTTTTTTTTTTTCTGTTTCCAGCAATGGATCTTAATGTGTAAGATATCCCTATAAAATACTAACATTACAGGATATGCGTTTCACAAAGCTATTTAGGATTCTTTTCTTTCATGTAGTCGAGGTTTTACTTTCTTTATTCAGTGATTATGTCTCAGAGCTTAAAAAGCTTAAACGTGGGTATTTAATTTGTGATGTGCTGCACTTTCTGAACTTGCTGCTGTTACAGGTACAGAGGGATGCTTATAAAATCGGAGCTCACTGCTGCAATAGTCATGTGCAGATACTGAAAATGCATGTAAGAAGTGTTTCTATACAGCAAGTATTGCAGCAGGTAACTGGACTTTTTTTTTTTTTTTGGCAAATAATGTTCAAGACCTGTGATTTATTTAATTAATCTTTAAGAAAACAAAACAACAGGTAACTGATAATGCTCGTGTGATGTTCAGGGACATCTCATCAGCATTTGTCTTAACCAGCCCTGTTAGAAAAATGTTCTCATAAAATTATGAGTTCTTAGTTTTCTTTCCTACTAGAGTGTCAGAATCAGCTCATTTATCCAGGATCATTTTTTTTTGCATACCCCAAGAGGTTTGCTTTCTTCATGGTCTCCTAAATGAATAGTACAATGTACTTTTCACCAAAAGCCAACATGGCCCTTGTTTATTAAACTTCATTATCTTCCCTACCTCTCCAGTTTTCTTTGAACCTGTAATGTCTGGAAGAATTGTAATTGATGCCGTATGGGTAATGCTTTGTGATAAAGGAATGGGCTGTTCATAGAATCCAACAGCAGTTATCATTTCTGCATTATTTCTCGTGTTTCCTTTGATGTCCAGTACCTTGATAGAGTGCAGGGGTATTAAAACAACTCTTTATGTCTGAACCTACCATTACTCTTTGTGTTTATTGCAGTGGTAGCCAGAGGCCCTGCTCAGAGCCAGGCTCCCTTTGTACTGAATGCAGGACATGGGCCTTGCCTTGAAGAGGTCACAGCATAATTTAGTCCACATTAGTTAATTTTCTCTAAATATTGCCTTTTTTACTTACTCACCAAAAATGAAAACAGTTTATATAACATCACGTTGTGAGGTGAGGTAGAATATTTTGACAGTGCCCATTGCCTCAGCAAAACTTGCTGCAGGGTTTTCATGCTACATTCAGCAGTTCATTACCTGGCTGTAAAACTCTGGACTGAATGCTGGTAGAAGACAGTTTGAAAATCCTTTGTTAACTGCTGTCATTTTTTTAGCCAATTCTAAAGGATTTTCCTTTTCAAATCCTGAAATTTTAATTTCACTAAGAGCTGGGCATTTCACGTACACGAGTCTTTGAAAATCTCAGCTTCAAAGGAAAAAGGTTATTTGTGTTTAAAATTATACAAATAAAGGTGAGGGTTATCTGTTTGAGATGAATGGTTGTGTTCATGCAGTTTATAAAAAAGGATTTTAATTTTTCTAAACCATCATGTTTCAGTTTTTGCTGTGCAAATTGAGTAAAGTATGGGAAGTAATTTTATTTTTAACAAAAAAGATTATCTTGCATGGCAGTACAAAATCACTGATCACTGCTGTTGTCCTGCATTTGGCTGGCATAGAGTTAATTTTCTTCCTAGTAGCCGGTACAGTGCAGTGTTTTGGATTTTAGGATGAGAATGATGAGGGTAACACACTGATGTTTTAGGTGTTGCTGAGTACTGCTCACACAAGAGCTCCTCAATGTCCCGTGCTCGGCCAGTCAGGAGGGGCACAAGAAGCTGTGAGGGAGCATGGCCAGGACAGCTGCCCCAAACTGGCCACAGGGATATTCCATGCCTCAGGACATCAGGCTCAGTGTATAAACTAGGGGAGCTGGCCAGGAGCCTCTGATTGTTGCTTGGGTACACGCTGGGTTGTTTTGGGGTTCAGTTTTTTTCTCTCTCTTTTCGTTGTCTCCCTTTCCGCTGCATTACTATTATTAGTATTATTATTTATTATTATTGTTATGTTATTATTATTATTATTGTTGTTGTTGTTATTCCAGTTAAACTATTCCTGACTCAGGGGTTTTACCTTCTTTCCAAGTCTCCTCCCATCCCACCCGTGGGCAGGTGGCCGTGTGGTCCTCGTGTGCCAGCTGGGGTTAAAGCACGAGGTGTTGAGGCCCATCCTGGGGTAGCTCTGGGAGGCTGAAGGCTCCTTGCTCATGGCCAGGCAGTGCAGGAGGGCAGCGGTGGGTCCACACAGCTTCTCCTGCTCTCTCCACACCTTTCACCTCATGATGAACCTGAGCTGCAGCACGGGATGCTGTTTCCCCTGCACCCCTTGGAAGGCAGGTGGAGTGAAATAGGCTGGAATCAAAGTGTTTCCGTTGAGAGCTGAAATCCGTGTGATGATGGATTTATCAGTGGTGTTAGCATCACAGAAGACCTGGAAAAGTTCAGGTGTTTGGGTTATTTCTGACAAACATGGGAGGACACCAGACTTATTGTCACCTTTGTCATATGCTACTTCCGACATGAGACCGCCTCCAGCACTTGCAGATTATGCTCACTGTATATTGATTTCTTTTTCCTAGGTACTTTCAATACGTCAACAATAACTGCACTTGTGTATCTTATTACTCCAGATGATTGCAAAGAATTTCTGAAGCATTAATTAATTATAACATCCCAATATAAAAGCCAGATTCTGCATTACTGTGCAATTCCATTAAAATCAGCAGAACTGCTTTTGAACCTACAGGGAACGTGACCCAAAGGTGTATATTGGAGCTTATTGGTTATTGCAATAATTACAGGGAAAGAGAAGGTGAAAGGGATGAAATGGGTTGGCTGAAGTCACACAGCAAATCAGAGCTTGGAATAAACTTCAAAAATCTCATCACAGATTTTTTTACTGCTGTCTCACAAGCTCAGATCTCTGGTAAGGTTTTCTTAAGATTTCTGACTATAGTAATGTAATGTAAAAAACTATTTTTTTTATTCAAGTTTTTCACAATTCATGGAGCAAACTCTTCAGCTTTCTGAGAATGACACATAACAAGTGTCACAGCTAAACTCCATCTCCTTTCTGCAGCTAAAGCTTCCTTCAGTGAGTTTCAGAAAAGAAAAAAAGGGCACTTTTGATAATAAAATGGTACAATGTATTTGTGTTCATGCTTTTTAAAAATACAGCTATGTATCAAGAATTATTTCACCTTCATTCTTTTTAAGAATTACCACTTAATTACCTGGTTATCTCAAGGAGTCTTTGGGACAAAGTTTACTGAATAAGTAATGTAAAGTGATGGTTTTAGTTGAGAAACTTTTACTAAATAAGTCTGTGTATAAGTTAATTTTCAATGAAACTAATAGTAACTGGAGTATTTGGCAGCAGGAAAAAAAATCAGCTGTCTGTTATTTTGCAGTGTGCCTGTTGCTTCTGTGGTCAGGGCTCTTAAAGAATGCTGAAAACTGAGGCAAGAGGATAGGACCTTTCAGCATCCAAAAGGCAGATTTTTACAATATCAATTAAGGAAATATTGGTTCTCCCACAGTGAACCTGAAGGTGAATTATAGCCAGGTAGCAAATGGAAAACTGTGCAGTCCCCTGGTGTCCTTAAAATTTTATTATGGAATTGGAGTGATGTCTAAGTTCAAACAAGTTGTCCATTTTTCCTGTGACTTCTCAGGAACATTTTTTTTTTCCTTTGACTTCAGCGTAGTATTTTCAAGCAGACCAATTTTGCTATTCATACAATTTGAGAAGAGGGAGCAAAGGAGGGGCTAAAAATAGATCTTATAATGGAACCTGTGTATGTTCTTAACCATGGTGAGACACTTATCTGTCCATTATGTTGTTGACTAACGTTAACTTCTGTGCTGGCTTTGTAATGTATTGCATTAAGCTAAATGAGGCTATTGTGTGATGTATCAGGACACAGTCATGTAGCTTTGCCTGGCCATTTGCTCTTGTTAGTATTGTATGTGATGGACTTTAATAGCTGTGAAGAGCTCCTGGAGTTACTCAGATCAATGGTGTGTGGGTTTGTGCCTCCTGGAGTCCTTCTGTGCTCCTGACTTGTCCCAGACCCATGGGAAGTGCACCAGCCCAGCAGAAACACCTTCTGAAGAGCTATGCTCATAACAGGCCCCCGAGTCATAAATTCACTTTTTTGGTCAGTAGGGTGGATTTGGGGACTGGTATGGACATGGTGCACGGAGAAGGCACTCCTGTGTGTTCTCCCCCAAGCTGTGCCCTGCTCACAGGGAGTGCTGGGGACAGGGCAGGGTGGTCTCACCTGCCCCCAGTGCAGCCCCAGCTCTGGGGACACCCGACCCTCCAGGGCCACGAGCTGTGCCCTGGGCTCTGCGAGCAGGGAGATCAAAGGCATGGCTTGCCTTAAGAACTTTTCTTATGTGTGCATATATGTGTTAAAAATCTGTAAACAAGTATTTACATGAATGCTCGGCTGGCTCCAGGCAGGGTTTGCAGAGAGAGGTGATATCAATACTCTGCTGTCTCAAAACTCCTTCCACTTGTATTCAAATCAAAGTAACACCCAGTGGCTCTTACTGTTTTAACATAAAGTAGCAGTAGTATCCTGAACCGTGCTTTGCAAAAGTCCTTAAATGCAGTTTCAGGAAATGCAGGCTGTGGGAAGAAACAGACGCATGCCTAGGCTGCAGCAGAGTTCTGCTTTTTGTGCAAATGCTGAATTCTTCTTTCTGAAATTTCATTATGTTTTGCAAACAAGGCTGTTATGTGTGTTACAGTCAGGAATGTATTTTATACATAAAGCTGTGGTTCATATGTGCAGTTTTCTGTTCTGCAGCATGTCCATAAAATCTCTCCCTTTTTCTCTCCCCTTTATCAAGGTGCAATAGGAAAGGCTGATACCCGTTTTTTATCAAGGTAGATCGAGATTTGATTGAGATAAACAAGGAAATCTGATATTCAGAGATCAAACTGCCTTTCTTCCTTGTGGCACAGTGTATGTGCTGCGTGAGTGACCCCCCTGCCCCTCCAGATGGACTCCTATGTTGTGCAGTGTAATATGGGCTGTGGTGCTGGTCATCCAAAAACTTGAATTTTATGGTTTGCATTTTTGTTTGGTTTTAGGTTGGCTCTAGTGCCGTAATGGTATATAATGACCTGGGATTTCTCTTTAGTTGTTTTGCTTTTTTTTTCCCCACTGAAAAAAAAAAAGTTATTTCTTTAGACAATTATTTAGAAGCTTGAAAAATAAATTTCTTTGATATTTGTGGGCACATTTCTTTTGCTTTCTCAGTGGTGTTTCTTTAATGACAGCATGACTGGTTACTTTTAGAAACCCTATGAAAACCAAGTGCTCCTCAGCCTGTTGCCAAGCATTGTTCTTCAGTGTGTTTTACAAGAGGTACTTTTCTTGTTGTTTTTCATGTTAATAACATATAATTTCTGCAGGCATGTTCCTACTTATTTTCTGCCTTGAGGGAAGCGTTGGTTCGAGAACAAAATACATCTATTTTTAGATCAAATGATCAATACAAACAAAACACAAATAGTGGAAAAAGCGTGCCTGGACACATCTGTGTGTGTTCAGCCCCGTGGCTCCGCGGAGGTGCAGCTGTGCCAGGGAGGGCTGCAAATCCTCTGCCAGTGAGGCTGAGGGATTTGGGTGGTGCTTCCAGCATCCTGCACCTATCAGCCTGGCGCTCCTCGGCTTGTACACCTCCTTTCACAACGGGCTCCTGTTAATAGAGTTTTCATTTCAAGGTTTGGCAGGCTCGTGTGCCTGACTGAATGAACTTTCAGCTAAGTTTCTGAGCAGAAGGTGGTTTATGACATAATTGCTCTATATGTTGATACATCTTTTATCATAATTGTCCTACATTGTTTTAAATAAAAGAACAAGAATAATAGAAGATGTGGCAGAAAGTGGATTTTTTTTGTTCTATTATTCATGATACTAAAAATTGCCCAAAATAAGTATCTTGTGGGGAACAAAAAAAAAAAAAGAGAGATTTAGTTCCAAAAGTGGTTAATTTATATCAATCTATGCAATGAACCAGCTAATGATCCTTAGTGTAGAGAGGTGCAATGCTTTTATACTGTTTCTCCCCCTTTTTTATGAATAGAATTGCACAAAAAAAAGTTCCCATTGTGTAGTACTGTGAGTTTTGTACAACCATCTTTTATCAACAGATGGCAACCAGAACATGAAAAATAATTAAAAAATAAAATGAAAAGAAACCCAGAATGAATTAAAGTGCTTCTTTGCGTTCTGATCTGCATTTTTGGTTTAGAATTTTTATGGTGAATTGCCATATTATCTGTTATATCAGTTTACAATGAGGCTCCTATCAGACATAAAACAGATTTATAATACCATTAAAACACAATATCAAAGAATGAATAAGCAATTCAATAAAATTACAATAACACAAAGATAAAATGAAAGCCTTTTCAATAACAGTTTTATGCAAGAACATTTTGCAGATAAATATGTG
>VZDJ01000077.1:1850071-1852571 GCA_008694505.1 Cyanoderma ruficeps | reverse complement strand
GTGCTCAGTGAGCCAGATGGGCAATACCTCTGATGATGAGGCGGGGTTTGGTGCCTGCAAATGAATCTGTATTGGTTTTATTGAAGTTATGCTTTTAAACTAGTTTAACTCTGGTCATTTTCATAACAACATAGTGCAATTTGCAGTGTTAAATCAAAATAGGGCGTTCTTATGCTGAAATAAGGTTGGCGCTGCAATGTAGCTGTAACTGCTTAGAAATAAATCTTAGCTGGAGAAATGCAGATGGATGTGTTGTTGGATGTGAGGAAATGCTCCCTTTGCCTTTAAAAAGGCTCAGCAGTAAACTATGGGGTTCAACCAGGCAGTTTGTCCATCCTTCTCCAAGGTCAGATCTGTGTGCAGGAGCTGCCTTTGGTTCAGCTCTGCAGAACTGGCCAAGGGAGAAAGTACCTTTGGAGGATGCTTTTCAATTAACTTGAGCAGTTTGTATCTGGGATGAGCCATCATTGTGCTGCTTCACTTTCTCTAATGTAACTGATGAACTTCATTTCCAAGTGGTATTTTCCGTTTCAGCCATGCCCTTTTATATTTAAACCTTAGCACATTATCCTGTGCCAAGAAGAGAAGTCTCTATTCACTGAGACCAGCTCTTTCCTTTAGGATCACTTGTCTGCCTTCTCCAAAGGTGATCAGAGAGCTCTGTCATGAGTTAAAACAAATCAAAAATCCTATGAGTGTTTGGACAACAATGCCTGCTCACAAGGTATTGGTGGGACTTGTGGTGCAACTGTCTCTCTCTGTCGAGGGCCCCCCCTTAATCATAAGATCCTAAAAATAGGATACTGTATGTGCTTTTTGACTGCAGTCTACAAGAGGTAATACGATAAAAACTAGTGACTCTTGTTTCTGTGTGTTTAGTGATTCCAGCTGAGTTGTGGAGTCAGTGTCCTAGAAGGTTCTTTGTGTAAGAGCAGTGTGCATCCTTGGTTGGTTTGAAAAGCAGCAATAGGTGAGGATGGTCCAGTCACTCTGCAGCAGTACTTGCCTAGTGCCTGTTTTGGCTCCTATCTCTGCTGAGGATTTCTGGATGGTACAAACTCAAACCGGAGAAGTTATTGATCTGTGTATCTTTCCTCTTTTCAATATGTGTTATTAAGAAGCTAGACTCTGTAATAAAGTAGTCTACTTGAAAGAATTGTGCTGTGTTGCAGGCATACTTCTGTGATGCATTAGAAGGATAGCATGCACTATTGCAACAGTTAAAGGCTGCCTTGCCAAATGTACTTCAATTTTATTAAGTCCTGCCATCTGCTTTCTTTGTAGTATCCTTGAGTTCATGAGAAAAAGATCTAGGTGTTTTCTATCTTTAAAAAATGCCTTGCAATTCCTGTTGTTTGTTTTTATTTCTACTATTCCTTTGTTGCTGCTTCTCACTGATGCCCAGATCCCTTGAGCTTCTCAGTGTAGCTATGGCTGAGGAGAACCTCGTTGTTCTCAGTTGCTCTCTGTGTAGCATCCGTGGGATCTGTCATCAGGGAACAGTTCCAAGCCACTTCCAAGTTTGACCTGAAATACTTCCCCCATTCTCCCTGTTGCAAAAATTTTCTAGGCCGCTGGAGAGGCTCCATTTTGTCCAGGTTGCTTTTGGATGAGCAGACAAAGTACTTTGCAAGGACAGCAGGCACCGTGTGTTTCTGTGAGAGAACGTGATGCTTTTCCTTTGTTTTAAATGCTTTTTTTAATATTTTAGGGCTTGTCTACAGAGAGAGATTATATCATGTTATGGTAGGGTAGCAATTTAAAGTAGCAATTTTGAAATGAATTAAATTAATTCAGAATAAAACATTCCTGTTCTGGCACAAATGAATCATGAATAATTAATTACAAATAATTAATGAGAAGTAACTATTTGGTATTTACAAGCCCTTAACAGTTTTAGTTCTCTGTCAGCATCTCTGTCAGAGATCTGTTTACTGGCACCAGCACATCAAGCCTGTGTAAGAGCAAGTAGAACAAATCAAAAAATGAAGGTACGTAGATTTTTGTATTGTAGGATTTTTGGGGACCATTCTACCCAGGGATATTGAAAGTACGTGTGATTTTGTTCGCTGTTGGTTTTGCAGTTTGCCCATAGTGAAGGCCTGTGGTGAATTGTGGACTAACAGTGCCGTGTTTTGCTGCAGGGACGGGATGACTGATTTGTGGCTGTTGGTGAGCTGTGGTCAGGGTGTGTTGTGCTGTGGGGGCTGGGTGCTGTCCCCTGCCAGGGCTCCTGGGCTCGGGACGCCGAGTGCCACAGTGGCCTTTATGCAGCTTGGGTGTGCCAGTGCTTTGAGTGGCATTGCTGGGAACCTCTGGAAAAGACAGAGAAGGCCTCACGAGCATTAGCTGGTGCAGGGTTTGTGAGTGTTTCAGCCAAGAGGCTGTGGAGAGGCTCAGGCCAGGGGCACAGAGCTCCTCAGTGCCCGGGCAGGGGAAACACGTGGGCATGGAGGACGCAGACAGGAGTCTGGACATGCTCTGCTCCCTGCACATGAGG
>VZDJ01000077.1:1825071-1845071 GCA_008694505.1 Cyanoderma ruficeps | reverse complement strand
TTGTTCACTTGGGGAGAAAAACATCCTCACGTCTCCTGGATAAAGTGATGCATTTTGCATGAAAAAGACATAATTTTACAGAGACCCTCTTGATTCAGCTGAGCTGTGACTGTCCCATTGGAGCACTGCTCTGTAGCCTCCTTCCTCGGAACCTGGAGGTGCTGGCTTGAAAATGAGTGAAGACTTTCCATGGACATGGACAGAGCAGAGAGGGGGCTGGACCATAGGTACACAGGGCAAAATGATTTCCCGGTGGCTGCTGGTAGTGTCTGAGTGCAGCTGGCAGCTTGGAAGGCAGGCAGGAATCTCTTTTGGCAGTTTGGACGGGGTTCAGGGGTGTCCAGTGCCCAGCACGGCACAAGGACTGGTGCTGCTGGGCTTTGCCAAGCTGGCAGGGGCAGGGCAGGGCCAAAGAGGTGGCTCTACCTTCCCCAGGTTTGGAAAGGCAGGACAGGAGGCCTGGCTGCTTGGTGCCTTCCCAGCTCTCCAGCAGGGCAGGTGTGTGACACACCTGGCACACTGAACTGATCTCACATTTGTGCTGTGTTACTACAGAGCTCACTCTTGTCCTTGACTGAAGAGGGAGTGACAATAGTGTCCCTTACCTGTACGGTCTGAATCAGGACAGAACCTGACCCAGACCCTGGGCTTTGTGCCAGCTTAGTTTTACTCAGTGGTGTTTTTGTCTGAAAACCTGTAGTGCTTCAGAAGCATTGGGAGGATCAGGACTCTGCTCCCCTTTTCACAAACTGAGTTCAGGTGTGCTGTGTGCAACAAAAGTGGTGGGAAAACCATAAACTGATCCTGCAAGTTGTGATCGGGGCTTATTTTCCTTCTTTTTCTTCTAAGCCCAGATGAATTCCTCCTGAAAAGCAGCTCATGCTTCCGCTCTGTCCATTTTTATGCATGCTTACTGTTTTACACATCAAACAGGGTTATGTGTGCTTTTTTAGTAACGCCTGCTGAAGCATGGAAAGGATCAACATTTCATTTTCATTACATTTCATTTATTTCTCTATTTTGGAGGAAGGGTTCCATGAAGTATAAGACAGACATAACTAAAATAAGTTTCTCCAGCAGGTGAAAGGCACTGGTTACTAATGTGTCTCCTCCTAAAGCAGCTGAATTGCAAGTCACAATCAGAGGTTTAGAAAAAAATGTCTGCTTGATAATGTCCTTTGCCATGACAAAGTACAGTCACAGGAGCAGTAAAAGGCTAAAAGAATGGCCAGACAAAGACAGATCATCAGTTTGCCTTTAGTTTGAGACTCCTGCAAAGCTGTTACTTGGAAATACCTACACTGAGTACAGGAACAGGGAGATTGCCATCTTACATGTGTATTTAGTCTTTGGTTGTATTATTTCAAATGTTATGTAGCTATAATAGCATGAAATAGAACCCCCCACCTGATACAGAGAGAGATATTACATCATTGCTGTTACAATGCTCTGCTGCAAAAGGACTTTTAAAGGATTTCTAATGATAATGAAAATATTCTGATACAGCATTAAGGATTTCACTACTGAAATGTGTTTAATGTAAATATGCTGTCAGATACCCTTCAAGTAATTGACAAGAGCAGATGATTAGCAGTGTTCTCAATAGTGTTTTTGCATAATCTTACATTTTGACAGAACTCTTCAGCTGCTTTTTATTGTCAGTGCTCTGCAATCAGTAATACTTTTTCCTTGACATTTACTTTGTCATTATAAATCTTGTAAGTGGTCATTTAACTTGTTCAGTATTCATGTAAGAATATCATTACTAACACGCTTGAAAAATGTCTTCCTGTTGAGAAACTATTGTGAAAGTAAACTTAAAAAACCCTAAATGAAGTAGGTTGATGAGTGAAATAAATACCTGTCTGTGAGCAATTTCATGCACATTTCAAGGATGATTTTAAAATCTCTCTCTTACTGAGCATTCACTCTTGAGTCATGACATTCAACATGCTTGTTGAATTTTTTTTAACTGTTACTTTTTTCATTTTAATACTGTTATTCAGTTATGATCATTTACATCTGACTGACCAAAATTAAACTCTTATGATCCATAAGCATTCATAATTACATACTGCATGTAACATTAATAGTCAATATAATAAACCTTCATCTTTATTGAAGCATCTCTTGTTTCTACAGCAGTTCTTTAATCTATCTCAATAGATTTCTAGTGTACAGCTCATATAGATTTGGTCAGTGACAAGGGTTAGAGTAGTCTTGTAGAACATTTACTTGTAGCTGTGAAAAGCCCACATTCATCAGAGGATTAGGTCGATCAGATTGTACCAGGATCAATGGAAGGACTGTGTGATCCCTCTTAGGCTGTAATGTGTTCACCTTCTTTGGAGAGAATTCACATACACACACATTTCTCTGTCTTAAAGCCATTTATCTCAGAATGTCAAATTGCAATAATTAACCATTATTGATCTTAAATTCAATTAACTTCATTAACACAGGTCATGATGAGGGTGCTGGTAAGGGAAAGGCTCTTGACAAGTGTCTTTTCTTATATGACATTGAATGTTCACAATCATGGCTATAAACTATTCATACTGTGCCACAGGAACATCTTTTAAAAATGACAGGAGTTTGGTTGGTGGCTCTGAAGCGACATTTTAATCCCCTCCCCCTCGTCTCCTAGTTCTCAGGGTTTTCCAGCAAATTTTCTATTCAGGAATCAGTGAACCATTTGTTTCTAGCGCATTATCTTCGTGTGGCATTATAGCAAACCCCACCTATTCAAATACCCTTCTGTTCAATAGGTGCTGGTAGATAGAGACTCATTTACAAGAGTGTATATTAGTATAGTTAGCGAATGAGTGAAATGAATATTCAATGCTTCTTTTTGCTCCACATACAAAACAAGCTGGGGCCATCTTGTAGAGGTAATCCTGAGAATCTCTGCTTGTTTCAAGTCCTAAGATTCATATTGCAGTCAATAGTTGTTTTTCTTAAATGAGGGCTGAATAGCAACTGTGAAAGGACACAAAGCTTTGTTGGTCCACACTGAGCTCCTTTCTTAATAGAGGAACTTCATTATAAGCGCAAGTTCACAATAGCTGAAATTGTGATTGAAATCATTTGGATTTCTACTATACCATTCATACAGATGTATAGAGTTTATTGTAAGGAGGCACTGCAGCCAAAATAGCTATTGAAACTACTGTAGAAAGGGCTTCAATGGGAGATGCAAGTTTGCAACAAAATGAAAGATCAGGCTGAAGGTCTTTTGGTACATTCTGAATGTCGTAAGTAGCCGTGATTATTTACAAATAAATCACCAAGTAGAGTGACTCACTGTAATGTACTGAAGCATTTTAGGTGAAAACTTGATTTTAAAAAATTTCGCAGCGAAGGTGGCAGCTCCAGAGATGTGTGTTAATATTAGTACAGCTAAACACAAATATGACAAATTCTAGTTACTGTAAAACTTGTAAGATGTGGACAAATCAGGAACAACCAGCTATGTGGGACGATAACAGAAGGTAAGGTGCAAGATTCTTTTTTCTTGGTGTAAAAAACATAATCAGAAGACTGAGAAATGTGCATAAAGAGAAATGACAACATCAGTTTTGTTCAGAAACAGATTTCTGTGACAATTAAATGGTCATTTTGTCACTACATTTGCTGTTTCCACTCCACTATACAAAGCATTTACTGAGAAGAGGCAGGGCAGAAGCAGAATGGTTTGATTACTGCATTTGAAGAAACTGAAGTTCCCTTACAACATCTGTTTGCTCAGTGAAGGATTATAATAATTACGAGCTATTAGAGCCATATTGAGAACTTCTATGCTCATGGCTGCTTATCCCAGAGTTGGCTGTGAATCTTCTATTAGTTTGTGGAATGCCCTGTGTGCTTTTCAGTGATTAAAAGATGCCACCCAAATGTCTGGTATCAAGCAGAGATTGTGTCACTCTGCATTTTGGTACCAATTCATACAGAGAATTTGGCTTTGTGTTGCCAGGATGTTGACAGTGACTTTTAACTAAAAAAGAAAACAACCCCCAACACAAACATTTTTTTTTCTTTGCATGTTCTGGTAAATATTTTTGTCCATTTGAGGAAATAGTAATTCTATGCTTAGAAAAATTCTACAGAGTCCAAAGAACAATTAGGGTCAAATGTAACATGGAGCTTTTTTCTCTGCTGCTGAACTCCTGTTTCACTGACTCCCACTGTCATGTGTGCTTGCATGGAATAGGATTCTGTAGCAAGTCTGTAGTACTTCACACCAAGCAACTCCCTTGGAAACCAAGGAAAAGCCACTTTTGTCTAACTTAAGAGGGCATCACATTTATTCATGTGAAATAATTTATACAGCAAGTATAGGTGGGGTTTTTCTTGTTGGTAATACGCTTGGTCATTGAATTTGCAAAGTTTGTGTGAAATTTTTGAAACTCTGGGGCTCGTTGTGAGCTGAAAGTTCACCAGCCTGTGCCTGGTTCCCCCATCCCTGGTGCTGTTTCCCTTCATGGCTGGGTAGCTGACCCTTAACTACCCCATGGACAGTGAGGAACTTCTTGCTCCTTGGAATGGTGTTCTTTTGTAGCTTTGGTGCACTTGGAGGAAGAGCAGCCTTTCCCAGGGATGATGGAGGGGTGGGGAGGGGAGGAAGAGGAGGGTACTGCAGGAGTGTTGATGAAATGGGATCACAAGACCCTGGACTGAATCAAACTGAGGAGCCGCTGAGAATTCCCACTGGGGGCTCTCAGTCTCTGCTGCTCATTTGCCTACTTGATCTGAGGCTTGTAAAAGGTTGGTTATGTGGTGGTAGGGAGGCCAAAAAGGTTTTTTTTTCTCCTTTTTCAGCATGATCAGCCAGAAATTCCAGGCATAAGCTCATATGAACTATTCAAATCTCTACTCCCTCAGAATGCACAGGGGAAAGGAGAGGGATTCGACAAAATACCATAGCAAGGAAGGTCCTTCTGTCATTGTGACAGTCCATAACCATTCTCAGCCTTCCCACTGGATTACTGTTAACTCTGCCTTGCTTCAGGTCACCAGCTATGGGCACACAGAGTGGAACATGAGCTATGGTGCTTTAGGCAGTCAGTTGTATTGTGTGTGTGTGATTGCAAATTTAGGTCAAACCCCTTAAAAGTCTGTTCTTCCTGGCCAGAAAGGCTCCAAACTCTTGTTCTTGTGAAGTTGCTGGTAAGCATGTCACTCTCTCCTGACTGTACAAGAATGATACCTGAAGAAAGTCTCTAGAAATCAATATGATTTTGTCCATTATTTGTTTGAGTAACTTGGACCTTGGGTCTCAACCAAGGCTTTTTAATGGTTGGATCCCTTCTCGTCAAAAAGCTCTTGAAGAAGGTTGCAGGTGAGACAGTGAGTGAGACAGATTTCAGACTAATCCTTGTGCAACTCTACCCACAGAAGAGCACGGTGCAGTGCGATGGGATCAGGTGCTCCTCCCCACATCAGAAAACAGTGGTGTTTTGTTTCAAGGGTGGGTAATTTGAGCAGGTTTTAGAAAACCAAGGTGCTCAGCATATGGAATTCAGGGAGTTTAGGCCCCAGGGAGAAATCAAGGCAGGGTGCAGTTTTGGAGGAGAGAGGCATGATCCATCGTGTTCCATCTCCAGCCCAGGTCTGGCAGAGTGGGTGTCACAGTGTACCTGAGCCCTGCTGTGTGCTGGGAGGAGAGTTGTGACAATACATTAGAAGCCTTCCCTCTTTTCCCCACTGTGAAAAGAACTTTGCTGGCAGTGTGCAGGTTCAGCATTCACTGGATCCCAGCAGCTTGGCTCCGAGGAGATCTGTAACCACAGGCTCTGGGCTGTGCTGAGTGCATGCACCTGTGGGTATTTCACTGGGGGAAATAATTGTTTCAGCTGAAAACTGGCAATTATTTTCAATTATACACATATATTGTATTCACATAAACGCACGGCGAGGAAACATAGGAACATAACAAACTTAAATCATCTTCCCATGTTTTGTGTAAATAGCTGAATTATATATATTAACCTACAGGAGTAACAGGCTCCTTCACTTGTCTTCTTGTCTGGCACCAGACAATTAACTTTTAACTTCTTTCCAGCTTTTCAGCTGTAAACTGTGGATAAGACTGTTTCTTCCACAGGGCTGATGTGAAAAATAAAGCACTCATTGAAGCTCTTGAACATCTCAGTTAAATGATGCTGTCCAATAGTGCCAAGATTTTTCTAAACCATCATTTCATATTAGGGTATGCTGTATTTTCAGGTGTATATTTTAGTGAAGGAGATAATACGTAAATGTGAGGTTTTCACTTGGTCATTTAAGAAACATCTAAACAGTGTTTGTTTCAGAAAAGCGAATGCCTTCCTTATCAGAATTAGTAGCAGTTTTTGAATGTTTCTCTCTTTATTTGTGAGTGGCCTGTACAACACATTTCTTTTGGCACCATAAAGTCTACAATGAATGGGAGACCTGAGTCCTGTATGTTCCTTTAAACTACACAAAACCCAGGGGAGTTTGGAATGCACTGACATGAGGAAAAGGTGCCTGATATAAAACTGCTTTGTTCTGTGCTTAGGTGGCCCACACTATAATGATGTATAAACTAATTCCTTGTTTTCATCTCTTCACTGTGTGTCCTTGTCCATGTTTTTCTCATCTCTTAACACTTACAGTTGATTTGGCCTCTGTGAAGTCTCTCCAAATGTAATACCAGTCCAGGATGCTGAATCAGAGCAGCTGGCTAGCTTCCTCTGGCCTATTTCTGAGCTCTCTGTGGCAGACAGCTGCAGTATTTTCATGAAGGAACAGACAAAGTACACTTCAAAGTTTTTAGTGCATAATGATAGCCACCCATTCGATTGGCATCCTATGTCACATCCATTCACACCACTTCCCAGGGACTTAATCCTACACTCTCAACGGCATGAAAAGGCTGCAGATTTATCAACACACACAAAAAAAATCCAGCTAAACAAGCATTAATCATGCACATCACATCAAATTAACATGTTCAAAATTAATATTCTTGACCTTGCCAGTGGGCAGAATAATCCGTCTTGCAGTGGGCTCGCACTCCGGTGCGAGGTACCAGGGACTTGAGCCGACGTGAGAGAGAAGTGCTGACCTCTTCACTTGGAAATAACATTTCTCTCCCATAATAGACAGTCTTGCCTCTATGAAACAGAACCTTTGACCTTTCTAACAGGAATAATGTCCCTGTCAAGGTGCTGGGTAATCAGTATTGCCATGCCCGTTTAGAGACTGTTGTCATTTGCCACTCTTGTAAACAGGGCAGTCACTCCTGCCTCCCATCCTGACTGCCTAATGAGGAATATGCCAGCATCTCTGCCAAGGAGTGAAGCCTCAAATACAATTTCAGTTACATGGGAATTATCAGCTAGTCTCAGTATAGAAATAGCTCATGTTGTGGGTGAAATGTTTGCCTTCCTTGCTATGAGTGGAAGGCCTGTGGAGTGGGAGTTTTCTAACAGACTAATATAACTCTTTTATATGCCTTCATTTGCATTAGGTCTTTGATTGACTCCATCCACTGAGCTAGTTTTCTCTTGCCTCTGCTCATTAATTTTGTGAATAAGGTTCATTGGCACAGATCATCTCCATGCTGCTGTTCCTCCTTTGCCTTTCTCTGCACTGGTGTTGGGACTGAGCTGCCTCTTAACTCCAAATGGTCCCACCAAAACTGGGGACTCTGAGACTACTTAAAGACTACTTAAATATTTTAAAAAATATTCTGTTGATTTTTCAGGTGTGTGGTGTGTGATTTAAAACAGAATGGGACAAGTATTTAGGAAAAGGCTGTGCACTGCCAGCAGCAGGGACAATGACAGGAGCCACCTCTTGTGCAGTGCCATGGAGCGGGGAGTGAGGGTCAGGGTGCAGAGGGACTTTCTCTGGCAGAGTCCAACTCACTGCTCTACCTTATGACCTAATATGATCCTTTTCCCCTGATTCTTTTTCACTGGGAATATAATATCGATCCTGTAAGTATTAGGAGCACTTCTGTTCCTGATCTCATTCTGCTGTTATTTTTTTTCAAGTGTGAAATGTAGATGGACTTGGATTCTTTAAGGATTGAGAGATTGAGAGGTTTCTTTTCCCAATGAACTAAAAATGGAATAGTTTGGAAGATGACCCTTAGTATTACTTGATGATTTTGAATGGTGCAAAACAAAGATAATCTATTTTTTAAAAATAAAAAACCACTTGCCTAACACAAAAATATTTCCAAGGAACTGAGTAGTTTTGATAAACTTTTGTAGCTGAGCATTTTTAATGTGTGAAGAATATTGGAATGTTTTGTTCCTTTTCAAGCAAAAGCATATATACTAGTTTAAATATACCCCCAGTGAGCTAATTAAAACAAAAGAAAAATTTTTGGCAAGAAAAAACATAATTGAAACAAGAACTTTCAAAAGTATTGAAATGAAATATTTGGAGACATCTAAGCAAAAATATATGATCTCAGCCGCAATTTTCAGGAAATGAGGGAAAAAATTGTGCATAAAACTAGGTTTTGGAGAACAGCAAAATACACCTTTAGTGCTGTAGTCCTGTGTTTCCAAACAATCTCCAGGAGGCATGTGGCCAGCCATTCCCTGGGGGCTGTTGCCATGCAGGGGGTGACAGCCACGCTGGTGTTGCCGTTCTGCTGAGGAGGAGCTCTGGCAGTCGGGGTGCAGGTGGCAGCTGTGGTGCTGCTGTGAGCCCAGGACATCAGCAGGCACAGCTGCTTTGGCTCCACAAGGCCTTCCCCTGCCTCTGGAGACACTGACACCTCTCTGCTCTCCTGCAGTAGATCCCCGGTGTCTGTGCAGAGCCAGGTATATGAGTTTATTACTGTCTATGCAATATGTAGATCATTTTGGACAGTGATGGATCACAATTTATTTCCACTGGCAAAGAAATGATCCATATCTCAGTTATGAAGGTAATTCCCTCTTGTGTGGAAATAAATTGCATTATACCACAGCTTACTGTTATATATTGATATCAAATGTGTTAATTTCATTGTTACCTTGCACTTTAGTTAATAATTATAACAAATATTAATGAGGGAACTGTCTCTTTTCAGCTTCTCTGTGGCTGTACATGCAAGATGTTTCTGAACCCCTTTGATATCCTCTTCTCTAGAAACCTGAGGGCCACGCCAGGCAGCAGCTTTCCGCTTTTTGTCAAATACTGTGTCACAGTGACACCACTGCTCAATTTTCAGGCAATTTCCTGTGGGTTATGGTGCCCTGTGAGATGTAAACTAAACACTTTTTCGAGAACTGCAATTTTTTTTGGTCCTTTTTCTCCAGAAAAACAAAACCCAGAACTGCCTAATTTCTTTCATTTCCACTCTTATTAACTTCTGCCACTAGAATGGCCTTTAAAGTTGTTTCTTTTCCCCTCAGACTTTGCTGTTGAGGCATTGAAGAGCAGTTTTACAGACGCCCTGCTGTTCAAACATTTATTCTACACTTGAAAAATATCGAACTATGAGCCTTTTTTGTCTCTCTCTTTTTTTTTTTTTAACATAATAGGGTAATGGCTAAGTAAGGATGAGCTGGTGACAGTGCTGCTTATAAACAGTCTGTCCTGCAGGCAGTGAATCACAGTGGAAAACCTTTTTACCATCTCCTCCTGATTTTATTCTCTCCTTTCACAGTCTCTTTGCTTTTCCTGTAGGTACTTCCCCAAATAAGAAATTTCTTTGCCATGGGCCTCCTTGTCCTTATTTCTGGTGCAGAGAGGCTGTTACCTTCATCTGTGCTCATACAGACCATTTCTTGCCCCTGAGCAAGGTGTGGTGAGGCAGGGACACCTTCCACTAGACCAGGTTTCATCCCTTCTCTCCTCCCTGCAGGGGAAGGAGCAGAAGGAGCCCTTGGAGCTGTCATTTTTTCCAAGTTGCAGATTGCTGGGTTAAATTCCACACTGTCGTTTGTGCCTCATTTCTTGCATTTCTGGATCAAAGACTGATGTCACAAGTTGGCTTCACAACTTGAGCTTAGGAAGGGGAACAGCTATAGAGGAGGCAGCTCCTGGTTAACACGCAAATATGCTTGATAGTTGGTGAAAAGGGCAAAGAAAGCATGAAAGGTAAATAGATTTACATTTAAATGAGCCGCATGCTGGAGGTTTTCCCTAATGTAAAAGTCACTCTCTAAAAAAGCTGTGAATGTGACAAGTCTTTCAGTTCAAACAAAATTCATAAGACTTCAGCAGCAGGAGAAATAAAAATGTAAAGAATAACACACTAATTAGGGAGTTGGTTCTGTGCCCTCTGTTTGTGTTGGTGAGCAATGGGTCCAAGGAGGGCTTTCCATGGTGTGCAGGGATGGAGTCCTTGGACTTGGAATGCCATGTGGTGGTGGGAATGGGTGCCACACACTCAGGCTGGTGCTCAGCAGCCAGAAAAAACTGAGGACAGGTACAGTCAGAGTGCCTCGGTTTATCGCCCCAGCCTGCTGGTGACAATGAGGTCTCTTCAAGGCAGATAGTGTGGTGATAACTTTGGGTGTTCTTTGCTTTGTGAAAAGGAGATTACTATGCACTTTCAAAACAGAGGCAAAGAAACAGGAATTGTAAAAGGAAATCTATTTCCACAAGGTGGAATAGGAATAGGGTATATTTGCTTCTAAATCAGAGGTTTCATGCCATGCTTCCTTCCTTCCATCCTTCCTTATTCCGTAGGATTTGCTGTGGTTGGGAGAGAGGCAGTTAACAGTCAGTTGTCTGCACATTATCAGTAGTTATCCAAAATTTTTCAGCTTTAGAAAGTAATTTGAGCTGCTTTGGTCTCCTCTGCTAAAGTTCTTTTTCAATTCTCTGTACTGGTTTTGTTGCAAATATTTCAGGACAGATGCTGAACCTTACTTCATATTGCTGCTTGTCTTTGATATACATAGAATAATAATTTTTTTTAAAAATATTTTGAAAAAGTGTAAAATAGAGCAAAACAGCACAGCTCTATTTCATTAGAGTGGTAGACTTGTTTCCAAAGTTTGATCTTTGTACCGGCACCTTTGAAGCATGTTATGATAAATTTTTTTAACATAATTCTTTCAAACTCTGTGCTCCCAAATTTTAAAAACAGGACTCTTGCTGCTTGAATTTTCTGCATTGAGTTTATCTGAATTGAAATATTAAATCATTATTATGTGTTGCTCTTATGTGATATGTTTGTGCTTTCAGAGGTTTAACTTGTGTTCTGAGGATCAGATTATAACTTTACATGCTTGGAGGAAGATTTGCTACCATTCATCCATGTGAAAGAACAGTAGCGGATATTTTGTATTACCTAACTGAACGAAGAAATACTCCATGTGAAACTAAAAGCCTGATTTCATTGTCACTTTAACAGTTGTTTTGTCTCTTGTGGTTTTCTGATAACATTTAAACATATTTTCCCCGAAAGAAGTTTGCAAGGTTTAATACAGTGTGTGTGATACCTACTGTAGTGTTCTACATTTTTCAGTCTGTTGGTTAAAGTAGGGTTTTTGGGGGTGTAAAGTGCTATCTTTCTGCACTATTGCTAGAAGAAACAAGCTATAGGTTGTACAAGATAAACTCTACTTTTTCCAGATGTGTTGCAGAGAAGGTCAAATATCAGGTGTCTTTAACTACAGAGTGTACTGAAAATGTGATTTTTTTCAGTTTATAATTATCTTTGTGAGAGATTTTAAATTCCACTGAAGAGAGCCGTATTCTATTTTTGCTTTCCTGCAAATTAATGCATTATGTAGAAATAGATAATTTTGATTAGTTAATGATTCCTTTTTTTAACGTTTCCATAATTTTCTTGCCTAAAGGAAAAACTTAGGTAGACTTAGTATATGTAAAACAGAAGCACAGAAGCACCATGGAAAAAAAAATTGTTTACTGTCAGTTGCCAACTCTCCTATTCAAGAAGAGTATCTTAGATTTACATCACCAGTTGCATTACTTGAGGGGAAAAAAAGACAGGATCCCTGTTGGGTGTCCGTGTAGCTTATGCTGAGTAAATATTGACAAAGTAGTCTAAAGAGCAAACACTTTGACATTTGTAAGGTCCACTGGAAGGTCTTGTATATATTTATACAGCAAGAATGAGTGCAGCATACCAATTTCATTGAACTAGCTCCTGACATAATTCTGCATGGGCTTTCTGGTTGAGGAAGTTGTATTTAAATGGGAATGGGACATTTGTTACACCCATGAAGAATATCCTCAAATTGCTTTGAGTGAGTTGTTTCCAAAGGTTGCATCACTTGCATTTAACCATCTCTTCTAAAATGTGACACGACTGATAATGATAACTTTAAAAAATTGTAATTTTTAAAATTAATTTTAACTGGCTTTTTTTTTTACTTTGTAGAAATTCTTGGTGTTTGTTGTGCTCTATATTTATTAAAGATTGGATCTCAAAACTGTAATGAGCAAAAAATGCTTGCTTAATTTAAATTGTGAATCTGTCTGTTAAGAAATGCATTAGGGGTAGGAGAAGCATAAGACATATTAATTGACAGACAGGAACTGCTGTCTCTGAGGTTGATACAAGTAATTTATTACTTTAGAAATGAATGCCACCTCCAGAATGTGCTTCATTAATTTCAAATTTAGTTTTAATTTCAAGCTGTTGCCCCTTGAGAAGAATAAGGTGGCAAATTATGTTTGAAGAGCAGATTTTTTTTCTTGCTCTGAAGAAACACTAAATTTTAACTGTTTAATTTTACAAATAAGTGCACTTCTTTGGCTAAAGCAAAAGTATGATGAGCAGAAACTAACTTGTATTTTCTTCTCTTCATAATAGCCTATGTTTCAGACGAACTGAAAGCAGCAGCGCTGGTGGAGGAAGATGTGGAACCTGATGAAAATGCAGTTGATGGGGAGCCTTCAGCAAAATATGCATGTCCAGAAAAAGACTTCAGTAAGAACTGCCAAAGCTACCAAAACTCTCCAGCAGCTGAGTTCTCTAGCCATGAAATGGACAGTGAGTCCCACATCAGTGAGACGAGTGACCGCATGGCAGACTTTGAGAGCAGCTCCATTAAAAATGAGGAAGAGAGCAAGGAGGTTTCCATACCGCTGGAAGACTCTACGGTGTCTGATAGTTTAGAGCAAATGAAGGCCGTGTATAATAACTTCCTCTCCAATTCCTACTGGTCCAATCTCAATCTGAACCTTCACCAGCCAATTTCAGAGAAAAACAACGGTAGCAGCAGCAGTAGCAGCAGCAGCAGCAGCAGTTGTGGAAGTGGCAGCTTTGACTGGCACCAGACTGCGATGGCCAAAACACTGCAGCAAGTTTCTCAGAGCAGAATCCTGCCTGAACCGAGCCTTTTTAGCACAGTCCAGCTGTACAGACAGAGCAGCAAGCTCTATGGCTCTATTTTCACTGGGGCCAGTAAATTCCGCTGTAAAGACTGCAGTGCTGCCTACGATACATTAGTAGAATTAACAGTGCACATGAATGAAACAGGACATTATCGAGATGACAACCATGAAACAGATAACAATAACCCCAAAAGATGGTCCAAACCTCGCAAACGTTCTTTGCTTGAGATGGAAGGGAAAGAAGATGCCCAGAAAGTGCTAAAGTGTATGTACTGTGGTCATTCATTCGAATCTCTTCAGGATTTGAGTGTTCATATGATCAAAACAAAACACTACCAAAAAGTGCCTCTGAAGGAACCTGTTACACCTGTAGCAGCAAAAATTATCCCAGCTACTAGAAAGAAAGCATCACTGGAACTTGAACTTCCAAGTTCTCCAGACTCCACGGGTGGGACACCAAAAGCCACAATCTCAGATAGTAACGATGCACTTCAGAAGAATTCCAACCCCTACATTACGCCAAATAACCGCTACGGCCACCAGAACGGTGCCAGCTACGCCTGGCACTTTGAGGCGAGGAAATCTCAAATTCTGAAGTGCATGGAGTGTGGTAGTTCACACGACACCCTGCAGGAGCTCACGGCTCACATGATGGTGACGGGACATTTTATTAAAGTCACTAACTCTGCCATGAAAAAAGGGAAGCCAATTATAGAAGCCCCAGCCACACCGACAATAACGTCCTTAGTAGATGAGAAAGTCCAGTCTGTGCCACTAGCTGCCACCACCTTTACGTCTCCTTCCAACACACCTTCTAGTGTTTCCCCTAAATTAAATGTTGAGATTAAAAAAGAAGTAGATAAGGAAAGAGTCATTGCTGATGACAAAATGAAAGACAAAGAGAAGTCAAGTGAAGATGAGGAGAAGTATGATATCTCCTCGAAATACCATTACTTGACTGAAAATGACCTAGAAGAAAGCCCTAAGGGGGGATTAGATATATTGAAATCTTTAGAAAACACGGTTACATCAGCTATAAACAAAGCCCAGAATGGCACACCGAGCTGGGGTGGCTACCCCAGCATTCATGCTGCCTACCAGCTGCCTAATATGATGAAGCTGTCGTTGGGCTCATCTGGGAAGAGTACACCCTTAAAACCCATGTTTGGAAACAGTGAACTAGTATCACCAACTAAAAACCAGCCCTTAGTGTCTCCACCCAGCAGTCAGACCTCACCTGTGCCAAAAACAAACTTTCATGCCATGGAGGAATTGGTAAAGAAGGTCACTGAGAAGGTGGCTAAAGTGGAGGAGAAGATGAAGGAGCCTGAAGGAAAGCTCTCTCCGCTGAAGCGTGCAACGCCTTCGCCGTGCAGCAGTGAAGTCAGTGAACCCCTTAAGATGGAGCCCCCCAGTGATGGTGGCTTTAAAAGCCAGCAGAACAGCCCAGTTCCTCAGAGAGATGGCTGCAAAGATAGCCCAGCTGTGGAACCTGTGGAAAATGGGAAAGAACCTGTGAAATCCATCGTAGGTTCTTTAAGTAGCAGCACAGCCATCATCACTGACCACCCTCCCGAACAGCCATTTGTAAATCCATTAAGTGCACTGCAATCTGTCATGAATATTCACCTTGGCAAGGCAGCAAAGCCCTCTTTGCCCGCTCTGGATCCAATGAGCATGCTTTTTAAAATGAGCAACAGTTTGGCAGAAAAGGCTGCAGTGGCCACCCCACCTCTACAGTCCAAAAAATCAGACCACTTAGACCGTTATTTTTATCATGTCAACAATGACCAACCCATAGATTTGACGAAAGGCAAGAGTGACAAAAGCTGCTCTTTGGGTTCAGCGCTTTTGTCATCCACATCGACATCTTCTGCATCTTCTTCATCTACAGTGACAACAGCAAAGACATCTGCAGTCGTGTCATTCATGTCAAACTCGCCGCTACGCGAGAATGCCTTGTCAGATATATCTGATATGCTGAAGAACCTGACAGAAAGTCACACATCAAAATCTTCCACACCTTCCAGCATATCTGAGAAATCTGACATTGATGGTACCACAATAGAGGAACCAGAAGAGAGTACACCAGCTCAGAAAAGGAAGGGACGTCAGTCTAACTGGAACCCTCAGCACTTGCTCATATTGCAGGCCCAGTTTGCAGCCAGCTTACGGCAGACTTCGGAGGGGAAATACATCATGTCAGACTTGAGCCCTCAAGAAAGAATGCACATTTCCAGGTTTACGGGACTCTCAATGACCACAATCAGCCACTGGCTGGCCAATGTGAAATACCAGCTCCGAAGGACGGGGGGAACTAAGTTCCTTAAAAATTTGGACACTGGGCACCCGGTGTTCTTTTGTAATGACTGTGCTTCACAGATAAGAACTCCTTCAACTTATATCAGTCATCTTGAATCGCATCTGGGTTTCAGGTTAAGAGACTTGTCCAAACTGTCCAGTGAACAGATTAACAATCAGATAGCACAAGCAAAGTCACCATCTGAAAAACTGGTGACGTCCTCTCCAGAGGAAGATATCGGAACTTCTTATCAGTGCAAACTTTGTAACAGGACTTTTGCAAGCAAGCATGCTGTTAAACTTCATCTTAGTAAAACACATGGGAAGTCACCAGAGGATCATCTTCTGTATGTTTCGGAGTTAGAGAAGCAGTAGCATTTGCTTTTGATTAAAATAACTGTAATTTGCTTTGAGGAAAACTGTCAAAGACGCCTTAAAGCTACTGTTTAGTTCTTGGCACATGTTCTTATTTTAACTCCAGAGTCGCTCTGGGCTGAACTGTTTTGTATAACTGTACAGTGTTTAAATAGAGGTGCATAATCAGCTGTTGTTACTGGTAAAATATGAAGGTTAAAATGCAGTGGTAAGTGTTTGGAACTTTGTGTAAATTGGATTTAGTTGCTGTGCATCCCTCTGATGCATCAAGCTGCATGCATTAACAGACAGTTTAATTAAGCATTTATAACTAATTCTGGTGCACTTTTTCATGTGACCTAAGTGTGCTGGTATTTCTCACCCTATAATCTTTAGCCCTCTGAGTACTTTGAAGCACTTTTGCGTTAATTTGGTAAAAAATGTAAGGATATGCTTTTTTTTAGACCCTTACTAGCTTCGTTCTGATTACTAATATGAACCTCCATTTATGCAGAGGTGTCTCACACCTTGAAATTTAAAAATATAATTTTCACATTGAAACAGATGTATATATTGTATAGATTTCAAAATCTCTTATGGAAAATGTGATTGTGGTTAATGCCATTTTCTTTTTTTTCAGCATTTTTAGCAGCAGTGGGGTTTGTACCTGATAAGTCCCAGGTATAAACTGTACCTATATATAGTGTATATTTCATTTTTTCTAGATCTAACAGTTTTTCCTTTACAATCAAGCATTGTAAATTATGTGATAAAAGATACCACAGATAGCATTTATAAAGTATTCAGAAACATTATTCTTAAAGCAAAGTATGTTTTGCTTTGTTTTGCTATACAGTACATCTATATTAAGAGAGGT
Organism: Cyanoderma ruficeps; assembly: GCA_008694505.1. Taxonomy (NCBI): domain Eukaryota; kingdom Metazoa; phylum Chordata; class Aves; order Passeriformes; family Timaliidae; genus Cyanoderma; species Cyanoderma ruficeps. Next base: position 1,828,255 of record VZDJ01000077.1, on the reverse strand, counting down.
TCATGTTTAAATTATACATATTTATTAGTGTTGCTATCATTTGTTTGGTTTTTTCGTTTTCGTTTTTGTTTTTTTTTTAAATTGTCTGAAGAAACAGAAGCCACGGACTGCATTCCTGGCATGCATTCTAACTGTTTTGCACAACATGACTTTTAAAGGTATTTATTAGTAAAAAAAATAAAAATAAAATAAAAAGAGAACATTCAAAATAAACTCAGTGCTCAAAGGGTTAAATCTATTTGAAAAACTTGTACTGTATTTCCTAAACATTGATAAAGCCTTTAAAATGTTTGTACTGTAATACTTTGCTTAAAAAGTTATGAGGCATTCTGTGATATAACCTCTTTTACTTATTTATAAGCGCTCTTGGTTGTTATTTCCTATTGTAGAATGCCTTTTTATTTCAATTGGTAACTTTCTGTTTTGTTCTGCCTAATTATTCTCCCAAGATTCCATACTGCAGCTTTATCTTTAGGCATATGAAAGGTAACCCGTGGTTACCAGCACACTAAGTGATTCTGTTCGTCTCCATTTTTGGCAGTTAATTTGCAGAAGTAACTGACAGCTGACACCATATGAGAATCTATGTATAAAATATTGGCATGTAAACAGCACAGACACTGTAATGCACTCTGTGCCCTGTTTTGTTGTTGACAATGAAGCACCATTATATGACTCTTCATATAACCTTTTTTTCTACAGCAGCATTAAAATTGTCTTTTTGCTATAATTTTGTGTTGCGTTCACAATTATGTCTGAAATGTGCTACGACTAACGAGCACATTAAAATTAAATTGTATGCTATCTGTTTATGACTGAAGCTTGAGTAGGTTTCTTCATCTGCCAGGTGCTGGCAGTCAAAAGCTGCACATAAATCACTGGAGTTTTAGTGAACTTTAGCATTTAAAGAGCAGGGTAGCACTTATTCAAAGGCTGCATTAACAGAGTTTTTTTCCCCCAGAAGAGATAAATGAGCGTTATAACTCCCTTTTAAGCATCACGTAAGGCTGGCTGTGGAGAGGGGGGTTATCAGCAGCGCATGGCAAAGCAAATAGGTGTTTTGCTGTGAGTTCAGACCCAGGCAGGCACCGCTGCTCACCCGCCTTCCTCCTGAATGCACTGAGCAGAGTCTGCACCCGAGGGTGTTCCACGGCTCGGAGAATCCCTTTCCACCTACCCAGCGTTTCCAAATGACAGGAGAAGGAACCTGAGGCCGGTGACTTTCAGCTCTGTGGTTTTGAAGTGAGTCTTCTTCTGGCCCTACCTGCTGCTGGACAGCACTGCGGGCAGCTAGAGAAGGGGAGAGGAGGTGAACAAACACATACCAAAGAAAGGCAAACAATCTGGAGCATTTATATGATAATGACAGACTTTCACTGGTGTTGACAGGTCATCCCATCAAAACCATTGAAAACAATTTGCATCTCCAAACACCTATATTACTATGCATGTAAATAATGTCTTTTGCCAGTCAGGTGTGTATTCTGAGTCCAGGGATGGTTACATGGGAACCAAACCCACCATTACAGCACTTCAGCAGCCTGAGTGAGAACTACCCGAATGTCAAATGTACAGTTTCCTTTCTTTTTTAAAAAAATCCACCGTCTTCCAGGAAGCAAGTGATTGAATCTTTGGTTCTCTTTGTCTTTCCCTCTTTCTTTCCATTTTTCCATTTTTCTCTGTAACGTTAAAGGTCAGTACCACGTCTCAAAAATGTGTTGGAGTGTTCTGTTCATTCTACAGCAAATGGTGCTAAGTGGACCAAGTGAATGGAATCAGAGCTTTGGGCTTTTTCCTCCTCTTTTGGCTCACACTTGTGTCTGATTTTAAGGTCATTTGTGTGTCAGTGTTCGTGGCCTCAGCTCTAATTCCAGCAATAAAATCACAGCAGTTTTACTGGTTGACTGTACCATCCCAGGAGTCCCTCACTTAGCGAGGAAAGGGAATCTGGCTGGCTGAAGTCTTCCCTGGAGCCTCCCGGGTGCCTGTCCACATTTTTTACAAATACATGATCTCAGTTTAAACCCAGCCAAACTTTTTACCTCTACAGCAGAGAATTCCTCTTTTGAAAATTATAACAGCTTAAATATAGTATTTGGTTGCAAACCAGAAATTCACACATAAGGAGACTGGCAGATTATTGCATATATTGTCAATCAATGTATTTTTAAGATGCACCATTGACTTATAATAGTAATGCTCAAAGCTGCATGCAATACTGTTATCTGGGACACGGGAGGGAGTAAAAGCAAGAGACTGCAGAGTCTGCAGGGTTCTTTCTACTTACTCTGAAAATACAGGCAGGGGATCTGATGTTCTGAAGCAACCTCCCTGATCTGATTAAAATCAATTCCTGAGCCTGACTTACCTGGGTCTGAAAGTGCAGTGAGATGTACCGGGTACGAATTCAGGGAGTGACCATATCTGCCAGCGTGCACCAGAAAGGACTTTTTAATGTGCTTCTTAAAATAGGCTTGAAACTTTGCAAATGAATGGCTAGTCAGGATCTGAATATCCCCAAATTTATTAAAATAAAGTTCAGCTTGCATTTCAGAACCTCCAGGACTGGCATACCAATGTGATTTCACATTATAAAGAATTTAGAGAATCAATGAACTAGAATAATGTTCTTTTCATCCATACACTGGTATGTATATTGGCATGGTAACTATTAGTGCTAACCAAATCACAAACCTAGCTGTGTTAAGGTAATTTTTTTCCTATTAGACAAACATGAAGGTATAAATGCAGGATTTTAAAATAAGCATCTGACTTCTGACTTTTGCTTTGCATTTGATATTTCATAGAAATATGCAGATCAAATGCAAGAGAAAACAAAATGCCTCAAGAAAGGGGTTAAAAATGAAATTGTGATGGGTGAGAAGAGCTTTAAATCACAGGTGTATAAAGGTGACCCTGGTCTAACCCCACCCAAGTAGTGGCTTGTTGCAGCATACTGTATATCTTCCAGCCATCACATTTACGCAGTATCTTAAAATAACATTTGTGATAAATGTGCAATTTAACTAATTTATGGTGCTATGATGTGCTCAGGGCTACATGCAAGATGAAAATCTTAAATGGAGCTTGAACAGCTCACTTCACAACAAGAAATCAATATGCCAGATCTTAGAGAGCTGTTCACTGGAGTCAACATTTAGCAAAAAAAAAAAAAAAAAAAAAA